>CANUEZ040000264.1:0-326753 GCA_948099385.1 Fasciola hepatica
GGATGTTCAATAGGCGTCTGAATAGCATGGACTTTCGGTCTATACGTGTCCGTCACAGTCACGATGCTCGTGGTAACGTAATTAGGGTTAAAGAATTGCTGGAAGGTAAAGGCATTAGCCAGGTAATACACGAGGAGAATATAGTTAGGTTCCTGTTCTTCATACCCATGGAGGTGATTCCGGTTGCTCGCAGATGCAGCCAGGTGATTCTAGCTGACGCTACTCACCAAATGAACTGCGGCGGCTACGTGTCGTGGCAAGTAATGATAGTGGATGAAATAGGCTTAGGCCGTAGCATTCTGTATGCTTTGCTGCCCAATGAAAGCACTGCAAGCTACAGACAAGCCGTGGGTTTTCTACGTGAATACCTGCCCGCAACTAGGGAATGTAAAACGATAGTGGTAGATCGTAGTCTCGCTCAGTTAAACGGGTTCAAGACTCACTATCCTGAAGCCCAGATAGTGTTCTGCCGGTTTCACGTGTTGCAAGATACGCGGAAACGGTGCAACCATCTAGTTGCAGCAACGACTCTAGAAAAGGACCGTGTTTTCCAGTGGATGCGTAACATGGTGTTCGCAAGCAGCGAGTCCGCATTCGAACGATTTCGGGCTGCTATTCAGGCCCGCAGCTCTGAGGCAATGGGTTACTGAGTAAGAACGTGGATGCCGTTTAAGGATTTCTGGGCGGGTTACAAGGTAAGGCAGGTATTACCTTTGGGTAATTTAACAACCAATAGAGTGGAAACCGAAAATAGGCATCTTAAGACGGGACTGTCACCTAGGTCAATCCTGTTCCAGGTCTGTGACAGAATTCTGAAGCGGGTAGCATCTTTAAGAGAAGTCTCGCAAGGTAGACTTGGTAAGGATCAAATGTCCATATGCAAGTTCCGTAATGTGCCACATTGGTTGAAACCCGTGTTCGGCAAGCTAACCGTATTCGCCCGTGGCGTTTTCCTTCGCCACCTGCATACAGTGACGATCACTGGCATATCTTTTGTAAAACGCAAGTGGATTGTAACAAACAGTAGAGGCTCCTCCGTTAGGGTTACCGGCGGCAGTGTGCCACACTGCGACTGTCCGTTCAGTCGCCAGTGGATGCTGCCTTGCGTTCACGTGTTGCATGTTGCTCGTGCCACTCATGTCGACCTTTCTACGCTAGCCAATAATCGCTGGTCAGTAGATTGTATGGAGGTGATCACCCTAGCCGGTGGAGACACCATCATCTCGCAAGCGTCGACGCCTACAATAACCACCAAGGCGCAGAAGCTGCGGGAGAGCGAAGATATCGGTAGAGATATTGCCGCAGCATTGGCAAATCTTGGGGAGGAAAACTACAAAACGGCTAAAGCCCAGCTAAGGTTGTTACCAGACGTAATAGGATTGTGGCCAAACGTTAGACTGTGCTACGAGCATCCAGAAAAAGAAGGCGTAGAACGAATAACACACCGGTCGGATATTGCTACTATGTTTGGCCGAGAGAAAGAGACCCGAGAAATATTAGAATGTCCCACAACTTCCAGTACGGCTGACGAGTATGTCCTACGGTCGGAACCGCCGATAAGAGATTTAACCGTAAAACAGGGAACAATGTCTAGAAGTAAACCGTTAATGGAAGTTCGGTTTACCGACAAGAGCGATATTCAGGTTATAGGCAACCCTTTGCAGCGTATCCAGCTCCGCCAACATCGGACAACTACGGCCAACCAATTCCGGATAGCAAACAAGAAACGAAAACTGGACAGGCCGGCGTCTTCAATCAACAAGGACGTTTGCAGCGTTTGCCGGCGAGAGGATCCGACGGTCGACCTGGACGAGGACGTTCAATGGGTTCAATGCCAAACGTGTGGCCGATGGGCACATTATCAGTGCGCAGGTTTCACCAATGAGGACGACTACACTTGTGTGCATTGTCTTGCGAGGTGAAAGTGGTCCAAAGAGATTGACAAAAGCCCTATCCAGGGCCGCCGCATTATGATTCCGGCCATATTGGCATTTGTCTTCCTTATTGATTTTTTATTTGTCCAGCACAACTAGGTCGTTATGGCACGTGTTCACTTCGTGAGTCTTCTTTCGCGCTAGTGAATACTGGATGGTAGATTATATATATATATATGTATAGATTTATACATATGTACATATATACATACACATATGTATATATATCTATGTACATATACAGCCCATTCCCATAGGACGTACGTCGAGCGATGGCCGGAAACGTTGCCATTTAAGTACATATATACATATGTATATATATATATGTTTATACATATGTACATATACACATATACATACGTATATATATCTATCTTTATACATGTGTATGTATGTATATAGAAATACATATAGATATGTACATATAAGGACGTTCGTCCAGCGATGGCCGGAAAAGTTACCATTTAAGTATACATATATATATATGAACATATATATATATATATAGATATATATATGTGTATGTATGTATGACGGTGCAGCCTAGTAGCCCAAGTCCTACTGCATAATATTTAAGGTACCAGACTTGTATTGTTCCTGGCAAACCACATCTACGAAGGATCGTTTGACATTTCTTTACATTCCCCAATTTATGTCGTTCCAAAAAGGTATCCATTTTGCAATACAAATGGACATTATGGCAGATACATAAGAAACAGTCGGTAGACCAATTTCATAATTTTTTTTACGACATATTATGCCTTACGGCATTAACCGTAAATTGCTATTTTTGCGGTTCCAAGGGGGTGTACATTTTGGAACAAGACGCAACATTTAGGCAGATATGAGCGGAATTGGCGGCAGACTAAAACCGCCATAACCTCATTCAAATTTAGCGGGGTGATGTGTTCGGTGACCTTGCTCACCGGCGCCCGTTCAAATCCCATTGTGGTAGTTTCATTCATCGTTACCGTCCCCATATGGTCCCGTTTGAAACAAACTGGGGACATTTTTGGGACCATTTTAAACACATCCATGATGCCCTGGTTTGTGTTTCACTTTTAACTTTAGGTGCTATTTGCTGCGTTATTCCTTCTTAAGGCATTAGCTATTGAACTTCTGTTAATTTCCACTTGAAAAACAGCATGCAGTGACCATCTTTCTGAGAAATACACTGTTATCCGGACGCTATTTTCTCTACGAACTTTTCTGACGTTTGACACTGACCTCATTGTGTTGTTCGGTTGCGTACGTTTTACTGGACTACCTTTTCCCAGGTTTCCGTCGAACTCGTTTTGAATCACTTCCACTTTCGGTCTGTCGCCATTGTACGCGCTCGAGGTTTGCTTTCTGCACGGCCGTTGCGTTCGTTTTCCTTTCGGTATACCTATCGTGTCGCTACTGTTTCGATGTCACGACGAGAAGAATACACGTTTGCATCTGTAAACCGACTTGCGTCTCCTCCATTCGTCCAACAGAGGGTATAATGTTGGTATTTCGCTAACAGACAGGATAGGAGACAAGTTCACCAGCCGCCCTTGAACGTCTTCTATATTGGTGGGCCCGAAACTTTCAGAATCTTCCTGGATTATTCGCCCGCTCGCTGCTTCACGTCCTCTTTTGTTTGCACGATATATAGTTTGTGCGATGTATTATGTCAAAGTAGACATATCAGAGGATAATATTCAGCTCGACACAGACCTCAATTTGTCTGCGGTTGCTTTCAAGCTTGTGGCGTTTATCTAACATGATCCCGAGGCTTAGTTTGCAGTCTAAGAGCTGCATTTTGAGTCACGTGGGATTATCGGCCAGCGCCAACGACCTTCCTGCGCCTTAGAGGCAGTCCCGGGAGATGTTATCGCCTCGGTGAGGCATTAGGCATTAGGTCCTCCTCAAGGGGAGTCGTACGATCGGCTTAAGGAGGCTATACTGCAGCACATCCTTCCCTCTCAGGAGGAACGCTTACGTCAGTTACTTGCCCGGAACCCCATAAGGAATACAAAACCCAGCCGCCACCTGGCTCACCTCCGGCCCTTGGCAGGGCCCGCCGATGAGGACTTTGAGATAGCAAGGAAATTGTGAATGGACTGATTACTCTTTCATGTTCAGACCACCGTAACTGCTTTCCCCGAGGAATGAGCAGCCGCCATGGCTGACAAGATCATCGCACGTGTCAGCAGTGGAGCTAATCCATTCACCGTCATGACATCACGCAATCCTCGGGGTGTTGATCCGGGTGAATTGCCGGAGAGGTTTCGATATTTTCAATCCATCCAGCGTTGCCTTTCCTTCAAACACATAGTTATTATACCTACCTCCCGCAGTGGCCCACGTGAGCAACGGCACGGACGGGTGCCCCCCAATGCCCACGTCCGCCGTGAATCAACCTCATCTGCCCCCTCCAAACCAGACCGCCCTACCAGCGATTTTGTTGGCTACAACGCGTGCTCCGACCAGCCGCCCGTAAGTGCAGACAGCCGTGTTCATACGCGGCGGGAAACGACCCTGCCGGCGAGTAGAAGCGACCGTACACGCCGGCAATCAGTCTCAGGTCAGCCGTTTATTTTACGTGCATGATTCGTGCAATAACACTGGGTTCCTAGTTGATACTGGGGCCCAAATTCTTGTCTTGCCGGTTGATAAAGACAAGCCACGAGCTTGTCTGCTTCGGTTGTCTGCTGCGAATGGTTCCTCCATTCCTACCTAAGGCACTAGACAGCTTGTGGTCAACCGGAGACCACGACGACGGTGTCCTTAGGGCACTCTGGTTCTTCAGTGGAAACCCAGAGGGGACGAATTCGTTTTCACTCTAGACCTACCCAAACGATCGGTCAAATGGAGAGGAATCCTATCAGCAGAGTCAAGCCTCTACCACCCTCTAGGTTTTGTTTCGCCATGGTTGTTACCGGGAATGTGATTGCTGCAATCGCTCTGCCAAAGAGGGCCAGGTTGGGACAAACCTCTCCAGGATGACGACGGAAAGCGATGGCGCGACTGACTGCACAGCCTGGAGCAACTTGGGGAGATAAAAATACAATGACACTTAACAGTTATCAAGTGCACAAACGATGCCCGACTCCACTTATTCTCCGATGCATCAGAAATAGGCTACGGGATAGTTGCTTACGGCTGCTGGGTTGACGCAAATGGTGGGCGGCACAGCCAGATACTATTCGCAGAGGCGAGAGTGACTCCACTGAAAACGGTGTCGATTCCAAGGCTGGAACTGACGGCAGCAGCACTGGCCATGAAAGCCGCGGGGCTGATTGGGAGATGCCTCGACCGGATAGACTGGGAAAAAAACGTTTGGACGGATTCAGCCGCGGTACTTCATTACATAAACAACACTACTACTCGTTTTAACGCTTTCGTGGTCAACAGACTCACTATAATCCACGAGTCGACCAAAAACGATCAACGGCACTATGTAAAGTTCGCCAGTAACCCGGCCGGCTTCTGCTCAGGGGGCCTGAAAACACTAGAGAGGTTGCTGACGTGGACAATGGGACCGGACTTCCTAACGGCAACTAAAGAGATGTGGCCAACGCTAATAACATCCTAGGCTGATGATGGTGATATCGAGACTAAAAGACTAATAATGGCTACAAACTTCACGGGAAGCGTAAGCCTGATAGAGAAACTGTGCCAATTCCCCAACTGGACAAAAATGCTGAAGGCCGCGGTCTGGTGGACATGGTACAAAGCACTCTTATTAATTATGAAGGGCGCAAGACCACAAAACACACTGGATGTGGGGACGAAACTACCGGGCGAGCTGAATCAAGCCGAACTCGACGTCCTAAGCCTACTGCAGCTAGACGCTTTCCCGTCCGAGGCACGCGAGCTAGCCAGGACAGATAATAACACTAAAGGAAGCAGGCTGTTTTTTTTGCAGTAGTATCCGAGTACTAAACCCCATGCGAATCAACGGACTACTGAGGGTTGGAGGGCGGCTGACGAATTCAGGCCTAGAGTACGAAACGAAACACCCCATAATAATCCCCGGTGACCACCATATAACGAGACGCCTGATAGATCATGTACATCGGGAAGAGGGACACGCAGGCCTGAATCACCTATTGAACAATATACGCCGAAGATTTTGGGTGACAAAGGGATCAATGACGGCCAAGCGAGTCATAGGCAACTGCATTACTTGTCGTCGCCGGAGAGCGGTAGCAGGCCAACAAATGATGGCCCCACTTCCAGCCGTAAGAGTCCAACCGGGATGGTCCCCCTTTCGTGGAAATCGGTTTCGACTGCTTTGGCCCGTTACTCGAACGACTTCAGAGGAGCACCCAAAAGAGGTACGGCTGCCTGATAACATGCCTACAATCCAGAGTAGTCCACCTCGAAGTAGTGCATAATATGACAACCGATTCATTCCTAATGGCCCTTCAAAGGTTCATCGCGAGGCGGGGCGTCCCCAAGAATATATACTCCGACAACGGCTCGAACTTCGTTGGGGCTCATAAGGAGTTAAAGAAATAGTGCAGTCGCTTGGACACCGCCAAAATACAAAACGAGACCGTAGCAAAGGGGATAGAATGGCACTTCAATCCACCTCATGCCGGTCATCGTGGTGGCGTTTGGGAAAGGCTGATATGATCAACTAGGAAAATACTCACAGCCCTGGCCGCACAACAAACCCTCGATGACGAGACTCTGACTACTTTACTAACAGAAGTATAACGCATATTGAACAACAGACCGCTGGTGCCGATCGTCCCAGACCCGGAAGGCGAACCGGCTCTCACCCCCAACGACCTACTATTACTCTAGTCAAACGCAGAAGTAACCACCCCGAAAACCCTGCGTGGAACGTACATTGTTGGATGGAAACAAGTGAACCACCTAGCACAGGCCTTCTGGAAACGATGAACGAGGGAGTATTTACCGACACTACAGCTTTGTCAAAAGTGGATCTCCAAACAGGGGTCGTTCAGACGTGGCGACGTGGTCATCCTCGTGGAGAGCCACTTACATAAAGACGACTGGCCGGTTGGAGTGATCAAAGGTTGTCGTACGGAAATCGATGGTCTCGCGCGCTCGGTGGTGGTGGAGACGAACAAAGGAGACGTATTGCGAGATATACGTAAAATATGTCTACTTGAAGGTGACAGCGACGCGGGCGAGGCCGACGCTATCGACCAAGCTATACCCATGTCTGCTGATACCAGATGAAGCCGAATTCATCTGTTTATCCCTCATGTATTCCCCTGTAGGACCCAGCCCCCCATAACATCTTTGAAGTATATTGTGTTTGATTTCATACAGCATTTGCTATGTACTATTGAGCTAACTGTCCAAACCTTAGCTCACCACACGACACGACATTGCTCGAAGAAGTAACCGGGCTTAGGTCACGCACACACGCCTACATTTTACTCTTTTTTGCCACACAGCCTTTTGTTGACATTGAAAAAGGTCCTACTTTGATGTGCAGTCATACATGTGATTCCATTGTACACCCCGGCACGTACACACAGACACACACACACAATCAAGCACGTACATCCAGGATAAGACGGCCTTTTACAAGGACAGCATCTATGTGCCCCTTTCACGCCCGCCATCGGTCATTTGGTCTTGTGGAAGATGTAGACTAGCCTCACGTCTATGTAGCCAATGGGTTAGGTGCGACCAGTAGTAGAACGTTGACGACGAGCATTAGACGCGCACACTGACAGCAGGGCCTAGGTAGGTAGAAAGAATCAGTACCTTTATACCGAACCTTTGACTCTGCTAAGGATCCAGGAGGATTTTGGTGGGCGGTGTAACAACCGGTCGTGGAAAATCCCCCTTTAACCCTCGCGATTCAATGTTTTTCCTAACATCACTCATTTGCCTACACTATTGACCCGTCTTTACGAGCTGGTTGTTTCTATGGACCAATCGTTGTTTGTTCGCGCCCAGAGCGCTACTTTGGCACATCCTTGTTCAGGACCTGCGTGACAACTTGCTGTTTGCTCACACGCTGCTATTCGGTTTCTCGTTGTTGAGTCCTTGTGATCGTATTATTGAGGTTTGTATTCTTTTTGATGTCATTGTTCATGTAAAAATCCAGTATCGTGGAATATGGCGGATAATTGTCATTTGATTTCGGGATCCGTTGCGAATTTGGCTACGCATTGCTCAAACTTTCGTTACAACCATAAAGAAGGAAATCAAACTTAGAAGGTTTAGCGAACTACATGCTGTTCCTGCTGGCTCGCTTAGGTCATTTACTCGTACAAGAAGCTCCGTTTCCTTTCTGGCTAACCGTAGATGAATCTCTAATTCCATTACTCCTATTCTATAAATGCTGACATCTTAATACTCATCGCGATTAGAGCTACTTGACCCGGCACAGGCAGAACTAGTGGCCTCAGCATTATTCACAGAATCAACAAAACCAAAGCCATCTTCAGAGATTTGCCGAGATGATTCCCGTCGCCTCGTGAGGTCCATTTTTCGTCGCCTGGGCTTCTCAATGAGTTTTCTTGTCAAGCTTTAACCTGAGTACTGTAAGTCTCAATGATAGCAAGTCGAGCAAAGCGTAGCCCATTCGGGAGAATTTCATAACCAGAACAAGGATGATTAATAGTTCTTACGGTACTAAACTGAAATTCACAAAATTTACAAATATAACGGACCTTAGCTATGCAGCCAAATGAAGTCCACAGTAAAACCTAAAGGTTCGAACCTCCATAGCTCAAGCGAGACAGTCAGAAAACGTTTAGAATCAAGTTCAGTTGTCTCACTTAAATAAACAAAAGTACATAAGTGTGGTGTATAGACGATCTTATCGAGGTAACGGCAAATATAGTCACATTTGCGGCGCAAGTAGAGCATTTGAAGGATTTTGATATTCGACACATCTCGGGGGCACGAAATTCCATGGCAGACACACTGTCACTCGTCCACGATACAGATTACCCAGTACCGGTGGGGGCAGATCTAGAAGCAATTGCAGCTGCTCAAACAGCAGATCCTGAGGCCGAGCAGCTCAAAATCAGCAGCTCCCTGCATCTGGCGCCAGTGACCCTTCCAACTTCGGATGCAACTATTATTTGCAAAGTGCCACCGGGTCCACCCCAGCTACTAGTTCCTGCCAGTTTTCGCCGGCAAGTTTTTATCAGCCTCCAAAACTTGTGGCACCCCAGCGTGACCGCCTGAGTGAAACTGGTCACGGAGCGACTCTTTTGGACTTGCGTCAAACGTGACTTACTTCTTTCAGCCCGTGCTTGCCTACAACGCAAACGCGGTAAAATACGCCGTCACATTTGACCCTCATGAGGCACATTCCATGGGCCGGAAGCACGTCTTCCTCGCATGCACGTGGGGCCCCTTCAACCATCCAACGGATAGGTCTACATCCTCACATGTGCAGATCGCTGCAATCGCTGGCCACAAGAGTACCTATTCCCCGTTCTTTCTCATAGGAAGCTGCAAAATCATACCTGCCAGGTCGGATAAGTTGCCTTGTGCATGTGTATTACCACGGTCAAGAAATATACTATACTATACTATACTATACTATACTATACTATACTAAAACCTTAGTCAATGGTCAAGACAGCGGACAACCGAATCAACTTATCCGACCTGGCAGGTATGATGTTGCAGCTTCCTATGAGAAAGAACGGGGAATAGGTACTCTTGTGGCCAGCGATTGCAGCGATCTGCACATGTGAGGATGTAGACCTATCCGTTGGATGGTTGAAGGGGCCCCACGTGCATGCGAGGAAGACGTGCTTCCGGCCCATGGAATGTGCCTCATGAGGGTCAAATGTGACGGCGTATTTTACCGCGTTTGCGTTGTAGGCAAGCACGGGCTGAAAGAAGTAAGTCACGTTTGACGCAAGTCCAAAAGAGTCGCTCCGTGACCAGTTTCACTCAGGCGGTCACGCTGGGGTGCCACAAGTTTTGGAGGCTGATAAAAACTTGCCGGCGAAAACTGGCAGGAACTAGTAGCTGGGGTGGACCCGGTGGCACTTTGCAAATAATAGTTGCATCCGAAGTTGGAAGGGTCACTGGCGCCAGATGCAGGGAGCTGCTGATTTTGAGCTGCTCGGCCTCAGGATCTGCTGTTTGAGCAGCTGCAATTGCTTCTAGATCTGCCCCCACCGGTACTGGGTAATCTGTATCGTGGACGAGTGACAGTGTGTCTGCCATGGAATTTCGTGCCCCCGAGATGTGTCGAATATCAAAATCCTTCAAATGCTCTACTTGCGCCGCAAATGTGACTATATTTGCCGTTACCTCGATAAGATCGTCTATACACCACACTTATGTACTTTTGTTTATTTAAGTGAGACAACTGAACTTGATTCTAAACGTTTTCTGACTGTCTCGCTTGAGCTATGGAGGTTCGAACCTTTAGGTTTTACTGTGGACTTCATTTGGCTGCATAGCTAAGGTCCGTTATATTTGTAAATTTTGTGAATTTCAGTTTAGTACCGTAAGAACTATTAATCATCCTTGTTCTGGTTATGAAATTCTCCCGAATGGGCTACGCTTTGCTCGACTTGCTATCATTGAGACTTACAGTACTCAGGTTAAAGCTTGACAAGAAAACTCATTGAGAAGCCCAGGCGACGAAAAATGGACCTCACGAGGCGACGGGAATCATCTCGGCAAATCTCTGAAGATGGCTTTGGTTTTGTTGATTCTGTGAATAATGCTGAGGCCACTAGTTCTGCCTGTGCCGGGTCAAGTAGCTCTAATCGCGATGAGTATTAAGATGTCAGCATTTATAGAATAGGAGTAATGGAATTAGAGATTCATCTACGGTTAGCCAGAAAGGAAACGGAGCTTCTTGTACGAGTAAATGACCTAAGCGAGCCAGCAGGAACAGCATGTAGTTCGCTAAACCTTCTAAGTTTGATTTCCTTCTTTATGGTTGTAACGAAAGTTTGAGCAATGCGTAGCCAAATTCGCAACGGATCCCGAAATCAAATGACAATTATCCGCCATATTCCACGATACTGGATTTTTACATGAACAATGACATCAAAAAGAATACAAACCTCAATAATACGATCACAAGGACTCAACAACGAGAAACCGAATAGCAGCGTGTGAGCAAACAGCAAGTTGTCACGCAGGTCCTGAACAAGGATGTGCCAAAGTAGCGCTCTGGGCGCGAACAAACAACGATTGGTCCATAGAAACAACCAGCTCGTAAAGACGGGTCAATAGTGTAGGCAAATGAGTGATGTTAGGAAAAACATTGAATCGCGAGGGTTAAAGGGGGATTTTCCACGACCGGTTGTTACACCGCCCACCAAAATCCTCCTGGATCCTTAGCAGAGTCAAAGGTTCGGTATAAAGGTACTGATTCTTTCTACCTACCTAGGCCCTGCTGTCAGTGTGCGCGTCTAATGCTCGTCGTCAACGTTCTACTACTGGTCGCACCTAACCCATTGGCTACATAGACGTGAGGCTAGTCTACATCTTCCACAAGACCAAATGACCGATGGCGGGCGTGAAAGGGGCACATAGATGCTGTCCTTGTAAAAGGCCGTCCTATCCTGGATGTACGTGCTTGAGTGTGTGTGTGTGTATGTGTGTACGTTTTAACAGCCGTTCGTGGAAAATCCCCCTTTAACCCTCGCGATTCAGTGTTTTTCCCAACATCACTCATTTCCATACACCATTGACTTGTCTTTACGAACTGGTTGTTTCTATGGACCAATTGTTGTTTGTTCGCGCCCAGAGCGCTACTTTGGCACATCCTTGTTCAGGACCTGCGTGACGCACGTGCTGTTTGCTCACACGCTGCTATTCGGTTTCTCGTTGTTGAGTCCTTGTGATCGTATTATTGAGGTTTGTATAATGTTTATGTCATTGTTTATTGTAATATTCTAGTGTCGTAGAATATCACGGATAATCGACTTTTGATTTCGGGATCCGTTGCGAGTTTGTCTACGCATTGCTCAAACGCTCGTAACAATACTCAATAAATCATTTTTGGAACGAGGAAAAATCACGCAAAATGCCAAGAAAAGGATCAAAGGCAGTCGATTCCGGACAGGAAGTAATATTGCAAGTCTCTGGGTAGGTTCTGGGTACATATGATTCTTTAGTTAATGCTAGAACGCCTAGTCCTGTCAGTGCTAGTTCATGTGTTATTGAAAACAATATTGATCGCAAGGATGTCGATTTATATAAGCTGAGAATAATAGAACTAGAGCAACAGTTACTTTCGGCTAGACTACAGGCGCATGAAGCAGAGAAGTGTACACAGAAACAGCGAGAGCATGAGACCAGTGACTTCGACGCTTCCGATAGGTTAGAGTGCAATAAGGTAGGGAGCCCCACGCCGGTCGCCGACTATAAACCACCATCGATTGATCTGCCTAGAGTGGAGTTAACGGTTTTCGACGGGCGAGCTGAGCAATACTGCAAGTTTGTCAAACAGTTCGAGACGTTCGTTGAAAACAAGGTAAACGACCCTGAGCAAAGGCTTCTTTACCTTACTCACTACTGCCGAGGCCGAGCGCGAGAAGCTATCGACGGGTGCACCGTGCTCGACCCAGAACAAGGCTACACAAGGGCAAGAAAGATTCTAAGGGACTTGTTTGGCCAACCTTTCAAAGTAGCCCGTAACCTAATAGAGGGCGTGATGGCAGAGGCAAAGAGAACCAAGGGCGACGTCTACACCATGGCCGACCTGGTGATTAAGATGCAGAACTGCTCAATAGCCCTCGACCATTTAGGTTACAGGGCTGACCTAGACGCCATGCACACTTTGGAAGGCATAGTCCGTCACCTCTCTCCCGAACTACAGGGTCGGTGGGCGGAAGAAGCTGAACGGATAAGCCGAAGCGACAGAGAAGCCAACTTCGAAGACATGACTGAATACTTAGACAGGCAAACGAAGATAGCTGACAGCAGATTCGGCCGACTCATCCGGGACAGCAACCGAGCAAACAAGCCCGGTACTAGCCAAGTCCAAACCCCTGTACGGGAACATCCAAAGTACCAGCCTTGGACCAACACACACGTCATTTCACGAGATGCTACGGCGAAACCAAATTGCAGATCCTGTGGTGCTAGCCATGGCCTACCAGAATGCCTCAAGTTCGGCAACGCCACAATAGACGAACGGTGGAGAATGGCGAGGATGGCAGGAGCATGTTTCATCTGTCTCAACACCACGCACCTGGCAGCAGCCTGTAGAACAAGGAATCGATGTGGTTACGAGGGCTGCACGGGAAGACACCATCGGCTGCTGCATCAGGCGAGAGTAACCATATCCGAGGTGAGTGCCAAGCCCAGCGTGATTTGTTCAACTTCACAATCTGCCAGTAAACCGGTACGTTTAGGCATAGTGGCCGTGGGAGTAGTGACTCCGACTGGGATAGTCAAGGCGTTGGCTTTCGTTGATAGGGGATCCGACACCACTTTAGTGAAAGAGCGGTTTGCCGACAAACACCAACTGGCTAAATGTGCGACGTCGTTAGCAGTGAGCACGGTGGGCGGAACACAGGTAATGACTGCCGGTAGATTAAGGCTGCAACTCATCTCTCTAGACACTAACGAGGAAATTTGAACCGACGGAGGCATTCACGTTAGCGGATCTCCCCATGCGAGCACCAAGGTCGGTGAACGCAATCCTGACTCGGTGGCCCCACCTGCAGGGTGTAACCGTTGTAGACTGGGAAGATGAGGTGGATCTCCTCATCGGATGCGACGTGCCGGAGGCGCATTGGGTGCTTGACCAAAGAGTGGGCGACCGCCAGGCACCTTATGCCGTACGCACAGCCCTGGAATGGATGTTATACGGTCCAGTAGGGGTACGCGGTTCCGTGAATTACTTATCCGCTGAAACGGACCGCATAGAGTATCATCTGCAACGGCTGTATGAAAAGGAGTTTCATGACATTGGAGACGAAAGACCGACGTTGTCTCAAGAAGATCACTTCGCTCTACAAACGGTGCTGCAAGGCACTAGAGGCCTCAAAAAACAGTTCGAGGTTCCCCTCCCATGGTGCACACCGGTCGACCCGTGGACTGACAACAGAAATTATGTTCTCCAACGATTACTACGACTAAAAGAACGCTTCATTCGAGACCAGAATCTGTGGGAACGATACGCGGATTTGATGAAGCGAAACGAGGCCCTCGGTTACGTTGAAAAGGTGCCTGGTAACACCGACAGCAAAAGGGGTATCTGGTATCTACCTCACCATCCGGTTATCAACCCCAAGAAACCCAATAAACTGCGGGTGGTTTTCGGCTGCGCGGCCAAGTTTCAGGGCAAGTCGTTAAACGATCGCCTACTACAGGGGCCTGACTGGACCACACCACTGATCGATGTTTTGAGTCCGTTTCAGAGTGGGTAAAGTGGCTTTGTCTGCTGACATTAGGGAAATGTTTCATCAGGTGAAGATTCCGGTAGGAGAACGAGATGCTTTGCGTTTCCTGTGGTGGGAAGGGAGAGACCGGGACAACGCAGTGGTGAATTATAGGATGACCGTCCACCCCTTCGGAGCCATATCGTCACCATTTTGTGCGAACTACGCCCTCCGAGAATCAGCGAACAAACATGGCGATCTAGTACATCGGACGGTGGTAGAAAGCGTCAGAAGGAACTTCTACGTCGACGACTACCTTGGGTCATTCGATGATGTGGAATCAGCTCTAGAGCAGTTCAGGGGTCTGACGAGATTGCTGGAAGAGGGCGGCTTCCATCTAACTAAATGGATGTCGAACGCTTCAGAAGTGCTGAAGGTCATCCCGTTTCACGAAAAGGCCGAAAGGGTAAGAGATTTGGACGGCTCTCCACTTCCTATCTAGCGCACTTTAGGGATACAATGGGACGCGGAAACGGACGATTTTGTTTTCGAACTGAACGTTCCCGAGCTGCCAATAACCCGTCGTGGCATACTATCTGCCGTCTCAAGTTTGTTCGACCCGCTCGGTTTCGTCTCACCATGGCTGCTACCCGGAAAGATCTTGCTGCAGCGGCTGTGCCGTAAGAAAGTTGATTGGGACCAGTCACTGGACCGAGGGGACCGGCTGGACTGGGAAGAATTTTTGAACACCTTGAAGAAATTAGGGGACATAAGAATCCCACGATGTTTGACTCCTGGCCATACGACACGGACTGGAGAACTACATGCTTTTTCCGATGCATTCGAAGTCGGTTATGGAGCTGTGGTGTACGGACGATGGTGCGCAGGAGATGGACAATATACCACGAGGATCCTGTTCGCCAAAGCACGCGTTGCTCCACTGAAGTCGGTCTCAATCCCACGCCTTGAACTCAGCGCAGCCGTGTTGGCAGTCAGGGTGGTGCAAGCTGTGAAGAGATGTTTCGATCTCTACATTTGGTCGGTGAGCTTCTGGACGGATTCAACGATAGTACTTTACTACATTAACAACGTACGGAGCCGGTTTAGTACTTTCGTTGCTAACGGGCTCACGATTATCCACGATGAATCAGCCACGCACCAGTGGAGTCATGTCAGGTCTGGCGATAATCCGGCCGACCTGTGCTCCCGAGGTGCGAACAACTTCAGGCAACTGGACACGTGGACGAGAGGGCCAAACTTCCTGCAATTGCCCAAACAGGACTGGCCCGTGTTCGAATTAAAACCCCCTACGGAATTGGAACTGGAGACCAAAGGCGTAGTGATAGCAACCAACGTCGTCGAAGCGTCGTCCATTCTATCGCGACTGGTTAGGTTTTCTTCCTGGATGAAGACGCTTCGTTCGCTAGTTTGGTTAACCAGGTTCAAGAGACATTTACTAGTCATGAAAGGGCTACGGCCCTCAGGTCGGATACCGGTCGGCCCGATAGGTCCCGATGAGCTACAAGCAGCAGAGTACGATATTTTCAGAATGATACAACGCGAGGCTTTTGCCCGAGAACTCAAGAGGGCGGAAGAAGGGGGGCCTACCAATGAAGACCAAGAGGCGAGCCGAAGCGTTTAAACCCCAAACTCATCAACGGACTGCTGCGGGTGGATGGTAGGCTGAACAACGCCCACCTGAACTTCGACACAAAGTATCCTATACTGCTGCCTGCGAGACAAACTGTAGTAGAGCTAATGATTCAACACGTCCACGCCATGGAGGGACATGCCGGGGAAAGCCACGTGACGAGCGTCATCCGAAAGCGCCTTTGGTTGTTGAGAGGTCGAGAGACTGTAAAACGCGGAATTCGACGATGTGTGCAATGCAGGAGACGCAATGCCACAGCAGGCAAACAACTCATGGCCCCACTACCAGAATGCAGGGTGACTACGGGCTGGTGGCCGTTCAGTGACACCGGGTTGGACTATTTCGGGCCCTTGTGGATCAAGTGCGGGAAAAGATTAGAAAAGCGATATGGATGTATCATGACGTGCATGAAATCACGTGCGGTACACCTAGAAGTCACACATTCGATGACGACCGATTCGTTTCTACGGGCCTTGCAAAGATTTATCAACCGAAGAAGCGTACCAGCCGATATATACTCAGATAATGGATCGAACTTTGTGGGCGCTCAACGGGAATTGCGGCGTTGGCACAAGAACATAAACAGGGACGAACTGCAGAATCGAACGATATACGATGGCATTTCAACCCCCCACAGGCCAGTCACCGAGGCGGCATATGGGAACGCATGATCCGGTCCGCCAGACGGATATTGCTGTCAATCATGGAGCAGCAGCCGCCCGACGACGAGACGCTGAACACCGTCATGATTGAGGTGGAGCGAATCCTGAACAACCGCTCCCTGGTTCCAGTATTGAACGGCGACCCCACTCACCTGGCGCTCACCCCAAACGACTTATTGACGCTAAGGTCGAACGAGGGTTTCCAAGGGCCGTTAAACCTTCGTGGGAGCTACCTCCACGGGTGAAAGTAAGCGAACTATCTGGCCAAAGTCTTCTAGAGGCGATGGCTACGGGAGTACCCACCGGCTTTGCAGACTCGACAGAAGTGGCTGGCCAAAACAAGACCATTCAAAGTTGGGGACGTGGTTATGATCGCCGACGAACGCGCACATTTCAGCGCTTGGTTTTTGGGAGTAGTTACGGAAACAATCAAAAGCACTGACGGAATGATAAGAACGGTGAAGGTGAAGACAGCTAACGGAGTGCTCATTCGTGACATACGCAGTATTAACCTACTCGAGAGCGAAGACGGAGGAGCTGATAACCCTGAGGCCTAGTAAACCTTTTTCACACCAGTAATCGAGGTGGATAAAGAAACACCATATATACCACACAATCTCCGTCAAACACGTTAAGGTGCTCGCGGTCCTTTCGTTGACATTACAGAAGGTTCTCTCCGATATGTGGTGATCAGTGCAATTCTATTATACATCCCGATACATACACGCATGCACGACGCACTCTACATCCCGTAAACCAATCATACATGTGACAGTGTTCTTTGTTCGCCTTTTGTTGACGCTACCGAATGCCCCTTGCATATGTGGAGGTAGCGGAGCTCATCTCACACACACATGCTACATTTACTCGTTTTCTTGCCACGCGGTCCTTTGTTGACATTGATGAAAGTCCTCCTTTGATGTGCAGTCAGACCTGTGATTTCATTGTAACCCCGGCACACACACACACGTACACACACACACACACTCAAGCACGTACATCCAGGACCGGACGGCCCTTTAGGAGGACAACGTCTATGTGACCATTCACGCCCGCCATCGGTCATTTGGTCTTGTGGAAGATGTAGACTAGCCTCACGTCTATGTAGCCAATGGGTTAGGTGCGACCAGTAGTAGAACGTTGACGACGAGCATTAGACGCGCACACTGACAGCAGGGCCTAGGTAGGTAGAAAGAATCAGTACCTTTATACCGAACCTTTGACTCTGCTAAGGATCCAGGAGGATTTTGGTGGGCAGTGTAACAACCGGTCGTGGAAAATCCCCCTTTAACCCTCGCGATTCAATGGTTTTCCCAACATCACTCATTTCCATACACTATTGACTTGTCTTTACGAATTGGTTGTTTTTCTGGACCAATTGTTGTTTGTTCGCGCCCAGAGCGCTACTTTGGCACATCCTTGTTCAGGACCTGCGTGACGCACGTGCTGTCTGCTCACACGCTGCTATTCGGTTTCTCGTTGTTGAGTCCTTGTGATCGTATTATTGAGGTTTGTATATTGTTTATGTCATTGTTTATTGTAATAATCTAGTATCGTAGAATATCACGGATAAACGTCTTTTGATTTCGGGATCCGTTGCGAATTTGGCTACGCATTGCCCAAACGCTCATAACATACGTGCCGGGGTGTACAATGGAATCACATGTATGACTGCGCATCAAAGAAGGACCTTTTTCAATGTCAACAAAAGGCTGTGTGGCAAAAAAGAGTAAAATGTAGGCGTGTGTGCGTGACCTAAGCCCGGTTACTTCTTCGAGCAATGTCGTGTCGTGTGGTGAGCTAAGGTTTGGACAGTTAGCTCAATAGTACATAGCAAATGCTGTATGAAATCAAACACAATATACTTCAAAGATGTTATGGGGGGCTGGGTCCTACAGGGGAATACATGAGGGATAAACAGATGAATTCGGCTTCATCTGGTATCAGCAGACATGGGTATAGCTTGGTCGATAGCGTCGGCCTCGCCCGCGTCGCTGTCACCTTCAAGTAGACATATTTTACGTATATCTCGCAATACGTCTCCTTTGTTCGTCTCCACCACCACCGAGCGCGCGAGACCATCGATTTCCGTACGACAACCTTTGATCACTCCAACCGGCCAGTCGTCTTTATGTAAGTGGCTCTCCACGAGGATGACCACGTCGCCACGTCTGAACGACCCCTGTTTGGAGATCCACTTTTGACAAAGCTGTAGTGTCGGTAAATACTCCCTCGTTCATCGTTTCCAGAAGGCCTGTGCTAGGTGGTTCACTTGTTTCCATCCAACAATGTACGTTCCACGCAGGGTTTTCGGGGTGGTTACTTCTGCGTTTGACTAGAGTAATAGTAGGTCGTTGGGGGTGAGAGCCGGTTCGCCTTCCGGGTCTGGGACGATCGGCACCAGCGGTCTGTTGTTCAATATGCGTTATACTTCTGTTAGTAAAGTAGTCAGAGTCTCGTCATCGAGGGTTTGTTGTGCGGCCAGGGCTGTGAGTATTTTCCTAGTTGATCATATCAGCCTTTCCCAAACGCCACCACGATGACCGGCATGAGGTGGATTGAAGTGCCATTCTATCCCCTTTGCTACGGTCTCGTTTTGTATTTTGGCGGTGTCCAAGCGACTGCACTATTTCTTTAACTCCTTATGAGCCCCAACGAAGTTCGAGCCGTTGTCGGAGTATATATTCTTGGGGACGCCCCGCCTCGCGATGAACCTTTGAAGGGCCATTAGGAATGAATCGGTTGTCATATTATGCACTACTTCGAGGTGGACTACTCTGGATTGTAGGCATGTTATCAGGCAGCCGTACCTCTTTTGGGTGCTCCTCTGAAGTCGTTCGAGTAACGGGCCAAAGCAGTCGAAACCGATTTCCACGAAAGGGGGACCATCCCGGTTGGACTCTTACGGCTGGAAGTGGGGCCATCATTTGTTGGCCTGCTACCGCTCTCCGGCGACGACAAGTAATGCAGTTGCCTATGACTCGCTTGGCCGTCATTGATCCCTTTGTCACCCAAAATCGTCGGCGTATATCGTTCAATAATTGATTCAGGCCTGCGTGTCCCTCTTCCCGGTGTACATGATCTATCGGGCATCTCGTTATATGGTGGTCACCGGGGATTATTATGGGGTGTTTCGTTTCGTACTCTAGGCCTGAATTCGTCAGCCGCCCTCCAACCCTCAGTAGTCCGTTGATTCGCATGGGGTTTAGTACTCGGATACTACTGCAAAAAAAACAGCCTGCTTCCTTTAGTGTTATTATCTGTCCTGGCTAGCTCGCGTGCCTCGGACGGGAAAGCGTCTAGCTGCAGTAGGCTTAGGACGTCGAGTTCGGCTTGATTCAGCTCGCCCGGTAGTTTCGTCCCCACATCCAGTGTGTTTTGTGGTCTTGCGCCCTTCATAATTAATAAGAGTGCTTTGTACCATGTCCACCAGACCGCGGCCTTCAGCATTTTTGTCCAGTTGGGGAATTGGCACAGTTTCTCTATCAGGCTTACGCTTCCCGTGAAGTTTGTAGCCATTATTAGTCTTTTAGTCTCGATATCACCATCATCAGCCTAGGATGTTATTAGCGTTGGCCACATCTCTTTAGTTGCCGTTAGGAAGTCCGGTCCCATTGTCCACGTCAGCAACCTCTCTAGTGTTTTCAGGCCCCCTGAGCAGAAGCCGGCCGGGTTACTGGCGGACTTTACATAGTGCCGTTGATCGGTTTTGGTCGACTCGTGGATTATAGTGAGTCTGTTGACCACGAAAGCGTTAAAACGAGTAGTAGTGTTGTTTATGTAATGAAGTACCGCGGCTGAATCCGTCCAAACGTTTTTTTCCCAGTCTATCCGGTCGAGAAAACCACCGTCAAGACTCCTTGGTTTGTTTGAGTTCCTACATATGCCTTTTGGTTTGTGAAATGCCGCTCAGACATTCCAGAGGTTTATCGATAGCATTACGCGGGACTTGGAATTTGTTCACGTCTATATCGATGACTTGTTAATCGCATCGTCGAGCGCAGATGAACATTTCAAACATTTGACACTACCACTTCAACGTTTGTCTGAACGTCGAATAGTAGCCAATCCTGATACATGTGAACTTGGCAAACCGGAACATGTGTTCCTCGGCCACAAGGTCACTAGAAAGGGTATTAAGCCTTGCGAGGATAAAGTGCGCGCTGTTCTAGATTACGCCGTACCGTCCTCAATCAAGGAGCTTAAGGCCTTTTGGGGGTTAGTTAACTTTCATCGTCGATTCATACCCCATGCTACAGAACGTTTGCACCCATTAACTGACCTGTATCGTGGCAGCTCTCAAAAGTTGTCGCTTATGGATGCTACACGAGTAGCGTCCTCGGAGGTTAAAGGGACATTAGCTCGGACTGTGACGAACGTTTGAGCAATGCGTAGCCAAATTCGCAACGGATCCCGAAATCAAAAGACGATTATCCGTGATATTCTACGATACTAGATTATTACAATAAACAATGACATAAACAATATACAAACCTCAATAATACGATCACAAGGACTCAACAACGAGAAACCGAATAGCAGCGTGTGAGCAGACAGCACGTGCGTCACGCAGGTCCTGAACAAGGATGTGCCAAAGTAGCGCTCTGGGCGCGAACAAACAACAATTGGTCCAGAAAAACAACCAATTCGTAAAGACAAGTCAATAGTGTATGGAAATGAGTGATGTTGGGAAAAACACTGAATCGCGAGGGTTAAAGGGGGATTTTCCACGACCGGTTGTTACAATGGTATGTCACTTTATTTTAACTAATCCAAAGGCCATTTGAGATTCTAGTTGATGATGGGGGTGAGCTTTCGTAAAAGTGGTTTGGATGTTGCGGAGGGAAAACCAAAGAACCGGTCGAAATGGTTTGTTTTATTCTTCTGGTAAAGATTATCAGCGGACGTGGGTTATACTTTAAAAATTGATTTGGACAGCTCTTCAAAGTACGGCTTTTGCTAGATGACTTAATTGAACAGGGATTGATTACTCGTGATCCGGACTCCTCATCCTGTGCTAACAAGTTGGCCAGTTGAGCAGGCGCGCTTCAGTGGCTGAGATGGGTTGACGGACCCCTAATCGGTTGGTGCCAGTTGGGCTGCTTTGAGTACGTTTTTCAGCATATAGTATTCTACTGAGTCATAAATTCCACTGGGGCCCAAAAACGAGATAAGGAAGCGGGGTTCCGAGAATAGCGCCAACTCGCCTGTGCTCCGGAATTTTTGCTGGGCAGTGATGACGGTTATCCGTTTTATGAACCAGGAAACTTACTGGATGCATATAAAGGGGACGCTAAGATTCGTAAAATATTTGGTATCTATAATTGACTCCGGAGGCGTGAAGTGTCACCGCAGGTATGGTTTAAAGAATAGCAAAATGCTTCAGTCTTTTCCGCCGAGAGACAGTTGGGAATTAGTGACCTGCTAAGAGGTTTCTTTCGTTTGCCTTTACTCAGGACCTCTGACGTTCGGGTGATGAAGTTGTGTTGGGGGGAACCAAAACATACAACAATAATAACTGTGGTTAATTTCGGAGATGCCTGAGGAGTGCTAGACGCACGACCAAGCTTTTACAAGCGATGAAATGGACAAAAAATTCGTGAGAAAGTAGAGACATGCATGACAAAAGTGGGATGGATCGGCTCAGGAGGGAGATAAATGTATGATGAATGTATGCGCACCAAAGAAAAATTAGGAGAGTTTAAAAGAGCCTGGGGGCGGATTCAGATAGATGCCCGGTGGATTTGAGGCCCAAAGTCAGGTGGAGAGTCCGATTGGTCCAAGTGTTGATATCTGAAATCTGACAGATGTACACGAAAAGGGCTAGAAACGAACGTAAGAAACTGTGTTGGTGGGAGACAGCCGAGAAAAAAGGGGTATCCGTTAGTAGAGTTTAAACAGTACTGAAGCCTTGCTACGCTGCCGTAGATGGACAGCGGACAGGGCACAAAACACATCGTAGAACAGGTTGCTAGCATTAGAAGAAGAAAAGGGTGGTCCAAATGGCAAAAATGAGTTGGGAGGATTGGGTATGGTTGCTGTGAGGCACAAAAGTGAAAAGAATTGGCGCATATCATGAGGGTCAGCGGGATGATAGCATGAGAAATGACCGGCAAATTGTGCAGGAAGCAGGGCAAATTTATGTACAAATAAGTATGTATATGTATATAAATAGATATGCTAGGAGAGAGAGCAAAGAGCAGTGGGGTTCCAGGAGAAAAAAGTAACAGTGATTGGAAGAGGTGGGTATGGTTAGATCGAAATGTGTAGGATTGACTTGGGAAAACTCAGGCGATTGTTCTTCATGAAGGGTTAACATGGTGGATCAACAGAGAGTAGGAGACTGAAGGAGAGCAGAAGTAATGCCGGCTGTGAAGAGCTGATCATAAACGGGGAAGACGAATGATAAGATCGAACAGAACAGGTGGGAGTGAGTCCAGTTATTTGACCAATGCAGGTGCGACAAGTGGTGACGGACCAGAGGTTTCGGGTGGTGGCAGATCAAACGATTTGGAATCGTAAAAGAACATCATGACTTAAGGTTGTCTTCACAATCGGTGGAATATGAAAAAGCAGACCAAACTGAAAGGCGCGCAGAAAATGCCTGTGGCGAGCGATATATGGAACAGGGGATGAGATCAATGACCCAAGGGACACAGGTGAGGCATGACCAATCAGATCGTCTTACTATAGGTAAAACACGAAAGAGGCAGAGAAGAAAGAAGCAAGAAGCACCAGGATGGGTTAACCAGTGATGAGACAAAAAGCCCATCAAAAATGTATGCTTGACGGAGTTAGGGTAATGGAACCGAAGAGCTTGGTGCCAACAGTCAATTGAACGGGTGGATTGAGCAGGATGGTGCTAATCGGGACACTGCATGATGAAGAGAACCATAGAGGAATCGTGGAGTCAAGAAAGGACAACATTGTGGTGGCGATTAGATAATAAATGCTACTGTAAATGATGCAAAGTTTGGAGCGGCGAGTTCTAATATGAGGATTGGTCATGGGTACAGGCCTTACTGGTGCATAATGGCTTTGGGCATGGGGAGGAAGAACAAGGAGGGATCTACCAAAACGACGGGCAGTGAGATATGAGAGTGCTACCAAAGTGCATCATGAGCATAGGGTGGTACCAACTGAATGGAGATTATAAGCCGGCAGTGACGGCAGGTGCAAAATTGAAGTATTGGCGAGCGTCGGCGGAGAGGCTTTGGTAGGACGATGGTGACGTCATGCAGTAGCGTGACAGGGTGAGGGGCGACAGGAGCAGGGACAGAACTGATAGGTGTGCACAGCGTGGTTGAACGAAAAAAGTGGAAAAAAGTAACAGTTGATAAGAACTAAAAATGAGAGTACCTTGGCGGAGCAAGAATGGGGAACATGCAATTTTCAACTGACGGTATTGGATGCGGTATTCCGAGAATAGTTAGAGCTTGCGATCCGCAGCCGGTGCTGGCGCGTGGGACTAGCCGTGCGCTGGGCAACCACCGTGAAAAACACTTCTTGAAGTGAACACAGAGGGAGTGGTCCACCAGCCTAATTGGGCTCTCACATCGTTACGGACGGCCTGCATGCCCGATATACGCCATTTGGACCGGCAGCAGTGGTCATTGATAATTCACGGGGGGCAGGGTTGTGTGACCACGAAAAAACCATTATTATTGCTAATAATAAACTGTAACCATTGGTACTTTTCTGTGTTGTATAAGGCGAGTAAGTATACGTTTTCCGTGCATCATGTCAGTTATTGCCGATGGGCTTCCGTGTTTGTGCGGAAATTGTCCCAGCAGTTATTGAGGGAGTAAAGGGATTTTCACGCACCAGTTCACTTCCTGACACCGGAGCTGACACCTCTCTCACTGGTCAAGATTTGCCTGAATCGATTAGGTTCAATGGGTGAGAAACAAGTTCAGAATGGATAGTTTGGTAGGTAATTCTGTAAGGCTCTGCTTGAAACTGTCTCTTGCATTGAAAGCCGCGAGTTCTAAATAGAACAGTGTGAGGGGCGCGTGAGCTGTTTCGTCGGTACTCGAAGTGTGGGAATGTACACCTAGTGTGAGCCTTATCAAGAGGGAATCACTTTTGCGAACGGCATTGCACCGGCGGTGCAGCTGCTCTTCCCTTGACAAGTCTCGCCGTTTTAGAAATTTTAAATTTTTGGATCACACAACTCCTACTCCGCCGTTTTGTGAGAATTTTTGCACGCATTGACCCCCTCCTGATTGATGTCAGCTTTCTCATCACAGATATAACCATTTCTTCGCAAGATCAGTGGAGGCTGCTCTTTTCATGTATCTGGGTGAGTATCGCCCCGTGGCCAGTGTTCAACCAGCAAACAGTATTCAAGGGCTGGGCGAATGAGATCTATATGCCTCCAGTTTACAATTACTCAGGCGGAGAGGAGGCCCTGCACCGCGAAGCCAGTTGCACCTTCCCAGGTGCCGAACAGGTAAACTAACACCCCGACGCGTTCCGATGACTAACGCTGTCTGTAGCCGTTGAAACAGTCACCTGTTGTACTTTGGAGATCTAGTTTTCAATAACCTGATCCCAGTTGCCACCGGTGCAACAGTTTTAGTGTCATTCCAAAAGAAGTGAACGAAGCAACCATTCCATCGGCCCAACAGCTCCGTGCCGCAAACGACACTCCTATTTCTACTTACGGCCGTGATTCCCTTAAACTCAATTAAGGCCCACGTCGCACCTTCTGCTGGGTGTTTATAATTGCAGATGTCCCCTGTCCCATACTGGGTACCGATTTTCTCGACCAATTCGTCCTACTGGTTAAAGCACAATGCTGGATGTTTGTCCACCGCCAGACCTCTCATTAAGTACCCGGTTCGTTTTCCTCTGTGAATCAAATGAAGCCCCTGCACACCGAATCTTAGGGCCGAACACCCATTAGCAGACGCTGTGGCTTGCTTGGAGATGCTAATGCTGTCTGGACCCCTTTCCTCGGTGACTGCGAACGCCACCCACCGTACTGGCGCTTAACAACCCCGTACATTCGGCCAGTCCCGTCGCTAGGCACTGGACAAGCTCCCAGTATCACTGGCTGAACTTGAACACATGCTCAAATTCGGCATAATTCCTCCCTCCGGTAGCCCCTGGGCCTCGCCGCTCCACATGGTTCCTGAACCTAATGACAAGTAGCTTCCATGCCGTTACTATAGGACCCTCAACCAAGATACTATCCCAGATAGGTACCCCTTTCCACATATTCAAAACCTGACTTGTTCCTCTTGTTGTTTTCTCTCAATTCAGCCGCATGAATCTAGACGGAGCCTAACACAAAATCCCGATGGCTGGCACTGACATCCTTAGAACCGCAGTCACAACTCCATCCGGACTATTCGGTTTTTTTTGCACATGCAGCTTGGGCTCAGCTATGTAGTCTAAGCCTTTCCGAGGTCTGTGCATTGAGCCTCAAACAGTTCTAAAAACGTCTGCGCACGTTTGAACGATATTTTTGTTACAAGTTCTTTAGGAGAAGAAGATATGGCACACCTGCGCGCTCTTTTTGAATCTCTCGACCAAAACGGTATAGCCCATGACCCTTCCAAAAGTGATATAGGTAGGTCCACCATCCCACCCTCAGGTCGCAACTTTTCAGCCTCGGGGGTGAAACCTCTGCAGACAGGGTGGCGGCAACGCGGTGCTGTCCTGAACCTCCTTTTTACCGGCAGCCAAGCTCTTTTTCTAACCTAATTAAATCTATCGCCGGTTTATTATCAGCGATGGGGAAACAATGCAGTTTGTTACAGACCCTTTTCGTGGAGGTAAGCGAAAATCCACATTTCACGACACCGCAAGGCAGCATTTACCTCGACCAAGAAAGCTTCGACCAGCATTGCGCTCCTGGCACATCCCAACTCTTCCGCCCCCCTTGCCTTAGGAACAGACGCTTCGGACACTGCTGATAGAGCAAAGCTGCAACAATCCATCGGCGACTGATGGCGACCAAAAGCTTTTCCTCCAGGTTTCCCCAACCTGCGGATTCCTGGTATAGTACTTACAACGGAGGACTACTGGCAATTAAGCTGGTTAACCGACACTTCTGGCACACATTGGAGGGCCAAACGCCCACAGTGTTTACATGCCACAAACCACAAAAATACGCTCCCCAGTCAGCTTCTGATCAATATTCGCCACGCGAGATTCATCACCTGGACTGTGTTTCAGAGTTTACTTCGGACATTTGACACGACTCCAGGGTGCGCAATTCCGTAGCAGACGCATTCTCACTCTTCCGCAATATCGACGGCCCACTACAAATACGCCGAGAGCCGGAAGCAATCGCCGTACCCCAAGCAACAGGTCCCAGGTTCCTGCAGCTCATAAAAAACGGCCCTCAGCATATAGTGCCAGTAGCCTCCCCAACTTCCGGTGTACCTATCATTTTGGTGTGCCAGGGCCGACCTTGACCACTAATTCCTGCCAGCTTTCCAGGACAGGTTTCATCAGTCCTTAAAACTTAACACACCCAGGTGTAACCGCCCCAGTGAAACCAATCACCCAGCGATTCTTTTGGAATTGCTTCGATCACGACGTACGCCATTTGGCCCGAACTCCCTCTCTAATGACAACAAGGCAAAACCCTTCGCCACACTAGATCTGTATCGGGTAGCTTTCCTCAGCCAGTGCATGTAAACCTCCTGAAGCCTCCTCAGCCTTCTAACGGTTACTTCTACATTCTCACGTGCATAGGTCGTTTCGATTGCTGGCCACCAAGCCCCTACAGCTCCCCGTCCCTTCTCCAAGGAAGTTGCTAAAGCTTTTCTAACTGCTCGGGTGCGTCAGTTCGTATCTCTGCTATCGTGACTCCTGGTCGCGATTCTGATGTTCACACTGCCCCCCAAGATATGTCAAAAACATTCGGTTACAGACTCAGCAAGATGACGGTCTACCATTCTCGAGCTAGTGACGTGGTGCAGCGATTCCATCGCCTACCGGAGGCTGCCCTTCTTTCTCTTGATAATCCTTTGTTGAGTGGAGTTTTAGCGGTGGTTCCATCAGGACGGCGTGATACCTTTAGGGCCGACATGGGTGTTATTCTGAGTTAACCGGTTTATGGTTGCTCATCACGACTTCCAGGTGAGTTGGTTCCTCCATTACCATGTGTGGGCTTTATTAACGGGGATCACACAAGGCGGTCATCACACAAGGAGGTGCTCAAGCACACCGCCACGGGGACAAACACACAGCTCCCACATGCCTGCCAATCTAGCGACCTCCAGTCATTTGTTCATTCAGTTAGAGGTAGTGCGATCAAAACCAAAACCGTCTCATTCCGGTCCCTTTCCGAGCTTTCCAGCGAAAAGGAGAAATGCGATGTAGACGTCAAAGGTAGGAAATAGACTGTTAAGGATAATGGTAATGATAATGGTTCATTTCGGATAACCCCGAGGCATGCTGTAAGCAAGGTCAAAAGGTACAATTGGACGAAGAGTTCGAATTCCACGAGGATGATTCAGGTATGCGCAGGAGAAAGTATTTAAGTTACCCTTTAGGGCGGCGCCCGGCAAGTTGGAAATCAAGGTCGGGCGGCCGGTAACGTTCTGTGGTCCAACAGCGCGTTATTTAAAAATTTGGCGTCGATTTGAATGGGTGCGCGATAACTTAGTTGCCATTTTCGGCCAAAGTACAGAAATTTGAACAAAGATACAGTCCACGGTAACCGATACCAAGAAATGGGAATTATACAGCAAAACGGGGAACTATACAGCTAAACTGATCATATGAAGGCATAAGCTCCTATTGTATTTGTATACCTAAATAATGTAGGTAGGTCTTGTGGATTCCCCATATATATATATATATACGAATGTAAATATGTGTATATATATTTGTATGTATGCACATGTCAACACATATTTATACATATATATATATATGTTTATAAGCATATATGCACACGTAGGTACGTATTTGTATATTTATCTATGGACGTGTATATATTGATTTATATAGGAATATATATATATATATATATATATATATATATTTGTGTATACGGGTCTATGCACAAGTAAGTACATGTATATATACGTACATTTATATATATATATATGTATATATATATATATATATATATATATATATATATAGATCAAAGATCATATACCCTTCCATCAATATTTAATAACTTGTGATGAATATATTTTTTGCCACTGAATGGAAACTGATTATTCAGTGGGCGTGAGTATGGCATATGGAAGATGCTCCAGGGGCGCGAGGCTTGGAGATAGTCCCAAGTTTGCCCCAGGTTTACTCATTCGGGCTGCTGAAGCTTCAGGCCAACCTAAGGCGCGCTACTTAAAGCAATTACAAACACACGTAGCTGATGCTTTGATCACGGTTTGCACGAATCTAATTTTAAATGTGTGAAACACACCTGCCAGAGAAACTGCACCACCAGTCACTTGGCCGGCGAAATCACGACCGTAAAAATTACGTCAGGGCTACAATTTATAAAGATGTGATAGAACAGAGTGAGCCATAAGAAGAGTGAGTCTGGACGACGAACCAAATGTACATAGACATGTTCTTAGTAATTTGATGGTCCATGTTCACCTTCTTCCCCTTCTGTAAGGTTGATTAGACCTTACTTCGCGGTTTCCTTAGTAAACGCGTGCTTCGGTCCTTTGTACTGCGTGGACCACCTGCACGTTACTCTAATGTGCGGCACTGCACAAATATGTTAACCAGAACAGTATTCTCCACGACCCGTGAGAACGAGAAGGCGATTGGGAGAGATAGTGGTTAGCGTGTATTTGGGAGCGTGCGTGAGAGCGTGCGCAAGAGCAACGGTCAAATGGCCACCGCGCTTGGCAGTCAGCGTTCAGTTAAACAATAAACGTGGTAAAAGTATGAACGAAGATGGCAACCGCTACAGGGGCCTCCTCCTAGAAGTCCGACGGAGTTGGGCTTCGATCGTGATGGTAAGCCGGAATTATTGGTTGTCCAGGAACTCCTCATAGCTTCTCCGTTATATTGTTGTTGACGTCGAACGACTGCTGATGAGTTTACCGGTGCCTGCACTCTCGAGATCCGATGTGCGTGGGTCCAACTGTGTTTTGGCGCCCGCGGGTCTCATACGAATGCAAACCGGAAAATGCCTCGTCAGGTCCATCCAAAAAGGCGTCCAGTTGCCGTCTCCAGTGCCAGGCTGAACAATCGTCCCGTTGTCCAGTGAGCGGTTGGCTCCTTGAACGTGCACGGGAGTCAGCCAGGCTACGGATGAAGCCAATGTGACTTGTTAGATCCGTCTGAGAGAGGGCAAGTTAAACTGGAACAAAATAGCGCCTGAGGGCGCCGGCGGATTTTGGACCGTAATAACAACACACAAACGATGTTCGGTGTTGTTGTAGTCGCTAGGAGACCAGAAGAAAACGAAATCATAACTACCGATTGTAATTTCACGGGTCTGTTGTTTGGTAAATCCATGGCGAACTTCCCAACTTATTGCTAACAGTCGGTTGTAAAAATCGTCACGAAATCGGCGAAGCGGACGGGATTTCGTAGTTGGCGACCGCGACGGCTACTTCGCGTTGCGGGTACGGTTGGAGAATCTGATGGACTAGCTGCCGAGTCCTCACTAGGCGTAATTGGGGGTGATTCGAGTGGTAACTCGCTCGATTCAGGTGACTGAGCGACTTGAGTGGGCGTAAATTGGCCGAGCGGCTTGCACTCAATGACGGCAGGTTTGAGACGATCGATAGATACGGTGTCGTGTCGTCCGTTGATATCTATGACAAATGTTTTTGCCCTACGTTTTATCACCCGAAACGGGCCAGTGTATGGCGCTTGTAGTGGTGATCGAACGCCATCGACGCGAAGGAATACATGGGTAGCGGTTCCTAACGCAGTTGGGACATAACTTGTAGACTGTTGTTCACGCTGCGGACTGGCCTTGAGCACTCGCATGTGCTGTGTAAGGCGCTGAGCATAGTTACCGTAGTCGAAAGTCACGGTTGGTGAACGGGCTACCAACTCCCCAGGCAGACGAAGTGTACAGCCATATACCAGTACGGCCGGTGTTGTGTGTAACTCCTCCTTAACGGTACTACGCAGGCTTAAGAGTGCTAATGGTAGTGTTTCACTCCAAAGGGGGTTACCGTTTGCTCAAAGGGCGGCTTTTAATTGCCGGTGGAAACGCTCGACCATACCATTGGCCTGAGGGTGGTAAGCTGTCGTCTTAACGTGTTGGCAACCGAGCGTAGCGAGTAGGCTGCCGAAAGCGCCGTCAAAGTGTGGACCGCGATCGGTGGTCACTATTGCCGGGCAACCGAAATGACTAACCCAACCGGTCAGAAAAGCTTTCGCGGCCTCTTCCGAGGTGGGACGAGGGATAGGGATGGCCTGCGGCCAGCGAGTAAAACGATCCACGCATGTGAGTACGTAAACGTACCCAAGCGAAGGTGGGAGTGGTCCTACGAGGTCGACGTGCACATGATGAAAACGTGTTTCAGGTTCTGGGAACCTGGCTAACGCCGCCTTAGTGTGCCTATGGGTCTTAACACGTTGACACTGCAGACAAGCACGAGCCCATTGACGGACATCTCGTTTGACATTGTGCCAAACAAAACGCTCAGTTATCAGTTTCACCGAGGCAGTCACACCCGGATGAGCCAGATTATGGAGTGTCAGGAACGTAGGATAACGGTGGGCAGCAGGAACTACTGGCCTAGGGCGACCTTGCGATACATCGCACACGATGGTATTCTGGGAAGCTGGGATAGGCACTGTGGTTAAACTCAAAGAACCGTTTTGCCGAAGTCGTTCGATGTCAGGGTCCATAGTTTGAGCCTGTGCCATTGCGTCCAAATTGATATTAGGCGTTTGTGACAGACTTAGTTGATATACGCGCGATAAGGCGTCTGCGACGGGATTAAGTACCCCAGAGACGTGTCGTATGTCCACAGTAAACTGTGAGACAAAGTCTAAGTGGCGAATCTCGCGTGGTGAGTATCGATCCGAAGCTGACTTCAGTGCGTAAACCAAAGGCTTGTGGTCTGTAAACACCGTGAACGAACGGCCTTCGAGTGCATGTCGAAAATGACGGATTCCCAAGTAGATGGCTAATAACTCTCTACCGAACGTGCTGTACCTTGATTCCGCGGGTTGTAGGCGCTTGGAGAAGAATGCTAAAGGTTGCCAAGAGTCATCTACGAACTGTTGCAGTACTGCTCCAACCGCTGTGTCCGAGGCATCCGTCACTACCGAAATAGGAGCCAAAGGGTCGGGGTGTGTCAGGAGTGCTGTGTTGGCGACAGCATCTTTGACCAAGGCGAATGCGGCCTGTGCCGTGTCGGGAAACACGAACTTCCGCTTACCTCCGCGCAACAGGTCGGTGAGGGGTTGCATCATTTCCGCACAGTGAGGAATAAATCGGCGGTAGAAATTCACCAGGCCGGCAAACTGACGCAACTGGCGAAAAGATTGGGGTTCAGGGTAGTCGCGAATAGCGGAAACTTTATCTGAGAGAGGGCGGATACCCGAGGATGAAATAGAATGTCCTATGAACGTGATATCAGACCGGCCTAATTCGCATTTCGCGATATTGATCGTAACGCCGTGCTGGCTAAGGCGTTCGAAAAGTGCTCGTAAGTGCGTAGCGTGCTCTTGCTCTGAAGAACTCGCCACCAAAATATCATCCAGGTATACGTGGACATTTTCCAAACCACGGGTTGCCTCGTGCATGAACCGTTGAAAGGTCTGGGCTGCATTGCTGAGTCCAAACGGCATTCGCAGAAACTCGAACAGCCCGAAAGGTGTAGTGACGGCAGTTTTAGGGATATCGGCCTCTGCTACCGGGAGCTGGTTGTACGCACGAACTAAATCGATACGGCTGAAGATGGAGCAACCTGATAAAGACGAAGTAAGATCCTGTATATGGGGAATCGGGTATCGGTCCGGGACGGTGACTTTGTTAAGTGCTCTGTAATCACCACAAGGTCGCCAGGTCGCCACTAGCCTTAGGAACCATATGAAGGGGGGAAGCCCAAGGGCTACTAGAAGGGCGTATTATACCCAGTTCTAGCATATGTTCGAATTCAGCCTGTGCAACACGAAGCTTGTCTGGTGCTAACCGACGCGGCCTACTGAACACTGGGGGTCCCTTAGTGTCGATATGGTGAGTGACACTGGTCGTCACTGCTGGGAGAGGCCCGGCCTGCCGAAACATGGCCGGGTAGGCGGCGATGAGTTCGCTATAAGGTTGGTGTGCCGGTGGTTGAACGTCAAAGGGCGTGACGTGATTCACTCGCGAATTATGACCCGCAACAGCGAAAGTGGTCTGACGATCCACCACTCTGCGGCGCCGTGCATCAACTAACAAGTCAAAGTGCTGCAGGAAGTCAATGCCTAGAATTGGGTACGGGACGTCGGCGATGATGAATACCCAACGAAAATTACGCTTTAAACCCAAGTTTAAGGTGAGCGACCGCTGGCCAAACGTTGGGATGGCCGTGCCATTGGCAGCGCGTAGTGTTTGGGCCTGCGGTGTGCTATTGTCGTCTTTCGCTCGGGGGAGGACGCTCACTTCGGCACCGGTATCTACAAGAAATAGGTTATTTGAAATAATTTCCCTTACGTTCAAAAGACGACTATTGGTGTGATACCCGGCTTCGTGGGTCGCCACCACGGGCCGGGGGTTTAGTTTCCCTGATGAGCACCGGGAAACGTACACTCTCGTTCGCATCGTTTGGCTCCCTCACCGAAGCGACTGTGGTATTTACAATATCCTTCTTTTGAAGAACCGACGAAACGGCGTCGCAATGACGGACTATGGAGCCTAGGTGAGCGTGCGCGGTGCCGCTCCTGTGACCCACTTCTTCTTACTGCTAGGTGTTGCAGGCTCGCGTCAATTCTAGACAAAACTGACGCGAGATCGTTAGATGTGGGCAAGGCAGGCACCGTTGCGACGGACGGCTTGGTTACTCCAGCTACAGCGGGGTTGTATCGTGACATAATGTCATCAGCTATCGCTGCAGTTTCCTCTAGCGAGCATTTGCGTGTGGCACTTAGTAAAACTGGAATGTTATGCGGCAAACGCTGCAGCCAAAGTTCCCTCAAGAGCGGGTCCTCACCTATTGTCGGTCCTCTCAAGCGCTGCATCTCACGCAGCAGTTCGGAGGGCTTCCTACTTCCAAGCTCAACGTTTTGAAGTTGTTGCATACGTTGGTCTTGCGTTGGGGTCGTGCGGGCAATGACAGCCTCCTTTAAAGCCTCATAGCTTCGGGAAGAGATTATTACGTCCCTTACTTGCATTGTGACTTCTGACGGGAGGCGGCCTGCTACCCACCTGAAACGGCTGGCGTCGCTGGTTATACGGCAGTTTTCGAATTCTAACTCGACCAGCGTGAACCAGAGTTCTGGATCAGCAGGTGTGAATGCCGGTATGTGCAGCGTGATCGCCCCAACGGTGGGGTCTGAGCAGGATTTCCGTTCGGCAGACATAGCGATTACTTTATGGAATACCGACGGGAAAAGAAATCAACGACCAATGGGGCACTATAGTCTTCGCGAAAAAAAAAATCACGACAAATTAGACACAAAATATGTTTGGACGAAAAAAAAAATTATTTGGTAAACCAACCGAAAAAAAAAATCAAGATAGGGAAACAATAAAACACACAAAAACGTACGCAGACGGGACCTTGAACGGTAGAAAACAAGGAAACTCACGTGACCTGCGGATCACGTCGGGCTCACCAATTGTAAGGTTGATTAGACCTTACTTCGCGGTTTCCTTAGTAAACGCGTGCTTCGGTCCTTTGTACTGCGTGGACCACCTGCACGTTACTCTAATGTGCGGCACTGCACAAATATGTTAACCAGAACAGTATTCTCCACGACCCGTGAGAATGAGAAGGCAATTGGGAGAGATAGTGGTTAGCGTGTATTTGGGAGCGTGCGTGAGAGCGTGCGCAAGAGCAACGGTCAAATGGCCACCGCGCTTGGCAGTCAGCGTTCAGTTAAACAATAAACGTGGTAAAAGTATGAACGAAGATGGCAACCGCTACACTTCAGCCCCAAAGGTTGGGACAACATGCTACTTGGGTAGACTCTGTGGACTTATCTTCCGATGCACTCCTTTGTGAAGCATCTGCTGCCACAAACCTCCTCCTAGAAAGGGGGGGGGGGTCCACGGTCTCTCATTCTACCGGGATTTTACCGCCGAACACGCAAAGTTTGGACAGTTTACCATCAGCATGACCGCCCAACTCCACATGAATCGTTGGCTTGGAGACTAGCTACTCCGCCAATAATGTACGATTTTCTCACCAAGTTCTAAGTAGTCATTTAAAAGGCTCGCAGCATTTCAATGAGAAAGTGCCACGAAATTTAAAAGAAACATCACGAATATGGGAGTGTGAAAGTGACCTAATGATAAAAAGCTCCTCTGCGGTGGGACAGTTTTCCAATACGCTTCACTACCCTTCTCCTATTTCTGTAATTTTTACCGCTATCGTGCAACTACGCTTGATATCGAGGCTGAGTAATGTGTGTATACAGACACGGTAAAAGCCGCAATAAAACAGCGAGATTTTGACCGTCTGTGCCAAGTTTTTGCGTAGGCATTTTGTGGACTTCATGGTTTTGAAGACTCTCAGCATGGTCCCCAAAAATTCATATACTTGTTACCGAGCCCCCTATTTTGTCAACTTCATGTGGTCTCTGTAAATTTTATTCGTGGCTTATGATTACCCAGTAGCCCCGATCGGCTCCTTGGTTAACCTATATCTCCCAATACTGTAGACTCATTCATCATTGCTAGCAGATCCCTCTTAGCGGCGCGCCATGGTGCGGAGAAGCAAACAATGTTAAGCTGACCACCCCTCACTTATCACTTTGACTTTACGTTTCGCACATGAGGCAAAAGCTAGCGGTACTTCCGACGCACCTCCTCGGCACGAGCCAGAGTGTGGCCTTTGTACTCAGGCCCAGGGTGAATGCACGTGGTAGGTTCTTCATAGTCTCTTCTCGTTGATTCCTTCGGCGAACGCGATTGCGGAAGCGGAGATGTGTTCTCTACTAAAACTGATTAGCCCGATCTCCTTACAGATTCCATTGAATTCTGCCCTATCGGCCTGGCCACGGTAATCTTTGGTGGTCGTTTTTGGGTGCCGGTCAAGTGTATTACCACCGGGCCTTAGGGTAAATCCGCACTCTGGCAAGTGTTTGGGAAGTTTCAGGAGGCTTCCAAGTGACGTCAGGACCTACTCCCATACAGAATCTGCAAACCCCGGTCCGCGGTTCGCGACGCGATAACGATTATACTCGGCAGCAAAGGAGCACAACTGGAAAACCTAGAGCAAGATAATGTGTGTACTGGAGGAAAGCAATGGCGTGCAGACGGTGTACACAGGCGCAAGAAGTGGGGCCATCAACTTTGGAAATCTTTCAGATACAAAACTTGTTAGTTTGCATTTGCATATCCCATCGGTAGAGCTACAGGGGTCTCCCTTTGGAAAGCAGACGCAGTCGGGCTTGCATCTGTAATGAGTATGACGGCTTTGGCAGCCGGATATGTTTTCCATGCCTCCCGCCGTGGTCGACCGCAACAACAAAGCCAGCACGAGCCGTTCTCTATGATTCACAGTGGCAGCTCTGTGTTGTTCGCAAGATGGCATCCTCCTCGGCACCGAATTTGACGTAGGTAAATCATGCCTGCAACTTCAAAGTGATGCTTGTGTTGTTGGAATTGCCATTGTCGGCGCAATTCAAGTTCCGTTCGCCTGTCTCCCTTTTTCTCTCCGGTACGTTTGGCCACGGTCCAATGGGTCCTGTGTTTAAGCTACGCGAGAGAGTCCATATGATTCTGTCTGAAGGGACGAGCTGAAGGGAAAATTCAGGGAAGGTGCGCTTCGGGGCTCAGACGGATGTTTGACTGAATTTGCTCTGCCGGAGCGACGTGAGTTTCCACCACTCCTGTCGTGATAAACTGTATGGTCCCTCAGTCAAAAACTGCTAAACTATGAGAAAACGGAATGTGTAGGTTAGACTTATATATTTAGAGGCTACACAATTCAGCGAAAAGCACCATGGTGGTCGCAGCTCGCGGTCACGTCGACTTCTACTGTGGACGGGCGCAGTTTAAATTCCATGGAGTTTGATGCTGCAAACCAGTTATTAAGAAACGTTAGTGGAAGTAACAGGTGCCGACTCGGGACGACTAACCGAAGATAGTGGGCCGGTTGGATCATTGGGCGTGTTGTCCGGGGTGGGTTCCACATCGACGAAGGTTGGCTTAGGGTGAGCGAGGTTTTGTAGGTTTCGCTAATTTTTCATATTAGTTATTCTAAGAATATTTTACCAGAAACCTATATTAAACTTTTCACCATTGCCATATTTAAGAAATCCACCCCTTATCCAAACTACTAGTCCCTCGTAACCCGTGTGAGCGACCCAGAGTTTGCTACAAAATAAACAGTAGTAGCTATGCTCACCCGCCCTTGGGTTGTCTATCCTTTAGTCATCATCATAGATCATATACCCTTCCACCAATATTCTGTAAAAAGAAATGGCAAGGTCAAGGAGCAAGCGGTCTCAACCAATGGCCTCTCGCTCTACAGCAAATCAGAAACCCAAACGACCTGAACATAAAGATACCCCCAATATGATATAAATATTTGGGGAAGCCAGTAGAAGAGCCAGTGCCATTGAAAATAACTTGGCAAGTATGTCTACCCAGATCGCGTCGGTTGATGATATATTATCAAAACTAACACCACTAACCTACCTCCTTGAGCACTCGGCACTCTCTGGTCCCCAGAACCTAATGGCAGCCAGTCAGTTTCTTGACTCAGTGGCATCAGAAATCCTGCGACGACTGCAGAATGCAAAAAATGCAGTTGTCTTCAACATCCCTGATCGGCTAGACATCAAAGTAGTTGAGTCCACTATCCTTCAAGCCGCGGGCATGGCCCACTTTCCATGTCACCGCAGAAGACTAACAAAAAGGTCACAGAAGCGCTCTTGTCCCCTTCAGTTCCAATTTCCGGACGAAAAAATCGCTAGAGAATTCATCACTAAACAGCGTATAGTCACAACTGCTTTACAGTTTAAATCAATCAAGATACAAGCTGACATAACGCCGCTGCAAAAAGAAGTGATAATATATGCAGCTATAAATTCCAATCACATTGGCATTAAGATCCGGAAGTCACCCTCTTCCCCAAGCACTTTACCAAGGATCAACAAAACCCCTCACTCTTCAACCCCTAGAAGATCCACAGGGTTAGTTGATCTAGAAGAATCTTCCCCCGCCTCCCCACAGCTACCCCAGCCAAAGCGGCAGCACTGCAATCGATAACCTGGTGGTTTCCCAAATCTCTGTGTATGTTGTGATTGTACTAGGTTACTGCTAACCTCATTTTCTCTGATGGTAAAACATTTCGTTCAAAAGCAACGGAAATTATCATAACACTCTAAATTCCAAAGTTACATCTCCCTCAGTTTTCTAGGTTGGATGTTGGGTTATGACACCACATTCATTTCTGGCTATCTGCATTTCTAATGCCACTCCCTGTGCCCGTTTTTTATCGCTTGGGAAGAGGTTGTTTCTCGTTAGAGCTCCAATGTGACACGCACTCGTATGAGTCCTTCGTGATGGTTTCTTGTTCTTTACTATTCAGTCTACATGTCTTTAAATAGGTCTCCTCTGATCGTCCTTGTTATCTACTGATTCTAGATGATGTATAGTATGATACGTAACTGTAGTCGTTCGTCACGTTCATTCATCGTTCGCCTGTGTGAAACAACTAGCGTAAAACCAAGTTACGGGGTCGAATTCAGATGAACATTTTTATGAGATATATGACGCTCTTTGGGTGCTTCACTATTTCGGAGATGAAATTCATCTCAACTGGTGACTTACAATCAGCTTGGAAAAACCGTTAGATAAGCAACAGAAATTCGCATATGGTCAGTAGTCCTACAGATTTCCTCTTTGGATTAAGTGCTAACTTGGTGGCTTCCGACCATTCATTCATGATTAATATTGGACTGCTGTAGTGGATTGAAGCTAACGTTATTTCAAGATAGAAAATCGACCAAAATTCCGCTGGGATAGCCGAAAGTGAAGATGATGTAATTGGGAGAATGTCATACGTATAGCAAGCGGGCAAACATTTTTGAAGATGGGTGATGTTAGAGGGTTTGAAGTTTTAGAGGTAACGTTTATCGGTTTCGTAACGACGATTGAATGGAATGTTGGATGTGGATGCATTCCGGGTCAGATGATATTCAGATATTAGTCCCTGTTCGAAACAGAAGCTTTCATTTGCAAGTGAATATTTCTAGTTATAATTCTGTCTAAAGCAGCATTTCTGCCGGTAACTTGGCCGAAAGCAGTTAAGTGGTGCGTGAGCGCATGTATGGAACCACCTACAAGAATGCATCAACAATCAAGTAAAAACTGGAATAAGAACTGGCACAAAAGCTTCAAAGAGCAGGTTAATGTCTCTCTGGGAGCAAGATGGAGTTTTGTACGAAATACTGGTCACAGTGCCTCGAAAACTCGAGAATTCAGGATGACATTTGGCAAACACCTAGTCAACTTCATTATTCAGGGAAGTCAACGTAATTCCAAACTTCCTCGACTACTTGGAATTGTTGTTAGTACCCATACCACCACTTGTCTTCATCTTAAAATGTTTTGCTGTCTTAACGGAAAGACTCAGGTTTCTCGCGGACATCCATTTCGTCTTTAGTAAATTCGTGTTGTTGAAATTATTTTATCTGGACCACAGTTATTTGCATTATCCCGAGAGTTCAAAAACAGTGGTTAGAAACGACATCTTCCCGAAGAGAAACCGAATTTCATTATCGATCAATGAAGAAACTACCACCTTCCATGAGGTTGTGCAAATAAGGGCAGTCCGTCAACCGGCGCGGTTGGGTTCACTAGTCGAAATTGCAAGGAAAAGAGTTGTGTTTGTTTACACAAAATATATTGTGCTTCTTTTCCGAGTAAAAATATCTTTCGAGTGGTGGAATCTCGGCGACATGCATTGATAATGAGAATAGTTCCAGGATGACAATGAGCAAGTCGATGTGCCATAGTAAATGTTGTATTTGAGTGTTCGTTGTTCGGTAACATCGCTTTGACAGAAAAGATGGTCGTTAATCGACGTTTCGGTTAGCGCGCTCAACCTTTCTAAAGTCCACTTAGGCACCGAATGTTCTTGAGGGAATAATCTCAAGTAATTTGGCAATAAACAGTACGCATTTATGTAAGTGCATGTGAGTGCATGGGAGATCGGTGTCCGTTTCATCAAAGGAGACAGGGTCATTTTAGTTCAACAAGGTTTTGTGGTCTTGTGGTCGTTTATTCTTCGGTGCCTCGTTTCTGTTGAGGGGTGTACAATGGGTGGACTGTCGTTCGAGGACTCTGATATTACCGTAATCGATGGTGTGATTCTTGGCTATAGCGTGCAATGCGATTCCCAAGTCAAGCTCCAATTTGGTTGAGGTGAATCTGTCTGTGGACTTGGAATATCCCTTCCTTCAGTGTTCCATATGCCTCAATTCCAACATTCCGCATATTCGTCCGAAAAACAGTGGCTTTGCTTTCGTCTTGATATGTTGGCTGACTACCAACTGTTCCGACACCGTTGTGGCACCGTACAATGAACACTGGTCAGTTTGAGAAATCGAAAACGGCAAAAACCCTCAAAAACCATACAAATACGTGGAAACTTGACGAAGAGAGGATATAAATGAAGATGAATTTGCATCTATTCAGTGGATTGTGCATAATGGCCAGTCACAAAGCAGGTGATGAATCGAGCGAAATCGGTAAATCAAAACCGAACGACACGAGCGAAAATTGTCGGGTAATTTACCGTACGTGGTTTAACTATTAACAATTTGTTAGTAGCCGGTCAGAAAACGTCCACCACGAAAAGTTAGTGACCATAATAAAAGTGTGATAACATTCTATTTAATCTACAAACGTTACAATATGCAGAACGTTGATTAGAGACTGTCAAATGAGGAATCGAGTGACGATGGCCAGGTTCGAATTCATGACCACCAAGTCCCGAGTTTGTCTTGATGATCTTTTCAACAACGTTGGTCGATTGAAATTGTTTTCAACGAAATATTATGTATGTAAGTAGGCAGTAATCTGACGGAAATAGGCAGCTCTGAACTACCACATTGCGCAAACTTCGAAGCCGAACCGTTGAACTACCCTGTCGAACATTCAAAACGTTGAACGAATAGACGTATATAAAGTTTGCGATCGAGAATAACGAATTAATATCTAAGCCAGCTCAAACCACGTATTCATATTATCCCTCGGAATTGAAAAATGGAAACTTTCTCACAGATATGGATATTTTGAAGAGGAAATAACTTCCTTTGAGTTTTCTCAGTCTCACCTAGTCGAGCTGACGGAATTCATGCATTGTTCAAAGAGCAGCCTATCTGTGGTGCTCGAAAATCAGTCCATGAGTCTACCGGGTCGTAAATGATCCCATTGTCCTCCACTTGAATGTGAGGCTGGCACATAACAAGTATCGATCTGAGTGAAGTTAGTCCGTCGGCTGACAACGTTGTATTTTGTGGTTGACGCCGATCTGGAATACGGAGAAGAACGGTGTATCTCGTCACTTGTTTTACAGTTATATTACTAACATTGTTTTGATAATGAATTCGGGAGTTGTCGGTTCTAATATTCCGTTAAGTTAATTTAGAACAACTTACCAGCGTGCGCAAAACAATGACTCAGATGCACAACAGTTACTCATAGGTTGTTCTGTTTGACAAATTAGGAGAGATGACAAGTTTATTTCACTGATGCACAACTCTTTTGTGAAATGTTCTGTGTAGGTGTACGTTAACCACACGAACTTACTTTGTTGATCACCGACTCATGAAGGACCACCAGAAGACCACGTGTCCTGAATGGCCTTGCGAATATACAGCTGTGAGGTTGATTCCGATGTTTGGCAAAGTTGACATCAAATAATGGAATAGGTATCCATAAGACTGGATAACTTGTCTTTCACTTGATTTGACTGAGTTCCTAAATTTCAACTTCAATACCTGCATGAATAGACGGGTTCTGCAGAGCTCGGTCAGAATTGCTTTTTCAGAGTTAGTATAATACTCTGAGGGCGGTTGATATGGATTTCTCCAGAGGCATCTCCATTGGTTGACCTCTGCACGAACTACTGTAGTGCCTTTGATCTGCACGACAGACAAGTATTCTCACAAGGATATATTCATCGGAAAGGGTCAATAATATCTACACTTTTCATGACGTTCAGTCATGTCGAAAATGTCTAATATAAGCTACTTGCTGAAGTCTTTGGGATATGAGAGCTGTAGTATTCTTTTACTTGAATATTTTTAGCTCCATTCAGCGATAGGTGGTGAGTTATTGAAGCCCGATGGATTCACCAGCAACAGGCTGGAGAGATATCCAGGCGTGAAATCCAGTGGGGGAGGTGTTATTACCTAAATATATCATGTTTGGTGTCGTTCATTCTCATGCCTAATTACACGCGACACATAAAATATTCGCTGTAAAACCAATGAAAGCTAGACACGCTTTATCCTCAGGAGCTCTTTTGTTGTTATATATGTTCTGTACAGAACCCCAGACTGTAGTTCCACGGGACTATCCAGAATTCCTAATTCATTCAATTTGTCGCTAAATCGTCACCCATTACCTTTGAATACGCCGACCATATTGTGGCCCGTTATGTGATTCTTAGGACAGTAATAATATCAGTCTACTTCAAAAGTCTATTTGTTCGATGATAAGATGGTCCAGCATTGTCAAATCAGCACTTAATCCAAATCAGTGTGCAGAAGTACTCTTTTCAGCTGATTGCGAATCCCCATCAAATTATCCAGCCTTCATGGTAGGAAGTTCCAACATGCAAAATATTCAGTGATATAAATATCCCGATATGCTTACTTCAACAGATTTTAAGTGGACAAGATACCTACTCAAGGTAATAAGTTTGACATTGTACATCTTTCGTCAAAATTCTCTTCATGTACCTACCCATATCAGCTTTACGTTTATTCAGTATTGAGTGCTATGTCGCTAGTTATACCGCTCCCTGTCATTTTCCCTAGTTTGCTTGGGAAAACTTTGTACTGATCAAGCATCCCGGTAAACGCAGTTCTGAGTACAGTAACAAATTCCACCCTGAGGTAATAAATTTCGTGGAAAAGGATCCATTTTTCTGCATTCGATCGGCTGCGCAACACTAGAATTTCTGACGACATATTCCCACATTCATTCAAATCTAATTCACAGTAATTCCCACTGTGCTACATGTTAGAAATTCAAGTTGGCATGTGCCTGGACCGCAAGGCTTTATAACTCGGTCAATCCATATCTAGCAAAATTTCTGGTTTCAAAAGAACAACTTGTGAACGACTTGTGAGAAAAGCCTACCCAATCACGATTGTCCTTTTCCAACAAGTTCTGTATGGACGAACACGGCATGCTGGTCAGCTTAATTTAGTCACCATCGTTTTTCTACATTCATGCACTCCTTGCCACTTCCGAAGCATGTGACTTGTAGGTACCTGTACATTTCCGACTTTTTCCATGATTTTCAACGTCCCTTGGTGCGACACTCCTTTGTTGTACCGACGTTTTAATGTAAAAACACACACCTTTTGGTCGTCACCACCGCGCAATACAAAAAGGCTGTAAATAAATCTTTCACTCTGGCTCGATCTCGTCTTCTGGTTTTGAGTGTCTTGGAATCATATCGGTCGGAACTAACTGTGTGAAACAAAACATTTTAGAAGCTTCAACGGCGTCTCTGGGCACTTCGCTCAATACCATCCTGTTCTGTCCAACGGATGGCTGTCAGACCGTACTGAACTGAAGACATTGTCGGACATTGGCTCTTTGACGCTCATTTCCTGATCACAAGAACACTGAACAACTGTGAGTTTGAGTCACACCTATTGTTTCATTTTTATTCTTGATGTACATACCCTTTTGGCCTTTTTATCACCGCACGCTCCTCCGCCCGTCTTAGTTTGCTAGTGTCGCCTTAGATATTGTTGACAATAATTTAGTGTACCACATAGACAGAGTAGTACGCTACAAAATTGGTGAGCCCGACGTGATGTCGGAAGAGAATTCATAAGAGCAGCATAGGTTCGTACAAGTTCCTCAATACGAGATGGAAATATTGCTTTCTCTGTATATGTGTTTCTGAACCGTTCAAGGGTGGATTGCCTTGCGACATCCTTTAGTAACAGAAACGCAAATAGTGCAAGATCAGAGATCTGGGCAGTTCTGCCTGCAACACCCTCATACATCATGTATGGATTCTTCTTCATGTCATGGAAGATTCTTAAGTACTCAATCCCTTGTCTCTGCCATTCAGACTCATTCTTCATGGGTCGGAAGACCTCCCACGCTCGGATCAGGAATTGGACTTTGGTATCCTCGTCAGCTGCTTCATATTCCGGTATGGTAAACGGCAGGGGAGCACGTGCAGAACATTCATGGAGAAAGCTCACATACTCATGAAGGCGATTACGCATTATTCCGCAGTTTTGTTCATTGTATTGTTCTTGTTGTGCGTCGAAGAAATTCGTCCAACCTGCCTTGGGGAAATACGTGATAGCAGTCGATATAAGCATCATGGTTGTTAGTTGGAAAAACGGCATGCGCTCAGCAAGAACGCGTATCCAGATCGAGTTGACAATGTCGGCTAATCGTCTCGCCTGAAAAGACACAAATCTTGCCTCACCTGGGGTCCGAAGGATTTTGCCCAGAGCTTTCCATGCCTGAATCCCAACACGATCTGTGATGTGAATAGTATCATCAAGCTCCAGTTCTGTCAGGATCTGTCGGCAACACCGTGTTAACTTCGGAATGTTAATGTTTGGCCCAGAACAGAGCATGGGAAAAACCACAGAGTGCATGATTGATGTCAACTCACTGACCAATCGTCCCATAGCAACCCAACAGGCAGTCAGTAGGATGTCAATGATAATACTGCTTGATCCAGTAAATTGAGTTGTGGTGTTGGGTCCGGTCCACTCCCGAACTGTCCCTATCTCTGGTTTGATCACCAAGTTTCCCCATGTAATACCTGCAAACATAGAATCGTCCCACACAAGGATGTTGCGTGCAATTGTTTCGTTACATGGCTCCTCAAACGCATGAAGACTGGTTAGGTTGGCAGTGAATGCCTGCCATTGGGAATCATTCAGCTTGGATCTCATCACAAACATGAATGCCCTCCACGGCCTTCCGTTTCCAAAGGAGGCAAGATTTCTAACAAGATCAAACTCATTTGGTGTCGATGTGAGGCGAAGAAGGACAGCCAATCCCCGGATGATCGCATTAATCAGCTCTGCTGTTGTTGGGCGTTTGGTCTTTGGAGTATACAGATGCCAGACATCAAAACAACCTTGCACACAGACCTCAGATGGGTCGGACCCAGGACCCCCCATTGCGCACCCAATCACAGTTCCAAAAACTGTTCTCGCGATGTACGAGCTATCAACACACCGGCTCCAGTCTCCCCCAACCTCATGCAGTGCTTTCAGGTAACTCACATCTTTCTTAACACCCGTCTCAAGCATGACCAACCGAAGAGGGCCAAATTGTGCCAACTCATCTTGATGGAGTTCACTGGCGATACTAATTGCCTGGATGTCATGTAAAATGCTTGAAAACATTGTCATCTTGTACTTTTTGTCCTTTCAGTACGTTTACCGTTCCCGACGTCCGTTTCACACATATTCACGTCGATCTTGTTGGTCCACTACCACCATCAAATGGACATACCCACTTATTAACCGTTGTTGATCGTTTCACACGCTGGCCAGTGGCAGTACCCATTTCCGACACCTCGGCAGAAAATATTGCGAAAGTACTACTCCAACACTGGATTGCTACATTTGGTGTACCGTCTACCGTCACCACAGACCGTGGCAGCCAATTCCAATCGACTTTGTTTCGTGAGTTCACTAAACTGCTTGGCTGTAAACACATCACAACAACTGCATACCATCCTTCGTCCAATGGCATGGTAGAGCGCCTACACCGTCAACTTAAAGCAGCACTGATATCACAGCCAAACCCCAATAACTGGAGCGACAACCTGCCACTAGTTCTCTTAGGTCTGCGGTCATCAGTCAAAGACGACCTCCACAGCACGTCGGCTGAGCTCGTTTTCGGTACCACCATATGCCTTCCAGGTGAGTATGTTCAACCTAGCACCGATGCCAGTCCTAACCCATCCCAATTTGTCCAACAACTCAAAGACCGTATGTCACATCTACGTCCAACACCCACTCGCTCGTCATCCACACACGTTTTTGTACACAATGATCTACATACGTCACCTTTCGTTTTTATTCGTAACGATGCTGTTCGCAAACCACTCACACCACCGTATGATGGTCCATTTAAAGTGCTTAGTCGCACAGACAAATATTTCGTGGTTCAAAAAGCCGATAAGCCAGACACAGTTTCCATTGACAGATTAAAACCCGCGCATTTTGATACACCTCCATCACCAACCACACCGACACCATCACCATCCACAGACACACCACCAACAATTCCTGTTGATAATCCAAACTCTATCATCACACCAGACACTACACCACACCCGCCAGCACCACCACAGCAAAAACCTTCCCTGGTAACCCGCCGTTCCGGCAGAAACGTTCGACATCCTGTCAGATTTCAAGACTTTGTTAGTTGACGTTTTCTTTCGCTAACCGTTTCCTCTTTCTATTTTTCTATCGAGCGTTTATTTTGTACAACAAACGCTCTGGCGGGGGAGTTGTGTAGGTACCTGTACATTTCCGACTTTTTCCATGATTTTCAACGTCCCTTGGTGCGACACTCCTTTGTTGTACCGACGTTTTAATGTAAAAACACACACCTTTTGGTCGTCACCACCGCGCAATACAAAAAGGCTGTAAATAAATCTTTCACTCTGGCTCGATCTCGTCTTCTGGTTTTGAGTGTCTTGGAATCATATCGGTCGGAACTAACTGTGTGAAACAAAACATTTTAGAAGCTTCAACGGCGTCTCTGGGCACTTCGCTCAATACCATCCTGTTCTGTCCAACGGATGGCTGTCAGACCGTACTGAACTGAAGACATTGTCGGACATTGGCTCTTTGACGCTCATTTCCTGATCACAAGAACACTGAACAACTGTGAGTTTGAGTCACACCTATTGTTTCATTTTTATTCTTGATGTACATACCCTTTTGGCCTTTTTATCACCGCACGCTCCTCCGCCCGTCTTAGTTTGCTAGTGTCGCCTTAGATATTGTTGACAATAATTTAGTGTACCACATAGACAGAGTAGTACGCTACAGACTCATTACCTTTCGCTGAAAGTTTACCCCTTCTGGACAAATAAGATGTGTCCTTGGCTTGACTTGAAATTAATTTCGTTTTGAGATCTTTAGCTCGAATATGCTCACACTGCCTGTGGCTTGCGCATCCCACAGTTCACTAGCTTTACTTGTTTTGTCTTACAAAACAGGCAAGCCTGTGATAGAGGGCTGATCTTCTGGACAGCATCTGAGTTAGAACCTCGTTTGCTGGGATGATGTCAACAGACAAATTCGTATTCTCGTAACGACTGATGCCACCTCTCTGTCTGATATTCATAGATCTCCTTATTGTTAAGCCATTGGAGCGATTATTAATCAGTGCAAACTAGAATGTTTCCACTGAGTAAATGGCATCAGTAGTATTTGCTGAAGTATACCCAGGGTGCTTCTCTCTCCTGATGGCAAAGAAGTTCATTTAGGACTTATTAAGCTCGGACTGCCACAGGCTATCGCATGTTCAGGGCCATCCTCGCCTATTTGCTATAAAACACGGTTTCAAAAGTCACAATGCTGGAGCTAGTTTTGTCCATAAGTTATAAGAATCTCGGCCAAAATATTCAAACCATGCAAAATTTGAACTACCTCCCGTAACAGGTGAGGTGGGGTGGTGAAATAACCGCGGTTAGCAACGAATCTTCTGTAATGTGACGCCAATCTCAGGAAACTATGGCTGTCGTCAACGTCACAGGGTAGTGGCCACGATTTTGCTTGTCTGATATTCGGGGATTCAAAGTGGACTCCATCTTCGGCGATCCCACTCCCAAGGCAGTTTGTTTCTTTCTGAATAGGGCAACATTTGGATCGTTTCACGTTTAATCCATTCTGGTCTAGACTGTCCAGTAACATTTTCAGTTTAGTCAATTGTTCAGTGGCCGATTTTCCGTGAACGATGAGGTCGTCCAGGTAGACTGAAAATTGGCAAGAGCATTGATCTCGCGAGTTAATTAGACAGAAAAGGGTGTGTTCTGAAACTCTTGCACCCTCGTTGGTATCATGAATGCTGATTCTTGTCTGTCAAACTCTTCAACTTCCGCCTACCATTAACCACCAGGCAAGTTTAGTGATGCATTGTACGTATTTCTCCATGGACATCAAACGGGTCGTCTATTTGTTGTAGGTTGAAGCATCCCTGTTCTTGATCGAATTCAACTAGGATTAATCAGTGCATAATTCGAAATTACCATCCTTTTTAATAACACAACAGGTAACGGCCATGGTGACTATGATGGCTGGGTTATGCTGTTTTCTAACATCTGTTGTATCACTGCATTCACTTTCTCCGGCCGGGCGACTTTCTCATAGGATACGACTCACCGGCGTCTAATAGATGTCTTAATAAATCAGTTCGGCCTCAGTCTGTGTCGGTCCACGCGAGCATATCAGCACGAGTCTTGAATAGTGTAGCCAGCTGTTATTTCTCACCTTGGTCAAACACATCCACCAAAACTTGTCAGAATGTCCACAGTGTATCTCTCTACGTTTTCTCCCTTAAATTCTATGAGGAGCTTGATTTTATTCGCCCCGTTACACTATCTGATCTCATCAGTGGTACTGAGTGTGTCGATGTCGTTAGCAAATAAATTTGGTGAACAAGTCTATCCCGAGTAGTAGATTACACGTCATTGTGTCGACTTTCCGCCCATAACAACCTCACTCCAGCAATCATCTCGTCCTTTTGTGAACCTTCGACATAATCCTGGGATTCTTCTTTGATCTTGGTACAGTCATCACTTGTAACGTGCAATGCTAGCAGAAGGCAAAATTCGATAAATATATGTACTAACAAGTAACGATACTGGGGGAATAACGGTTTGAGAGCACGTCGTGGTGATGCATTATGTGAGTTTTCAATCTTCATGCAAATTATATTCTGGTTATAACAGTAAAACCTCTTCTGTTACCACTACTACCTGGAACACATAAGAGCTCGCTGTGTCGATACGGAATGACAGAGACACTGTTTTCTCACAGCAGACGGCAATTCACTTGAGCACAATTCCGGCATTTCACTGAGAGTTGGGAGTGTGAACATCAAACCAGTAGTCCATAGCTCAGTATGGGAAAGAGCTAGCAGAAACCGTAGCGAAAATAATGTTGAGTTTAGCAACACAATCCGCAAATGAGCGCCACTTCAGGCTTCTCTATGGGAGAAACAATCCAAATATTATTCCTAATTGCAGTTTGATGTAGGAATGATGGTTGGAAAGAAATCATACATTACTTTCAAAGGTGTGTGACGTTTTAGAGCGCCAAAGTGGAATATTGAAGTGTAAGGGATGCCGTTTGCATGGGGAAAGATACACACACATATCTTTTATCACTTCTGTGGAACACGGGTCCTATCAGAGCTGGGATGTTGGAGAGGAATGATGGGTTCAGAATATATCAGAATGTCCTCATCAACGGAGAGTTGGAATGACAGTTGGGTTATAAATCTCACGATGTTGGTGTGGATGGATCCATCGAATTTTGCCTTCTGCTAGCATTGCACGTTACAAGTGATGACTGTACCAAGATCAAAGAAGAATCCCAGGATTATGTCGAAGGTTCACAAAAGGACGAGATGATTGCTGGAGTGAGGTTGTTATGGGCGGAAAGTCGACACAATGACGTGTAATCTACTACTCGGGATAGACTTGTTCACCAAATTTATTTGCTAACGACATCGACACACTCAGTACCACTGATGAGATCAGATAGTGTAACGGGGCGAATAAAATCAAGCTCCTCATAGAATTTAAGGGAGAAAACGTAGAGAGATACACTGTGGACATTCTGACAAGTTTTGGTGGATGTGTTTGACCAAGGTGAGAAATAACAGCTGGCTACACTATTCAAGACTCGTGCTGATATGCTCGCGTGGACCGACACAGACTGAGGCCGAACTGATTTATTAAGACATCTATTAGACGCCGGTGAGTCGTATCCTATGAGAAAGTCGCCCGGCCGGAGAAAGTGAATGCAGTGATACAACAGATGTTAGAAAACAGCATAACCCAGCCATCATAGTCACCATGGCCGTTACCTGTTGTGTTATTAAAAAGGATGGTAATTTCGAATTATGCACTGATTAATCCTAGTTGAATTCGATCAAGAACAGGGATGCTTCAACCTACAACAAATAGACGACCCGTTTGATGTCCATGGAGAAATACGTACAATGCATCACTAAACTTGCCTGGTGGTTAATGGTAGGCGGAAGTTGAAGAGTTTGACAGACAAGAATCAGCATTCATGATACCAACGAGGGTGCAAGAGTTTCAGAACACACCCTTTTCTGTCTAATTAACTCGCGAGATCAATGCTCTTGCCAATTTTCAGTCTACCTGGACGACCTCATCGTTCACGGAAAATCGGCCACTGAACAATTGACTAAACTGAAAATGTTACTGGACAGTCTAGACCAGAATGGATTAAACGTGAAACGATCCAAATGTTGCCCTATTCAGAAAGAAACAAACTGCCTTGGGAGTGGGATCGCCGAAGATGGAGTCCACTTTGAATCCCCGAATATCAGACAAGCAAAATCGTGGCCACTACCCTGTGACGTTGACGACAGCCATAGTTTCCTGAGATTGGCGTCACATTACAGAAGATTCGTTGCTAACCGCGGTTATTTCACCACCCCACCTCACCTGTTACGGGAGGTAGTTCAAATTTTGCATGGTTTGAATATTTTGGCCGAGATTCTTATAACTTATGGACAAAACTAGCTCCAGCATTGTGACTTTTGAAACCGTGTTTTATAGCAAATAGGCGAGGATGGCCCTGAACATGCGATAGCCTGTGGCAGTCCGAGCTTAATAAGTCCTAAATGAACTTCTTTGCCATCAGGAGAGAGAAGCACCCTGGGTATACTTCAGCAAATACTACTGATGCCATTTACTCAGTGGAAACATTCTAGTTTGCACTGATTAATAATCGCTCCAATGGCTTAACAATAAGGAGATCTATGAATATCAGACAGAGAGGTGGCATCAGTCGTTACGAGAATACGAATTTGTCTGTTGACATCATCCCAGCAAACGAGGTTCTAACTCAGATGCTGTCCAGAAGATCAGCCCTCTATCACAGGCTTGCCTGTTTTGTAAGACAAAACAAGTAAAGCTAGTGAACTGTGGGATGCGCAAGCCACAGGCAGTGTGAGCATATTCGAGCTAAAGATCTCAAAACGAAATTAATTTCAAGTCAAGCCAAGGACACATCTTATTTGTCCAGAAGGGGTAAACTTTCAGCGAAAGGTAATGAGTCTGTAGCGTACTACTCTGTCTATGTGGTACACTAAATTATTGTCAACAATATCTAAGGCGACACTAGCAAACTAAGACGGGCGGAGGAGCGTGCGGTGATAAAAAGGCCAAAAGGGTATGTACATCAAGAATAAAAATGAAACAATAGGTGTGACTCAAACTCACAGTTGTTCAGTGTTCTTGTGATCAGGAAATGAGCGTCAAAGAGCCAATGTCCGACAATGTCTTCAGTTCAGTACGGTCTGACAGCCATCCGTTGGACAGAACAGGATGGTATTGAGCGAAGTGCCCAGAGACGCCGTTGAAGCTTCTAAAATGTTTTGTTTCACACAGTTAGTTCCGACCGATATGATTCCAAGACACTCAAAACCAGAAGACGAGATCGAGCCAGAGTGAAAGATTTATTTACAGCCTTTTTGTATTGCGCGGTGGTGACGACCAAAAGGTGTGTGTTTTTACATTAAAACGTCGGTACAACAAAGGAGTGTCGCACCAAGGGACGTTGAAAATCATGGAAAAAGTCGGAAATGTACAGGTACCTACACAACTCCCCCGCCAGAGCGTTTGTTGTACAAAATAAACGCTCGATAGAAAAATAGAAAGAGGAAACGGTTAGCGAAAGAAAACGTCAACTAACAAAGTCTTGAAATCTGACAGGATGTCGAACGTTTCTGCCGGAACGGCGGGTTACCAGGGAAGGTTTTTGCTGTGGTGGTGCTGGCGGGTGTGGTGTAGTGTCTGGTGTGATGATAGAGTTTGGATTATCAACAGGAATTGTTGGTGGTGTGTCTGTGGATGGTGATGGTGTCGGTGTGGTTGGTGATGGAGGTGTATCAAAATGCGCGGGTTTTAATCTGTCAATGGAAACTGTGTCTGGCTTATCGGCTTTTTGAACCACGAAATATTTGTCTGTGCGACTAAGCACTTTAAATGGACCATCATACGGTGGTGTGAGTGGTTTGCGAACAGCATCGTTACGAATAAAAACGAAAGGTGACGTATGTAGATCATTGTGTACAAAAACGTGTGTGGATGACGAGCGAGTGGGTGTTGGACGTAGATGTGACATACGGTCTTTGAGTTGTTGGACAAATTGGGATGGGTTAGGACTGGCATCGGTGCTAGGTTGAACATACTCACCTGGAAGGCATATGGTGGTACCGAAAACGAGCTCAGCCGACGTGCTGTGGAGGTCGTCTTTGACTGATGACCGCAGACCTAAGAGAACTAGTGGCAGGTTGTCGCTCCAGTTATTGGGGTTTGGCTGTGATATCAGTGCTGCTTTAAGTTGACGGTGTAGGCGCTCTACCATGCCATTGGACGAAGGATGGTATGCAGTTGTTGTGATGTGTTTACAGCCAAGCAGTTTAGTGAACTCACGAAACAAAGTCGATTGGAATTGGCTGCCACGGTCTGTGGTGACGGTAGACGGTACACCAAATGTAGCAATCCAGTGTTGGAGTAGTACTTTCGCAATATTTTCTGCCGAGGTGTCGGAAATGGGTACTGCCACTGGCCAGCGTGTGAAACGATCAACAACGGTTAATAAGTGGGTATGTCCATTTGATGGTGGTAGTGGACCAACAAGATCGACGTGAATATGTGTGAAACGGACGTCGGGAACGGTAAACGTACTGAAAGGACAAAAAGTACAAGATGACAATGTTTTCAAGCATTTTACATGACATCCAGGCAATTAGTATCGCCAGTGAACTCCATCAAGATGAGTTGGCACAATTTGGCCCTCTTCGGTTGGTCATGCTTGAGACGGGTGTTAAGAAAGATGTGAGTTACCTGAAAGCACTGCATGAGGTTGGGGGAGACTGGAGCCGGTGTGTTGATAGCTCGTACATCGCGAGAACAGTTTTTGGAACTGTGATTGGGTGCGCAATGGGGGGTCCTGGGTCCGACCCATCTGAGGTCTGTGTGCAAGGTTGTTTTGATGTCTGGCATCTGTATACTCCAAAGACCAAACGCCCAACAACAGCAGAGCTGATTAATGCGATCATCCGGGGATTGGCTGTCCTTCTTCGCCTCACATCGACACCAAATGAGTTTGATCTTGTTAGAAATCTTGCCTCCTTTGGAAACGGAAGGCCGTGGAGGGCATTCATGTTTGTGATGAGATCCAAGCTGAATGATTCCCAATGGCAGGCATTCACTGCCAACCTAACCAGTCTTCATGCGTTTGAGGAGCCATGTAACGAAACAATTGCACGCAACATCCTTGTGTGGGACGATTCTATGTTTGCAGGTATTACATGGGGAAACTTGGTGATCAAACCAGAGATAGGGACAGTTCGGGAGTGGACCGGACCCAACACCACAACTCAATTTACTGGATCAAGCAGTATTATCATTGACATCCTACTGACTGCCTGTTGGGTTGCTATGGGACGATTGGTCAGTGAGTTGACATCAATCATGCACTCTGTGGTTTTTCCCATGCTCTGTTCTGGGCCAAACATTAACATTCCGAAGTTAACACGGTGTTGCCGACAGATCCTGACAGAACTGGAGCTTGATGATACTATTCACATCACAGATCGTGTTGGGATTCAGGCATGGAAAGCTCTGGGCAAAATCCTTCGGACCCCAGGTGAGGCAAGATTTGTGTCTTTTCAGGCGAGACGATTAGCCGACATTGTCAACTCGATCTGGATACGCGTTCTTGCTGAGCGCATGCCGTTTTTCCAACTAACAACCATGATGCTTATATCGACTGCTATCACGTATTTCCCCAAGGCAGGTTGGACGAATTTCTTCGACGCACAACAAGAACAATACAATGAACAAAACTGCGGAATAATGCGTAATCGCCTTCATGAGTATGTGAGCTTTCTCCATGAATGTTCTGCACGTGCTCCCCTGCCGTTTACCATACCGGAATATGAAGCAGCTGACGAGGATACCAAAGTCCAATTCCTGATCCGAGCGTGGGAGGTCTTCCGACCCATGAAGAATGAGTCTGAATGGCAGAGACAAGGGATTGAGTACTTAAGAATCTTCCATGACATGAAGAAGAATCCATACATGATGTATGAGGGTGTTGCAGGCAGAACTGCCCAGATCTCTGATCTTGCACTATTTGCGTTTCTGTTACTAAAGGATGTCGCAAGGCAATCCACCCTTGAACGGTTCAGAAACACATATACAGAGAAAGCAATATTTCCATCTCGTATTGAGGAACTTGTACGAACCTATGCTGCTCTTATGAATTCTCTTCCGACATCACGTCGGGCTCACCAATTTTGTAGCGTACTACTCTGTCTATGTGGTACACTAAATTATTGTCAACAATATCTAAGGCGACACTAGCAAACTAAGACGGGCGGAGGAGCGTGCGGTGATAAAAAGGCCAAAAGGGTATGTACATCAAGAATAAAAATGAAACAATAGGTGTGACTCAAACTCACAGTTGTTCAGTGTTCTTGTGATCAGGAAATGAGCGTCAAAGAGCCAATGTCCGACAATGTCTTCAGTTCAGTACGGTCTGACAGCCATCCGTTGGACAGAACAGGATGGTATTGAGCGAAGTGCCCAGAGACGCCGTTGAAGCTTCTAAAATGTTTTGTTTCACACAGTTAGTTCCGACCGATATGATTCCAAGACACTCAAAACCAGAAGACGAGATCGAGCCAGAGTGAAAGATTTATTTACAGCCTTTTTGTATTGCGCGGTGGTGACGACCAAAAGGTGTGTGTTTTTACATTAAAACGTCGGTACAACAAAGGAGTGTCGCACCAAGGGACGTTGAAAATCATGGAAAAAGTCGGAAATGTACAGGTACCTACAAGTCACATGCTTCGGAAGTGGCAAGGAGTGCATGAATGTAGAAAAACGATGGTGACTAAATTAAGCTGACCAGCATGCCGTGTTCGTCCATACAGAACTTGTTGGAAAAGGACAATCGTGATTGGGTAGGCTTTTCTCACAAGTCGTTCACAAGTTGTTCTTTTGAAACCAGAAATTTTGCTAGATATGGATTGACCGAGTTATAAAGCCTTGCGGTCCAGGCACATGCCAACTTGAATTTCTAACATGTAGCACAGTGGGAATTACTGTGAATTAGATTTGAATGAATGTGGGAATATGTCGTCAGAAATTCTAGTGTTGCGCAGCCGATCGAATGCAGAAAAATGGATCCTTTTCCACGAAATTTATTACCTCAGGGTGGAATTTGTTACTGTACTCAGAACTGCGTTTACCGGGATGCTTGATCAGTACAAAGTTTTCCCAAGCAAACTAGGGAAAATGACAGGGAGCGGTATAACTAGCGACATAGCACTCAATACTGAATAAACGTAAAGCTGATATGGGTAGGTACATGAAGAGAATTTTGACGAAAGATGTACAATGTCAAACTTATTACCTTGAGTAGGTATCTTGTCCACTTAAAATCTGTTGAAGTAAGCATATCGGGATATTTATATCACTGAATATTTTGCATGTTGGAACTTCCTACCATGAAGGCTGGATAATTTGATGGGGATTCGCAATCAGCTGAAAAGAGTACTTCTGCACACTGATTTGGATTAAGTGCTGATTTGACAATGCTGGACCATCTTATCATCGAACAAATAGACTTTTGAAGTAGACTGATATTATTACTGTCCTAAGAATCACATAACGGGCCACAATATGGTCGGCGTATTCAAAGGTAATGGGTGACGATTTAGCGACAAATTGAATGAATTAGGAATTCTGGATAGTCCCGTGGAACTACAGTCTGGGGTTCTGTACAGAACATATATAACAACAAAAGAGCTCCTGAGGATAAAGCGTGTCTAGCTTTCATTGGTTTTACAGCGAATATTTTATGTGTCGCGTGTAATTAGGCATGAGAATGAACGACACCAAACATGATATATTTAGGTAATAACACCTCCCCCACTGGATTTCACGCCTGGATATCTCTCCAGCCTGTTGCTGGTGAATCCATCGGGCTTCAATAACTCACCACCTATCGCTGAATGGAGCTAAAAATATTCAAGTAAAAGAATACTACAGCTCTCATATCCCAAAGACTTCAGCAAGTAGCTTATATTAGACATTTTCGACATGACTGAACGTCATGAAAAGTGTAGATATTATTGACCCTTTCCGATGAATATATCCTTGTGAGAATACTTGTCTGTCGTGCAGATCAAAGGCACTACAGTAGTTCGTGCAGAGGTCAACCAATGGAGATGCCTCTGGAGAAATCCATATCAACCGCCCTCAGAGTATTATACTAACTCTGAAAAAGCAATTCTGACCGAGCTCTGCAGAACCCGTCTATTCATGCAGGTATTGAAGTTGAAATTTAGGAACTCAGTCAAATCAAGTGAAAGACAAGTTATCCAGTCTTATGGATACCTATTCCATTATTTGATGTCAACTTTGCCAAACATCGGAATCAACCTCACAGCTGTATATTCGCAAGGCCATTCAGGACACGTGGTCTTCTGGTGGTCCTTCATGAGTCGGTGATCAACAAAGTAAGTTCGTGTGGTTAACGTACACCTACACAGAACATTTCACAAAAGAGTTGTGCATCAGTGAAATAAACTTGTCATCTCTCCTAATTTGTCAAACAGAACAACCTATGAGTAACTGTTGTGCATCTGAGTCATTGTTTTGCGCACGCTGGTAAGTTGTTCTAAATTAACTTAACGGAATATTAGAACCGACAACTCCCGAATTCATTATCAAAACAATGTTAGTAATATAACTGTAAAACAAGTGACGAGATACACCGTTCTTCTCCGTATTCCAGATCGGCGTCAACCACAAAATACAACGTTGTCAGCCGACGGACTAACTTCACTCAGATCGATACTTGTTATGTGCCAGCCTCACATTGTGCAAGGAGGATATAGCTCGAATCGTGTGATTATTTACCGATCAGTCCATTAGCTGTTCCCAATGTGATTCATCAGCATAATTGCACTTCCCACGACCCACATCATTCCAAATCTTCCTACCACCAACGGTTCTACACGAGCTGATTTGTGTAGTTGTATTTTTGGTATTTGATGAGCCAAAGTGGTCGTCATTCAGTCGTGTGTCACAAAATCTATTTGTTCATCAACCGGACTCAACCATAGTGATTGACGCGCAACCGTCATTTCGAGAAAGGAATGGCTAGTGCACCCCGATTTCTTGTTACATCAGACACGATTCTAGATGCAGCACAATTATCCCAAAGATGATTCGTACAAACTCAAAATGCTATATTTCTTGTTCACAATTCGGTAGTCATCACAAACTCAGGAACACGTAACGAACAATTCTCTATTACTTTTCTATTGATCGACTGGTTCAATTCGAGTGGGTATATCCGTGAAACGGCCTCTTGAATTCAAGGTGGAAATACTATACATCCGTGCTGGGCTAACACTGGTGAATATTTTGGTCGAATAAAACACACATTGCGTAAATGAAACAATCACATCATTTCTGTTTCGAAGTGGAACACACTTTCAGCCACACTGGGAAAAATAGGCGGTATACATCACAAACGGAGAATTAGACTTAAATGTAATGGGGGACGCAATATCGTTTCAACAGCAATGTAGAACTCTCAATCGCAATGCATGCCGAACTAAAGCAATATTCGTTCACTGGTTGCATACCAACGAAAATACATGATTGAGAATTCTCACTGAAGTAAGTCCAAGGCAACGAGTGATAAAGACAAAATGGAGGAAAACGAAGTGAGCGTTTATTGGAAATATATCATTGGTACATGGAAAAGTAAACGACTGACAAAAGAATGGAATGATTCATGTACACAAAGTGTTCTATCAAGATGGCATCAATCGATCGTTCACAGATATGTAAAAGAACATGTCCAAATCACCCAATCAAAATTACCACGATCGACAACGAACCATACATCGACCTCGCACACACACACGGAAACATACGCGACCACGACCACGACCACGACCATAAGCTCGAGCCGGACTGATCACTGATTCATTCCCCATCACACCAACATCCACATCCGAATGCCTCAAATCTGTCACATTCTCAATCACTTTCGAATTCTCATTCGAAATGTCACGCGAATCCAAATCGATCAAATCATCGAAACGTCCAACTTGAACTCGCACAATCTTGTCTGAGTCAGCCACATTGGTCTCGCTCACCAGTCTTCTCTTCGTTTGATTCTCAGATTGGGAGTTTGAATGGGTTGATATTTCGGGGATGGGTTGTTCGACAATCGTGAAGCCATCGTTTCCAATCAGGATTGTGAATAGGAGAGAGATGGTGAGAACTGTGTTGGTGAGCATTTTAGTTTGCCTCGTTTGTGCTTTCGAATTCACCCACATTTGAAACTGTCTGATCTGGTTCGTTTTGTGATTCAATTTATACAAATCTGTTCGAATCAGATGTGCTTCAGATTGGTTGATATAATTTAGGTGAGAGAATTTGTGTTTTGATTTTGATATAATTATGGACGAGTGTTTGTGTGTGATTTGTTATGATAGCGTTTTAATCGTATTAGTCGGAATAGTGTTTGCATGAACAATGTGTTATCAGTCGGTCTGTATGTGGTGTGTATGTTTGTTTGTCCGGAATTATTCATCCAGACCACATAGCATCACGTGCTTGTCCGACTGAAACATACTAGAATTGGTAATGAGGATTTTGACTGAAGTAGATGTGGTTTGATTGTTCCTCGACTGGTTGCATTTTCACACGGTACTTCCCGGTTCCGCAAATGGTATCGCTCGTGTTGCATGTTGATGATTGAGGATTGTAAATAACCCTAACCAAAGCATTTTTATTTCAGATCATCTCCCTCCGGTGATCATTCGACTTTCCCCAATGTGAATGTTTAGGTTGATGATGTGCATTGTCCATCTATCAATTCTCATCAATCGAGTCATTTGGAATTATTTTTAACCGCATAATTCTTTTGGAGTTTTTGGAAGAAACGCATGGCTGTTCTTGAAATGCACGGACGACGGCAATCCAGTATTTGCCCGAATTCCACTGCTTCTTGCGGAAGGCCACATACTCACGAAAATAGGAACGTAAATATGAACTAATTTATCCTTAGATGCGATGGAAACCAAGTCTGCTGATCTGGATTTCGAGAACTTATTTCAACTCAAATATACTGCTTCAGAAAGGATGCATACCTGAGCTGCGTTGTTATGGAACAATTCTGACCATCTCACACTGGATAATAAATAAGGAATTTTAAATCATCCAAACAATCTTCAGTAAAATGATAAACGGGACATGTCCACTGAGTGCAGCTTCTCACTTGATATCTGCAATATCGCTGTGTGTTGATCGGTGTCTGGAATAATTCAACCTTATTTATCGCATTTCTCAATCACGATACCGGTGCCCGATTGGAAAGGATTCGAACCAGATATGGAACGGTCAATGTTATGTAAATAGTATTACGAGATGGTATGGATCAGAAAAAAAGGTATAACTTTGATAGATCTTTGACTGAATGATGAGCACTGTCTGTGAGGATTTTCGTAGTGAACTTTCACATGCGGCCTGGTGTATTTCGCAAAATTTTGCAAGTAGTTCAGTTTTGGGGGTATGAAAGATACTCGACTGATCCTAGATAGAAATGGTGGAAGAATTCCAAAATCTTTCTTCAGTAGAACTAGCATAATACCAGGAGAAAATGATCTGAAATAGGAAAACACATTGGTAAACGAAAAGGGAAACCTCACTCTGCTTAACAATAAAATGTCTGAGCTTTTGGATTTGGTAGGATAGCTGGTATAGTTTCTACAAACAGTTTGAAATGTAGGATGACCACCTCAGATTTTCATCGATCGTGATTCCGAATTATTTGACACAACCCACTCGAGCTCGTGGTTATGTGGAAAGGATCGGTGGATCACAATAATAAGCTGATCGAGAAATGGCAATTATGCGTTCAAACCATTTAAAACATTTAAAGATGCAGTGATCTACATTAGAATTTATGAACATGTGACAGATTACTAGAAGAGTAATTGGAACATTGAGTAAAAGAAATGACTTGAAAAAGGGTCACATCATCGACATATTTCAATAAATGTGTTGGAGAACAGGATGGAAATCACTAATGGAGGTTGAAGACAAATAGGGGGGAAGGACATCTCCTTGAAGTGCTACTGAATCATTCACGAATGGTTTGGATGTTATAAAACCCTGACGTGTGTATTGAGTTCTTTTGGTAATAAATGAGAAAATTATGCTCATTAAGGTAGGAAAAAATAGGGAAAGCCGAAACTTTGAACCTACTGAGGAAGATAGACCACGGAATACAATATAAGGCTGATAAGTAATCTGGACAAGCGCATCTCACAGAATTCGTGGATCCATTCAAAGACTTCTTTGTACGCTGGCATTAGAATCCAGTTGCATCCACATGGTGGACCTATTTGTTTTGAAGGCAAACTGTAAGGAGTCATCGAGAGAGACTACTGGAGAATTCGAAATGTTTAGGAATGAGAAGCTCCGTAAGGTAAAGACCAGATGAAGTTAGAGCAATGGAACGAAAGCATTTAGATATGACAACGGAATTACAAGGTTCGTGTATGGGACAAATGGTGGCTGGTCTCCAGCAGTTGGGCATGGAAAATGCGCACACAGATTTGTTTCGGAAAAAGATCAATTAAATCGGTCAAAGCAACAGTACCATGTCTCAAAAGTAATGGTGACAGGTCGGGAGTCAGAAGTTCTGAATTGAAGATCCCACATTTACTGATGGCATTTTCGCCATGGATTATAGGCCAAACAGTCTGCAGCCAAATCCCAACCGTATCGAATGTAAGGCGAAAGCAATCTACATGGAGTTATTCACCTCACGACTAGTATGGAATGTTCGTGGCTGAGCTTGAACTTTTGGGTCGGAAATGTCCCATCACCAGTGGAGATGCCAACATCAGTGCACAGTTGGCTTCCCTAGTCGTCGTTTGTATTCACCGGAATCCTGCATACACGTTTCACACTGGCTACTCCGATGATGGGTTTGGACGTCAAGACAACTAATAAGAACTATGTAGACAAAGCACTATTCCAGTTTGGATAACACATGTACAATCTTCACTGGAGTAGAAAGATGGAATAATCCATCATCCGAGTTGCCGGAGATCACAGAATGTGATTGGATGCAAATTAATCAAAGCTTCAGGAGCTCCCAAGACACCACACGCTCCATGCATTTCAGCCACTACATATATTTAGGACCTATTGTAGAAGCTAAAAGCATTTTTGACCACAGCATTCTACAATGTCTGCCGGAGTTAAATCAGTTACTAGATTAATGCGATTGGAAGGAAAACACATTTTGGGAAATAAAATCGACCAAGATGTGCTATTTGGCGTGCAATGTCTTCTCATGAAGCCGAAACTTCCAGCCTACGGAGGAAGGTAGACCGCGGAATACAATCTAAGGCAGATAAGTATTGGTAAATAGCATATTCGTTGTGCCTCAACGGTATAGAACTAAACACACATGACGGGTAGCACTGTTCCACATTTTCCTTTTCGACATGAAGGAAAATCTTGTGACGAGTGCAGTACAGTTTGGGATTTCCATCTAGTCACAGGGTTTTCACATTTGGTCTCAGTATCTCATCATCTTTGCAATACAATTTTCCCAGTTCGATAAGCTTCCAAATTTCAATATCCGTGGCTTTGCACATTGTGCATGTCTACAGTTTCGAATAAATTTCATTCGAATGATTCAAACTTGCAATACATCACGTTGATATTTTAGTAATTCTGGAGGACATTGCTCTTCTGTCAACACAAGCGCAACATCAATAGAATAAGAGGTCAATCATCAAAAGACAACAACAATGGTACTCGGAACTGAGATAAATCACTTGAGTATTACAAAAAGCAGAGTTCGAATGGCACTCAAATGGTAGAAGACGTGTTCGGGTTTATTGGAAACTGTGCACATACTCTCACCCGAATTGGATTTACGTCTCCTGATTTACTAATCCCAGGGGAACCTGCGAACACCCACAATGACCATAGTTGTATTCATCATTGAACAGAATACGGACGTCGTTGAGTGGTCAAACAACTAGCCGAATGTGCATTTCAATGGACAACACAGATGGCTAGAAGCCAGGGACAATTCCAGTGGTTGACCGATAGTTGATCAGCGTAGTGAACGAGTCAACAATCACATTCAACAATCGAGAAGTGAACTTGAATTCCCATCTGCATCTTTCATCATATAGCTTTGAGCTGATGGAGTTGGCAATATTGTAATGTTTTCTGTACCTTCGTTTCGATTATGCTAGTAAATTACCATTTGATTCGAAATAAATTATTGCACCGTTGAACTTTCTGACAACATCACATTCCACTTGATTGTGAGGTACAATGTATCGCTGGATAGATTGCCTTAGTAATGCTTGAAATGTCTGGCGAATTTATCAAAATTTTCTCAAGCAGTTTGTTTGATCACTACCAGATATCTGCGTTTTGGCTAAATAAATATTACGGCTTGATAGTTCACGTTGCGCGATGAATTTCATTTTGTCTGGTATTGTTTGATATTTTGAGGATAACGTTGTCAATTCCAATAATGCACATCCTAATCCAATCGTCTCAAAGCCGTGCTCTCTGTTGAGTATAAGGGTCAGATTTGTCTACCGGACTTCAGTCCTCATAGATAAAATACTGTTTGATACTTTGTATTCCGTTTCAGCTTTCGTCATAACCAAGGTGATTGTTGATTGTTTATGTCAGGGGTTTCCATTTCATGAGAAGATATTGCATGCCAAATATCGCATCTTGATCGAGTTCGACTTGGTGTTCTTATGTGGTTGTGTTTCTCAGGGTAAGGTAAAATGTTAGTTCACGGATATCCTGTCGCTCTCTTGATGGTGCCATAGATGATATATTTCGGACGCATTTCCGACCGCTAGTTTCCCGAGTGTCCTCGGTGAGTTGCTCTGTATTGCGAACTAGGTTTGATCACTTTCTCGTTTTGGGAAGAAGATACACGTTATTCGACGGGATTTACAATGTGTACAAACGTTCCCGTACCAACCTCTTACCCCAATAAATTCATATATACTTCTTCCACACTCCTCTATTATATCAGGCTGTTGCAGAGATCAGTGACTAGCATCGGCCCAGAGCGATTGCAATTTCGCATCTTTATGATATTTGTTTATGGTCTATTGTTGATGGCAAACCGTTTCGTCACAAGCGTGTTCTGTAACAACCGTGGCTAGCCAGAAGAAAAATGTGTGCAGAAAAAATCTGAAATAGAAATGCTTTGATTAAGGTTATTTACAATCCTCAATCATCAACATGCAACACGAGCGATACCATTTGCGGAACCGGGAAGTACCGTGTGAAAATGCAACCAGTCGAGGAACAATCAAACCACATCTACTTCAGTCAAAATCCTCATTACCACTTCTAGTATGTTTCAGTCGGACAAGCACGTGATGCTATGTGGTCCGGATGAATAATTCCGGACAAACATACACATACACACCACCTACAGACCGACTGATAACGCATTGTTCATGCAAACACTATTCCGACTAATACGATTAAAACGCTATCATAACAAATCACACACAAACACTCGTCCATAATTATATCAAAATCAAAACACAAATTCTCTCACCTAAATTATATCAACCAATCTGAAGCACATCTGATTCGAACAGATTTGTATAAATTGAATCACAAAACGAACCAGATCAGACAGTTTCAAATGTGGGTGAATTCGAAAGCACAAACGAGGCAAACTATAATGCTCACCAACACAGTTCTCACCATCTCTCTCCTATTCACAATCCTGATTGGAAACGATGGCTTCACGATTGTCGAACAACCCATCCCCGAATTATCAACCCATTCAAACTCCCAATCTGAGAATCAAACGAAGAGAAGACTGGTGAGCGAGACCAATGTGGCTGACTCAGACAAGATTGTGCGAGTTCAAGTTGGACGTTTCGATGATTTGATCGATTTGGATTCGCGTGACATTTCGAATGAGAATTCGAAAGTGATTGAGAATGTGACAGATTTGAGGCATTCGAATGTGGATGTTGGTGTGATGGGGAATAAGTCAGTGATCAGTCCGGCTCGAGCTTATGGTCGTGGTCGTGGTCGTGGTCGCGTATGTTTCCGTGTGTGTGTGCGAGGTCGATGTATGGTTCGTTGTCGATCGTGGTAATTTTGATTGGGTGATTTGGACATGTTCTTTTACATATCTGTGAACGATCGATTGATGCCATCTTGATAGAACACTTTGTGTACATGAATCGTTCCATTCTTTTGTCAGTCGTTTACTTTTCCATGTACCAATGATATATTTCCAATAAACGCTCACTTCGTTTTCCTCCATTTTGTCTTTATCACTCGTTGCCTTGGACTTACTTCAGTGAGAATTCTCAATCATGTATTTTCGTTGGTATGCAACCAGTGAACGAATATTGCTTTAGTTCGGCATGCATTGCGATTGAGAGTTCTACATTGCTGTTGAAACGATATTGCGTCCCCCATTACATTTAAGTCTAATTCTCCGTTTGTGATGTATACCGCCTATTTTTCCCAGTGTGGCTGAAAGTGTGTTCCACTTCGAAACAGAAATGATGTGATTGTTTCATTTACGCAATGTGTGTTTTATTCGACCAAAATATTCACCAGTGTTAGCCCAGCACGGATGTATAGTATTTCCACCTTGAATTCAAGAGGCCGTTTCACGGATATACCCACTCGAATTGAACCAGTCGATCAATAGAAAAGTAATAGAGAATTGTTCGTTACGTGTTCCTGAGTTTGTGATGACTACCGAATTGTGAACAAGAAATATAGCATTTTGAGTTTGTACGAATCATCTTTGGGATAATTGTGCTGCATCTAGAATCGTGTCTGATGTAACAAGAAATCGGGGTGCACTAGCCATTCCTTTCTCGAAATGACGGTTGCGCGTCAATCACTATGGTTGAGTCCGGTTGATGAACAAATAGATTTTGTGACACACGACTGAATGACGACCACTTTGGCTCATCAAATACCAAAAATACAACTACACAAATCAGCTCGTGTAGAACCGTTGGTGGTAGGAAGATTTGGAATGATGTGGGTCGTGGGAAGTGCAATTATGCTGATGAATCACATTGGGAACAGCTAATGGACTGATCGGTAAATAATCACACGATTCGAGCTATATCCTCGTGGTCAGTGCAAATCCTAACCACATACGTTACTATAAGATGGAGATAAAGCCCGAAAACTGGAGATTATATTGCATTTTTCACATCCGAACATACGACGCGGCGAACTGGAATCGATTCATCGGCCTTCCAACTGTCGAGTAGATTGATGTCATACCAGAACTACAACCAGATGAGCTATCGCGGGATGGTCATTCGGATGCCATTAAAATGGGGTGGGTTATTTGGATGCGAGAAATACAAGTGAATTAACCATTGACTAAGATTCAAGCCCCTCACTACAATATATTAATCGATGAAATCAAGTTTCGCTAGCCCAAGTGTCCATTACGCGATGCTAAGTGTTTGTATCATTGGTGACTGTGCCGCTTGAATGAGTGAATTACTCGTGAGACAAGCAACAAATAATCGTTCACGTTTCCTGGAATTCATAAATACCATCACGTAAATCAGATGTTGGTAGCACTCAATGCATGGTGATTTTTCGGGTGTCGTTCAAATCCCACCCAGTGCCGTCGCACATCCCAGGACAAGTGCGACTACTCAAATCTCCTTCTACCGTAGGCCAACTGAGCTGATCAGAATATTTGAAATTCCTGAGGCACGAGTTATCGTGGGACTTTGACATCGATTGAAGAGAGCCTGGTATAACGAAGATCAAATTATCGTGATTGGCATATCGCGTGGGCTGTAACAGAAACAATGATTGACTGACAACGGAGCCCATGCCTTTACCGGTGCAATTTATAGGCCGAACCGAATGCTTAGCAAGATGGGTAGAACTGACATTACCACGACCATGAATAAACCGCACCGATTAAACCGATGTTGCAGTGAGCATGAATAGTATAATGAAGTTTGGTTACACTGGCGCGTGTTGCTTTTGCTCAGTGGTACAATTACGGGTCACCGGCGATTTCATTGATAAGATCGCAAATTGAGTGAACGTCTGTAGTGGTATTCTAGCCAAATTTTCGCATAGCTCGATGCAGTACCCATGAAAGTGGAGCGTTATTAAGCATCGACGAACTAATTGATTAGTCAATCGATCTTCAATACGAGGTGGATAGCTTGACTGAAAGAATGAATTGGAAATCGATCAAACCGACCACTGTAGTGACTCGTGAAATTATGAATACTGTAGATAACAAATCTTGGAAAGCTCCTTGATAGAAAGTCGAATGATTTATTTGAAGATGGATTTTCATTGATTGTCTCAACTAAGCTGACCACCGTCTTATTAGTGAGGGTCCAAATTGGTGGAAACGAAATTACGGATTGGGCTTCAGTTTTGTGTACTCAATTTTCAATCCAGTTTCTCTCTCTTGCACAACCAATCATGTAACGTCAATGCACAATCAACGGTGAATATCACTGGACAACACAATAGAAATCTGCGAGGATTCATACAACATATGTGGCTATATGAATGGAGGGATGGTGGAGAACAAAACAAGTCGATTGAAAAGGAGATCCCAAATCATTGGTCAATATTGAATTAATCAATCTGAATAATGATGCATGTGTGTTTCCTCATTGTTCTTCAACCTGCAATATACACACTGCTGGTGAACGACCTATCAACTGGTAGTATCGTCTTGAATATTGTTGTTTCTTATATGTATAGGTTTGTCATTAGTCCTGAGCTTGAGCTTCGTAGACGACGTTTTGCCCAAGGCTCGACGTTTGTTTTACGACATCGCCTCTATGAACTTGACATTTGACCTTTGACGGTTGACGTCCCGTTCGGTGAGCTTGTATTCTTTTCCCTTTAGGCCGTTTTTTCCATTTATGATTTTTTATTTTTTTGGCGAGTCAGTTTTGAAGATGTATGAGTGGAAAAACTCAGATTCAATAATACGGGTTGAATGATTTTGGTGCACTAATTCCCTTTCTGACATTCTTGATTAGTTCAACTGTCTGTTCCTCATCCGACTGTACACGTGATCCAGTTCAGTATCTATAGATTGAGTTGTTTCGGGAGTACCAGGCCTCCAAAACCTCCCCCGCGTGCCTCGTGGTTGCTTGATCCAGAATTTTAACGTAGTCCAGATTGAACTTGTGTTCTTCTTGGTCCTCGGGGATGGATATGAGAGGGAATGGATCATGTCACTTCGTGGCCAGTTTATGGTTGTGCTTTCGAGTGGCAAATTCTAGGTGTGAAACATAGAAAGACGTGAATCTGGTTCCCACAAAAATGGAACCAACATGTTTGGATCAAGGAAAGTGACGGTCTAGCAGCACTCCATGGTTCTTCACTGGGTCAAGATGACACAGCCTTTACCAGTTTATTGTAATGGTTGTGCAATCCTTTTGGAAGAGAACTTATTCGCTACCGTTTTAATGGGCAAATACAATGTCATCACATTTGTTCCGGTTAAGATTTTAGTTGTGAGCATGAGGTCAATCTGAAATTTATTGATGCGATTCAAAAGAGTAGGAAATGCAGAATAGCAAGCATGTAGCATGCCAAATATGACATTTCTCGCGTATTTGATTAGAGGAGTATTTTCATGTAGAGGAATGGTATAAACTTAAGCAGAAAATAAAGACGGGACTTCTAGAGCTCCGTGTGGAATATCACAAGTAGTGGTAACAAGAGGTTTTGCTGTTATAACGAGTCAACTGATGATGATTGTGAAATTAATGCGTCAATAAAGAAATAAGTGAAGGCTCAACACCCGAGAGGAGAAGAAACGAAATCAGCTTGCTCCAGTTGACGCAGTTGAATGCATCACTGTGTTCACGGAAGCATATTCTTAGCGTTTTACTCTTCCTGTCCACTTCGGACAGATTGTAATGTGTTCAGATGGCAAGGACATTGAGAGTGAAGTGTGACTGTGGGTAAGCAAAACTAATCAGCATCTGAATAACTTTGATTATTGGACAATCATCAACGAAGCAACATCTCAACAGCTTTGAGGTCGGAATTTCGAAAAACATTTATTGGGAATAGCTCTTGTCCCCCAACTAAAGGTTCTACTGCTCTGCTCCATGAGCTATTGAGCTTGTCTATGTCAATACCATTCGATATGCATGCGGATGAGTAATCAGTTAGGTCTTTCACGAGGTTTCTTGTGTCGCCATATCTCCAATCGCCTAGAAATTTACACTTGCGGATGGAATTGAGACTGTCTAACTCAGCTATGATTGATTGTATCAGAATGTTGCTGGCTGAAAGACTATGATGATTGTAGGCGTATTCCGTCTTTGAGATGAAGCTGCTAGAGGTGAGAAGGTGACAGAAGGTCAGGATGAGAATGAAAAGTTTCGGTTGGGCATTGAAGATCAGAGCAAAGTTCAAGTGGCCGATGAGATAGTCCCCGGAAAGAAACTGGTCCCCTATTCTGCGGCAAGTATTTGAGGAATGCCCGTTCGGCTGAAATATTTCCCATTTTGTTGCATACAAAAAGCAATGAATTTCTTTGTGTTTAAGAAAACTTCCGGTCATTTTGGGCATGAGAAAAGCACACGAGAGATTGTATAGTTACCGAAATAATGGTCCATATTCAGAAGCATGAATATACTCCCGAGGTATGCGACTAATCTCTCATTATGTCAAGTTTCTGGATCCACGTGGTTGATCGAGGAAGCAGTAGTAGTAACTTGCTTTGCTCCGGTATGTCAGTCTCAGAAGAATTTCCGTCCGCGTCCCAAGGGACACTTTTCTTGTTTTTATATCTTTCAGCTCTCCCCGTCGGACGTAACCGCGAGAATATCTAGGATATCATTTGGTCCGAAAACAACAATCTTTGGACCCCGGTTGATCTCATTTGACGCCGGACGCTGGCTCTTTCAGCAAGACAATAACCGCAATAGGCAAACGGAACTTTGGGGTATGCCGACAACGACGGATCCAACAACACTATCGTCACTCTGCAAAATCGCAAACAGGATGTACCCACATCGGTTTCCTTGCTCAGAAGGACACTGTTTTGCGATCGACTCACAGTGACCAGTGTGAGTCACGGTGAGCAGCTTGTGCTGGCTAAATTGTTGTGCGTCATTATAGCGGGAGGCATGAAAAACGTTTCTGGACACCTATTCCGACTTAACAATCAACCGTCGAAACCCAACTGCATCGGCCTACTAAGTGGAGTCCCCTGTAGTGCTACCGATATTACAGACACACTAGAAAATTTGCTTATCTGAGCGATTACTGAATTTGGTAGCTCCACTTGCTTTGCTTGCGTACACCGTCGGTATGCCATTAAGTTCCTCCAGTGCACATATTATCCTGCTCCAGCTTTCGAGTTCTTCTTCTTTGCGCTCTGCCAAGTATAATTCTTGTCGTGGTACGAACCGAGGACTAAGGGCCATAGGCTCTATAAAATAGCAGGTCCTTATTCAAACGGAATGTAGTGCCATTGTTTGGATACCGAAGAGAACATACACTCAGACCGTTCCTCTGTAGTTCTCAAACGTCAATTAGGGAACAGACTGAAGTAGTGAACGCCTATCTCGTGGAACGCACATCATGCAGGATCAACTTCCATCGTTGTAAACGAGGCCGCAAGATGAGTGCAAAAGGTAGAGGTTCTTCCTCAGAAGCTCACACGGCAGCCGACAAACCCTCAAGGCGCAATGATACCATAGACCATCCTATATACTTGTCGGATGATGACAATAACTCGTCAATAACCAAAGTGTCTCTCCGTCACAAGTTATCTTCAAATAATCATTCCCATCAACAAGTGTTGATTAGGACTTTATCAGAATGCTCAAACTTCGTATCGTATTCAGAATATGTAGGACACGGTCGACGCATGTAGTAGCTTCGATCAGAGTTGCATATGTGGTCGATATGTAGTTTGGCCTTTTGCCTTCGGAAATTGGACTGCTTAATTTTGTTTTCCTCAGGACCATCGGTACATCAGCAAATTTATTCCATCAAAGTTTACAAACAAAATGTTGCTCAGCTTCTTTGAATTCGGTTAGCCCTAAGGGCCGAGTAACTGTGTTGACGCGAATATATATCTGCACGAGTCACCAGGAAGGTAACATATGAAAACGACGAACCATGCAACGAAATCAAACATTTGCAACTGGTTCAAAAGAAAGATGAGTACGGGATTAATAAGCTATTCTGAAATGATACTGTGGTCATCTATCGTACAATAAGCAACTCGATCAAATTCCGTAGTATATAAGCTGTAATTTTGAAACATGTGTGAGGCTCAAAGTTTGGATGGAGTGAGTTGAATGTCCAATGAACTGGTTTTCGTGAAGTCCCCAGTTCCAGTGGCTTGCTACTCTCTGGCTACATTTGAATGCTCTTGATGGTACTTCGGGTGAGGATATGGGCATTGGTTATCTGGTGTGATGCGATGTGCCCGAAGCTCACTAGGTCGATGATCGAAGTTTGAGTATCACAGTAACAAGATAATTTTGTTTCCGAAATACTTCGTTTCAATGGTAGACGGAAACGGCTCATAGATTGATTGTGGTGATCAAACGCAATTCTCTTGCCTAAGGTCGTTTTGTTCCAACCGGTAAAACTAACTGGCTTTTCTCACTGATTCGTCTGGTTGCACCCTAATAAATGATTCGATTATGGTCAGCTCAGATAACCGTCGACTATCTGATGAATAAACTGATTCCTTTCACTGAATCCCAATTTTTGCCCGATTCTGGATGTCCCATGATGTGCTGTGTGCCGAACGAAATAGACTCTCCATAGATGACGTTTCATCCACTTCCCTCACTTCCGCTTTTCTACGACAAACATGGTTGCTTCTCGTATCCCGCGTTCTTGTGAACATTCCTCATCTTCCGGAAAGCTCACAATTTAAATGCATTTCCACTCCAACTGCTTCGTTCAATGGATTCATCCACACCAACATCGTGAGATTCATAACCCAACTGTCATTCAAACTCTCCGTTGATGAGGATATTCTGATATATTCTGAACCCATCATTCCCCTCAAACATCCCAGCTCTGATAGGTCCCGTGTTCCACAGAAGTGATACAAGATATGTGTGCGTATCTTTCCCCATACAAACTGCATCCCTTACACTTCAATATTCCACTTTTGTGCCCAAAAACATCGCACACATTCGGAAGCAATGTATGAATTCACCTTTACAATCGTCAATCCTACATCAAACTGCAATTAGGAATGAGCCTGAAGTGGCGCTCATTTAGGGATCATATCGCTAAACTCAACATTATTTTCGCTACGGTTACTGCTAGCTCGTTCCCATACTGAGCAATGGACTACTGGTTTGATGTTCACACTCCCAACTCTCAGTGAAATGCCGGAATTGTGCTCAAGTGAATCGTTGTCTGATGTGAGCAAATAATGTCTCTGTCATTCCGTATCGGCACAGCGAGCTCTTATGTGTTCCTGGTAGTAGTGGTAACAGAAGAGGTTTTACTGTTATAACCAGAATACAATTTGCATGAAGATTGAAAGCTCAAATAATGCATCGCCACGACGTGCTCTCAAATCGTTATTCCCCCAGTATCGTTATGTGTTAGTACATATAATTATTGAATCTTGTCTTCTGCTCGCATTGCACGTAAGAAGTAATGACGGTACCAAGATCAAAGTAGAATCCCAGAATTATGTCGGAGGTTCACAAAGATGAAGTTGTTTCGGGAGTGAGGTTGTTATGGGCGGAAATTCGACACAATGACGTGTAATCTACTACTCGGGATAGACTTGTTCACCAAATTATTTTGCTAACGACATCGACACACTCAGTACCACTGATGAGATCAGATAGTGTAACGGGGCGAATAAAATCAAGCTCCTTATAGAATTTAAGGGAGAAAACGTAGAGAGATACACTGTGGACATTCTGACAAGTTTTGGTGGATGTGTTTAACCAAGGTGGGAAATAACAGCTGGCTACACTATTCAAGACTCGTGCTGATATGCTCGCGTGGACCGACACAGACTGAGGCCGAACTGATTTATTAAGACATCAATTAGACGCCGGTGAGTCGGATCCTATGAGAAAGTCTTCCTGCCGGAAGTGATACAAGATATGTGTGCGTATCTTTCCCCAAGCAAACTTTCCCCAAAACAAGTAACGCTAGTGAACTCGGGATGCGCAAGCCACAGTCACTGTGAGCATATTCGAGCTAAAGATCTCAAAACGAAATTAATTGCAAGTCAAGCCAAGGACACATCTTATTTGTCCAGAAGGGGTAAACTTTCAGCGAAAGATAATGAGTCACATGCTTCGGAAGTGGCAAGGAGTTATAGGGCCTTGCAGTCCAGGCACATGCCAACTTGAATTTCCAACATGTAGCACAGTGGGAATTACTGTGAATTAGATTTGAATGAATGTGGGAGTATGTCGTCAGAAATTCTAGTGTTGCGCAGCCGATCGAATGCAGAAAAATGGATCATTTTCCACGAAATTTATTACCTCAGGGTGGAATTTGTTACTGTACTTAGAACTGCGTTTACCGGGATGCTTGATCAACACAAAGTTTTCCCAAGCAAACTAGGGAAGATGACAGGGAGCGGTATAACTAGCGACATAGCACTCAATACTGAATAAACTTAAAGCTGATATGAGTAGGTACATGTAGAGAATTTTGACGAAAGATGTACAATGTCAAACTTATTACCTTGAGTAGGTATCTTGTCCACTTAAAATCTGTTGAAGTAAGCATAACAAGATATTTATATCACTGAATATTTTGCATGTTGGAACTTCCTACCATGAAGGCTGGATAATTTGATGGGGATTCGCAATCAGCTGAAAAGAGTACTTCTGCACACTGATTTGGATTCAGTGCTGATTTGACAATGCTGGACCATCTTATCATCGAACAAATAGACTTTTGAAGTAGACTGATATTATTACTGTCCTTAGAATCACATAACGGGCCACAATATGGTCGGCGTATTCAAAAGTAATGAGTCACGATTCAGAGAGGAGGTCATGCATATAGCAAGCGATCAAAATGGCGAAAGAATATCGCCTTATAACACTCCATTTTTATTGGGGATTGGGATGATCGATGAGCATTAGGATATGTGCACTGAGACCAGTTCGTGAAATAGTCTCAACTAATTGGAAAGCAAAGGGGGTTATCCTTGCTGGTCTAAAGGAGACAGCAAAGGTTTCCTGCTGAGCGAATTAAAAACATTTTGTGTAGTTCAGAAAACAGATGCACACAAGTGTGCTTTTCTGGTCAAACAAAGACTCTACTTAATGGATAAGACTGCTGACGACATCCAAATAAGTACGTCATTTTCGGTAGACAAATAGGTTTAAATGAAAGACGTTGACGGTAGGCTTAAGATCGTCAATTACTATCCGCTCGAAAGTCTTCAGAGAGATCGACGTGGGTGCGGTGAGACGAAATTTGTCAATTTCTTTCCTTGGTATTTGATAGATACGAACTTATCACTGTAACTCAACGAGTTTGCCTTCAGTATGACTTCGAGCAAACATGTAGGAGCCAAGTGGACAGTACAAGAGTTCAGAACAACCGAACTGATGCCATCGGGTCCGAAGGCTCTATTGATGTAAATATATTTTAGCTCCTCATAAACAACATTCGGATGAAGGTACTAAGGATTTTGAAATTCTCCCACGGGACCCGGTGATTTGTGTAATAAATCGGTTAAATTAATTTCTGAAACAAACACTTGTTAAGTTTTCGACATCATGCGGTATGTAATTTGTTTGAGAAACGCGACCACGTAACAATCAATCAATGTCGCGACGATAGTTGGTGCAGTGGTCAACCACTGGAATTGCATCTGGGGATGTCCTTGCAAACTACCCTCCGATTAGTATACTAACACTGAAAAAGCGAATCTACCCGAGTTCTGCAGAACCCTGGGTATTGATAGAAGGTGGACTGTTCTGATCCGTGACCCTAGCTCTAGTAGGAAAACATTTCTGCCTTCGAACAATCTCGGTAAACTGGTACAAAACAGATCATTCATAAGAGACATGAGGTGGCCATAAACAAATCCGTGCCCGCAAACACTTTGGCTCAATTATTATTGGTAAACGACTATCGTGACTGGCTGGTCCAATTGTACCCCGAGTAGTTGACTTGGTTCAATCGGTTCAGAAAATTGTTAGCCACTGGTTGGTCCATCACTCATTTCACTGACCCCAAAATTTAGTCTCCATCCTGACCGAGCAACGAAGCACTGTCTGCCTGGGAAATCATGAACCTGATTTTGAGTAAAGCATAGCCAGAATAACGAAACTTGATATTAAAAACAAGATTGATTAGTAAATTCCATGGTAATGGACTAGCAAATTGTAAACATGCGAAATATACACTGACCTCAACTTTATGGCCACAACGATTCACAAGCCATAACCAAAGTTCAGCAAACTCGAGATCAAATTTGATGACCACGACAGTTACGGGCCAAGTACAAAAAATGTGCCACAAAATATATTAGCAAAATATTGGATTGACTGTGGTTTGGACTGTCCCCAAATTCCACCCACCGTTGAACTCGTGAACTCGAGAACTGAGGCCGGTAAAATGAGCACGTAATTGGTTGATTCCGTTGGATTTACTCGTGGTACTCAGCAGGTCGTTTCCGAAGAAATCACTCTCATAATCAATAGGAACTAGCATATGGTTCTTCACATGCCCCAAACTATCTGTGGCCAAACTCTGTCCAGGGTGAGTAATTAGTACACGAAACAAAACTAATCCTTTCTTTTGCCTGTTCTCATGGGTTCGGCGTGGTTAACGTCGTGGTACGTAGTCTTTGATCTGATTGCTCATATGAGGCTAGTACAAAACTTCCTTTGCCTAGCGGTGGTTCCCTTTATGACTTTGTGTGACAACCGCTATCTCTTCATTAATTCATCTGTGTTGTTCCGGGGTGAATAATTAGTATCCCTCGAATACCAACCTGTTTTTTAATTGAGGATAATTCTCATTCTTTGTGCAATAAGACACACTGCGTCGGAAAATCTTCCTTTGCCTGGAGCCTCCTGTTGGAAACGAACTTTACTGGTTGTAGGAGTACAGTGTCACCAGCAGTTGCTGTTTGTTATTTGATGAAATTTCCGTTATCTATTACGCTTCAATCGATCATCTGGTCTTGTTCAAACTATAACGGCTCACTGACGTCATTCGCGACGCATGCCCGAGATAATATATCCGCCATGACCATCTCAATTTCGGGGAGATGAACCAAATCATAATCCTAATTCTGGAGTTTGAGAAGTTTCAAACATAGGTTGGCACAATTAATCACAGACCCTCCGTACACAAGAATGCTGCAGTCAATGAGATCTTGTATGGGTAATAAAGTACCCAATGGAATTGAGACAATATTGAAATGGATGAAAGATTATGGAAGCGAACAAGAATAGGAGAGTGAATAAATGTTGGGCCACCAGAGTAGGTTCAAGCTTATGGACCATTCTCGCGGCATGCAGTTTCCCGGTTTATAACTGAGAAGGGTTGGGGCCTCGTTATGTGCAGGCAATTTCGTACTTTTGGTGTCGCATATGATCTAGATCGAGCTGTTCGGATTTGAACTTCTTTTTTCTTCAATTAAATATTCCATACTTGATCATCTTATTGGTTTTGGTTTCGTTGATGATGTGATCACTGCGATATGACTGGTCATCGCAGTTTGGAGCCACAGGGAAGATCCTCATTCATCCGGTGAATCAATTTTTACCATCGACCAATATACAGGGTGGTTTTGAGAAGTCTCCTTGGATCTAACCTGGCAGATTATTTTCCTGATTTATTGAAACAGTTATTACGACGAGACATTTCAATACTTGATCTTCACAGAAGCTACGTTTATATTATATTCATCAATAATGAAAACATCGGTGATGCGAATATATTACTGGATCACTTCAATAATGTCCACCTAAATATCAAACTGACTCTTTGTGAAGCGGAATGAAACAGCATCTCCTTTCTGAACGTTGAGATTTCTAGCCAACCAGACATTTCAGAGCAGTCTACAGACATAACAAGTGGATTGGCCGATGTCAATAATTCACGAGCTTCGTGTTCATGTAATATATATTCAAACTATTTCGAACACTGTTTCAAAGGGCACTTGAAATAAGCACAGAATACACATTAGCTGATGAGTACGAAAGGATAACCACAATGTTACAGTCCAAGGATCATCTGGTACAGTTTATTTCTAAAGCTTTCTGTAGAAAGGCTACTTGCTGCAAAATCACAAACAGCTCAGAATTTGAGAGTTCCCTGCAACTAAACAGCACAGCTACACTATGGAAACAAGCAATCCATGGAAATCAACACAAAACGTTTTATTTTAGGTTCATTGGGGAAAATTATGACGGTCTGTATGATTCGGGAAGATGGACCAAGTCATGATCCTAATTCTGGAGTTTGATTAGTCACAAACATAGGTGGGCACAATGTATCACTGAACTGGTTCTGGGAATTCGATGGGTATCTTGGACCAAGGGTAATGAGAATGAGTCCGGGGTAAAAAGTCTGGTGATGTGGTGTATTTTGACTTGCTGGTAGCCTGAATATGTTTACTCGTTGTCATCATTGTCATTGACCACACAATGCTTCTCGTGGTGACTTCATTCGGGTATTTACTAGATAGGGTGAATGGAATTGATGCGGAATGGTACATCAAATGGACCTTGGCATCATCTCTATGGCGTGACATGTGATGGGATCCCATGTTTGACAAGAAGCTAAGGCAACCACAAAGAACGTGCTCAACTTGGTAGCTTCATTTGTGTAGCTCTCAACCGGTAACGGTTTAAGTCGACTAATGTAAACGGTCTGATTCAGGCCGCTAAGTGCGCTTACTAAGTAACCCAAATTGCCCTTGCCTTCATTACTATCCAAACACTGACACAACTTGTATAGTTTCAAACACACACTGTTGCTCCTCACCCCATTGTCATTCTCTCTTGTTGTGTGAGTTTTCATTTGAATTGCTTCGGGTCTTCGGAAATCTACATTTTTCAATCCAGTTATCAACCGACAGCCGTGGAAAGCAACCAGCGATACCCAGTGTTCAGATTTATCTTCATTCAGTAGGTTGCTCTGTTGAATGCGGTGCCTCAGGAAACTATCCTAATTCGAATCATGCACGTGATATTCTACCTTAGATCTGCATTTTATCTGCTACGCAACCTAGCTCTTTCACTTTACGTACAGTTCTATCCATGCTTTTCGGAAAAATATGTGGCTGGATGTATTCAGTCCGAAAGGTAATCCAATTCAAGGAAAAACGACTAAACTGTTTACTTGAAACATTGGGTCCCATTGATCCAGTTCATCAAAACAGATAGAAGACATAAATTGCGAGATGCTAGCATGACCTCTCGTCATCGGATTGATCCGGGTCAAGCGTTCCGAGTGATTGCATGGAATCGGAACCCAAAGCTCCTAGCTTTCTGTGAGGCAGTGTTGATAAGTAGACTTAGGCCCCCACTGTGTGCACAGAAACTGTTGACCCACAATGTGTGCCTGCCGTGGCGGTAACCAATCAGGTTTACCGAATGGTTTCCGAGTTTCGCTTGACACTATCTACTCCATTGTTTTGCTCTGTGCTCCATTTGAACACGAAATCGCATGTTTTACGTACGCGACTGAGAAGATTAAAAGAAATGGTAGCATCTCGCAATTTATGTCTTCTATCTGTTTTGATAAACTGTTTACCACAAAAGGGAGAAAAGTTTAACTCACTATTCAATTCAAGTTACCAGCAATGCAACATACTTCACCTACATCCATAAAAATATCACCAGTTATCAGTAATCTGTATTGCTCCTTTCTGAGCAAGGCAATTTGGTTTTGGATTCTACGCAGAGGCAGATAACTCCTGACTTCTGTACTGTGATCGCGATCTGGCTAACCCAGACTGTTGGCTCGTAAAATGCAGTAACATGAACATTTTTACACTTTTGAGTTCCTCGAGTAAAATTATGACGGTCTGAATAATTTTCTTCCAATATTATTACTGACTGGACATGGGACGGGATCCCGTATTGGACAAACAGTCGTGATAGTGAAAGAACGTACTCAATTTGGAAACATTCTTCGAACAGCTCTCCAAAGGCGACGGGTTATATCGGCTAATGAAAACGGTCTGACTTCGGTCGCCTACTAAGTGCGCTTACTAAGTGACCCAAATTGCCACTGCCTTCATTACTATCCAGACACCGGCACAACTGGTAGAAGAACAACTGCCAGTCTATGGCACTTCTAAAAGAGTGCGCAGAGTTTCTTATGGATGCTAGGTTGTAGCCTAAAGGGAAAACTGCAACATGGGAGGTCTCAAATGCAGATCACTTACCTACCACTCGCTCCACAAAGTGATTTTCCTTGTTAGCTTCCATCATATTTTTGTTCGGATTTTAGGAACAACTAGCGTAAACTAAGTATACACCTGCAAATATTGAACAAAATATTGCTTGGTATGCTTCTTCAATTCAGTGGTTTTGGCCTCACTATTTTTTGTGAAGTAATAACTGAAGCAAATTAATTTCGTTGCATGAGCATTTTCACTTCGCATGTAGTCGATCGCTGTGTGGGAAGCGGGTTGTTACCGTTCAAAGCCAGTGACGGAAGGGTTCTATATCATGTAGTGTAGATGTTCAACAAACCGTTGAGAGCCAACCCGGATAGCCTTGTGGTTAAGGTGTTCGATTCACAATCGTTCACCCCGGGTTCGAGTCCCCGTGGGGGCTCGGTGGATGTGCACTGCTGATGATTCCCAACAAGGATGGAACAGCTGTACAGTGCTTCCATGGTTTCCAATGGTGAGTTGAGCGTTCAAGCTGCATGATGAGTCATATTATATAAGAATCAATAGTGGCTGAGATTTCCCACATGGAAAGCTCGTTTGAACTTCACCGGTATAAGCTCCCTGTAGCTTCGATACAACAATCATTGAGCCCTATATAATAGTTTATGAACAAATCGACGTTAGATACGTGGACGACTACGCTGTACTCGTGAACGTGACTTGTTTGAGATTGACGGAAACTGCATAACAGCTATGCTGATATAAGGTTAATGATGGGAATGATCAAAGATTATTCTGGATAGCGGACATCCAACTTGAATTCTGCAATTTTGTCACGTGTGTTTTCCATGCCCCAAATCAAACAGTGCCTGATGCATTTCGAAGCCATCAGACCGTGACGCTCAGAATAATGCTTCGAGATCCTAATCAGCGAACCGTGATAAGAAGGCTTTCACTTCTGGTTTGTGGCGCACGATACATTGTCGGAGATATCAAATGACGGGGCGGAGTACTCTTTTTCATACTTAGTTCGGCCTGAAACACTGATTACCGTATTTCACGTAACACATGGAGTTGCAGATTGGTAGCCCCAAGATTAGTTACGCTACATCGTAATGTGAACTTGCTCTTGGAATTATTCTGCTTATCAATGCATGTCACCGAGATTCCATCACTCGAAAGATATTTTCACTCGGAAAAGAATATACAATATAAACAATATACTTCGTGTAGACAAACACAACTCTTTTCTTTGCAATTTTGACTAGTGAACCCAACCGCGCCGGTTGACAGACTGCCCTTATTTGCACAACCTCATGGAAGGTGGTAGTCCCCTCATTGATCAATACTGAAATTCGGTTTCTTTTCGGAAAGATGTCGTTTCTAATCACTGTTTTGTACTGTCGGGATAATGTAAATAACTTTGTGGTCCGGATCCAATAGTTTCACCTAAACGAATTTAATAAAGACGAAATGGATGTTCGCGAGAAACCTGAGTTTTTCCGTTAAGACAGCAAAACATTTTAAGATGAAAACAAGTGGTGGTATGGGTACTAACAACAATTCCGAGTAGTCGTGAAAGTCTGCAATTATGTTTACTTCCCCGAATAATGAAGTTGACTAGGTTTTTGCAAAATGTCATCTTGAATTCTTGCGTTTTCGAGGCACTGTGACCAGTATTTCGTACAAAGCTCCAACTTGCTCCCAGAGAGACATCATCCTGTTCTTTGAAGCTTTTGTGCCAGTTCTTATTCCAGTTTTTACTTGATTGTTGACGCATTCTTGTAGAGGGTTCCATTCATGCGCTCACGCACCACTTAACTGCTTTTGGTCAAGTAACCAGCAGAAATGCTGTTTTAGACGGAATTATAACTAGGAATTTTCACTTGCAAATGAAAGCTCCTGTTTCGAACAGGGACCAATCCCTGAATATCATCTCACCCTGAATGTATCCACATCCAACATACCATTTAATCGTCATTACGAAACCGATAAAGGTTACCTCTAAAACGTCTCACCAACTAACAAAACCCTCCTTCAGAGATTCGTTTCCGTTGTTTCTTAGTGATTTTATTTCCATTGCTGTTCTGCTTCAGTAGACTTATTTATATAAGAACTTCATGTGGCATTTGATTTGTGTAGTTTTATGGAGACTGTAGCTTTAACAACAATGGAATACGTTCTCTGTTGGTGATATCTTTGACAATACTTCTACATAACAACACTCCATCCTGATCAAACAAACGGTACATCAGCTGAATACATTTGCGCATCTGTTCTTCTGTAAATCCAACAGTAAATTGATCTGGTACGAAATTCGGCTTCCATGTAAAAAACGGGACCGTTCCAGAAACTGCAATACAGATGCCTAAAACCTGAACACCACGTTTACTCATTCCGCATCGTGTACCGTACAATCTTATTCTGCATTAGTTCTCTCAGATATGAGGTCATTTTTCTCAAAAGAAATCTACAAGTTACTTTCAACCTCAAAATTACCTACTGCTATGGCTCAAGGCTACTCAGTTTCCATGTTTCTCAAGTTTGGAGAGATTCCATAATTCTGAACCATGGCTTTCTTCATCAACAAAACTGTTGAGGTTGATGTTAATCGTGTCTTCTGATAACCCATGACCGCATGGTTTATTCCCAGCGTTCTACTCTCAACCTCTGGTTAAAAATGTTTCCGTCCCATCTTCATCAATTTTTCTGCGCTCAGTTTGACCGATAGCCTTATGCTCACCAAATTGCCTTTCTCCATTTTGTTGCAAATGACCGCCATCAGTTTGCATACAAACCCAGCATTTCGAATGCAATTGCTTCAGCTTGCCAATTCATTGAAAAGATCTTCAGTGGTTTCATGAGATCCGTCCGACGGATTCCCCTCGGCTATTGCTCATCCTTTGATTAGGTTTCACGTTCTCTACTGCATTAGGAGTCGGAGTCTTTTTCACTGTCTCACTTCTTTACTATCATATTTCAAAGATTACTTTTCCGAATGAACTTACGTACTCAAGTTGGTGCAATCTTATTCAATCCTTCAAATGAAAACCCTGGTGTTCTTCAGGGTCCCGTTCTCTCCTCCTTTAGTCGTTACCACTTATATCAACGAACTGACCACTGCACTACCCGCACGGATTCCAAATATGCCGATAACGTGGTGTTCTGTCAATCTGTCCTTTACCAGCTTTTTTCAAGAACTTATAAACAATCAACTACGTCTCACTATCTCCAAATTTCTTAGTGTACTATCTCACTTTCTCGTTCCTCTTAGCTCAGGCGGTAAACTGTCTTACTTAAGGCACACTGAAGATTTCCAAGTGCCAGGTGAAGATCGAGGTAAGCTCCAAGCTCCCCCATATCTTTTAAACAACAGTGTTGCAATATTCCCGGTGTTGGGGACATCGAGTGATATGGTTAAGTGTCACCACTTGTGATGTAATTGTTCGTTCATAGATTCCATGCAATAATTGTTGTCAACGAGATCCCGAAGGATACTATGTTTTCACAATCTTTGCCCGCTTGCCATACGTATGACATTCTGTCAATTACATCATTTTTAGATTCGGCTATCCCAGCGAACTTTTGGTCGATTTTCTATCTTGAAATAACTTTAGCCTCGATCAACTACAGCAGTCCAATAATAACCTTGACTGAATGGTCAGTGGCCACCAAGTTAGCACTTAATCCAAAGAGGACGTCTGTGGGACTAATGATCATAAATCCATATCACAATTAAACTACGCAGTACTCACAATAGTTCGTTTACCATATACAAGAAGCCCAGTGTGATATGTGAATATGTGGTGTGCAACACGTTTTCTCGGTGTAAGAAGACATATATTCATCTCGCCTTCCTACTAACATCCCTTGTATGATCATTCGTTTGCGCAAGTTATGCTACAAATACTACCCTACTGCCCTATCATTTTCCTGGTTGGTGTGTCAAATACGGTTTGATGATTGAATGCTCCCATAAGTGTAATAACAAATCCCACACTGAATTATTGAACCATTTGGACAGACTCCACTTTTCCAAATGTGAATAATTGTTCAATACTACACTTTCCGAAGTCACAACATCTCCACATATTTGTTCCTAGCTTGCTTGCAGTATTTCCAATGCCGATCTATCAAGCTAATTCAACTTGATGTATTCCAAACCATAACATTCCATTATTCGTTTATTCCATATCTAGCTAAGCTAGCGGTTTTCCCTTTCAAGGAATGAGGAGAAAACTCACCTAGTCTTGACTGTCCAGTTGTCACCTGGTACTTTAGGAACAAATACGACATACCTAATCAGTCATCACGATCACTTAATCAAATATGGAAACTTGGAAGATTTTGGACATCGCTGTCATTTTGTTTTCAAGTTCGTCCCTTAATCTGTTCTTCTTTTTCTCATTTACTATACCCCTTCAAGTTCCAACTATCGGTTTCGTATTTGTGATCACATTGAGTTTGTGCATCTGCCGGAGAAATAGTTTGACTAATGATGAGACGACAAAACGTAAATCACTGTTGCATAATAAAAAGCATCGTTCATTGAGGCCCGACTCTCTTGATCCGTGATGTCCATTTCTAGATAATGTATGCGAGTATCGGTTGCTTATCCAACGATTTTCCAAACTGATTAGAAGTCAGCAGTTGTTTCACACAAGCGAACGATGAATGAACGTGACGAACGACTACGGTTACGTATCATACTATACATCATCTAGAATCAGTAGACAACAGGGACGACCAGATGAGACCTATTCAAAGACATGTAGACTGAATAGTAAGGAATAACAAACCATCACAATGGACTCATATGAGTGCGTGTCACATTGGAGCCCTAATGAGCAACAACCTCTTTCCAAGTGATAAAAATGCTATGCCATTTTGTCATATTTCGACACACTTCATTTATTGTAAGCAGTGTGAAAGATGTTGAATCGTGAAAGTCCCGTGTGACAAACTGTTTCAATTGTGGTACAATCAGCAAACCAGGAAGCCTGTGCTGCAACGAATCAACAAATCGGTTACAAAGGTGTAAATTAGACTGCGGTTACAGTATGAAAGTGAGGTAATACTAAATTGGAATAAATAATCTGAACCAGCGAACCAAATAAGAGCACGTGCCAACATGAACGGACAAACTCGGCACTCGATCTGTTGAAAGCTTTGACGTGTGATGACCGAAGGTGGAGTGCAGTGGTAGAAACGCTAGAGTTTACAGTTCGAACCTCCCCTGGGCAGTTCAAGTGAAACACTCAACAGGATTGTCCAACAGTAGAAATGTGAACTTTTGAGGAAGCACGAATCTGCACCGCTTTTATTCCCAGATATTTCTGATCCTTGAGACACAGTGAATGCCTATTTATCCTACCTGATTCATGAATCAGAATTCTCAGCGATCCTTCCATTTTACTCGGGGTAGTTGTTACACTATCTGTTCTTTTATTGTTCCTAATATGTTGAAACATCACATTGAAATTCGTCTTGATAAGAACCACGTTAGAGAACACGGCAAAACTTACGCCTGGCGAATGCGTAAGGGATTTAGAAATTAAAATCAACACTGTATTTGGTAAACCTTTTGTCGTCTTCCAAATTGCGTTCACGCAAATTAGTAATAAACACTCACGCAAGTAATGCAAATGAATTTTCTTCTTGCTAAAATCAGCATAGGGTGAGGTGTTTTTGTTTTAGTACCGTCGATTTCTAGTACGTACGAACCCTGCTCCGGATCGCATCATCGATATATGCGCACTGGTATTTAGGATCAATCACCCGAATCAGATTCGCGCACAGAAATGGTATACCGATCACAATTTTCTCATTCGGTATATAATATTGCATAGGACCAGTGAGTACAGGTTTGTGAGTGTTGTTACATTCCGATCATAGTGCAAAAACATGATTTAGTAAGTAACACGTCAAAGACCAATCGACGAACACGGTCACAACTGCAAATATAATTCACGAGAATCACCGAGCTATTGTGATAATCGAATATTGATGATTATAAAGTGGAATATTACTTGTTACTTAATTGTCAGAATTGGTGTTAACATTTCTATTCAAACCGGTCTTCCCTTTTCGAACAAACCAACCAGTTTTAATTGAAGTTCGTTTCAAATACACACAAGTGGTGTCATCAACGGAGAAAGTACGGGAATTGTTCAGGGGACTAACAATCAAACAATTGCGGGTGTGAATAGAATAATGAGTAAGCGAGTAGTCAGAAATGATTCTGGTGGTCGATCACCGTTGTAGACGAAGCAACAATTGCATTCACCAATTGGGATGTGAACCTGGATCATGGTTTGCCCGTGTTCGTTCGTCGTTCTTCTAATGGGATTTATTGTGCGTGTTTGAAATCACAATTTCCATCGACGGCATCCAACACACGCGGTCAGAGATATTGTGTGAAAGGTATTCCGTGAGATTTATGTGATAACACGGACTTTCGATCACTCGTTAAATAATGAACAAACCGAGAGAAGGACAAATGTGAGGCACCCATTCATCTACGCCAGATGTTTCGAGTATACAAGTCAGCATTAAACAGACTGAGAACACGACTGACCTTTAATTAGGCAACATATGGGATGCTATTGTAGGTAGGATTCCAGGGCAGAGTGGATAAAAATATTCGCTGAACTCGCAGTCCATATGATATTTTGGATCAAGGAAAAACAGATCACAAATCCAGTTGAATCTATTGTAGAGAGAGCTGGAATCGCCTGGACTACGTTCCACAAACCAGCTTCCAGCGAGGACGGTAACCATCGAAGTCTGAACACATTTACATCCCCAATAAGTAATCAGTGAGAAAACAATACAGTAAGATTTTCATCAATCACCCTCACACTATTGATCCATGTCAAGTGTCGTCAGATAGGATGAAAGTGGCTCAACTAAGGAAGACACATCGGCGTTGTTCGAAATCAAATAATACGCCTCAATGTTTCGTATATGTTTGCAGTTGTTCACTGCAATGATAACTCTGACCATATGCTACATCGCTGGTTTGAGAAAATAATATGACAGATTCATCTGGAATCTGAAGTTATCCAGTAACATAAACATCGAGAAGATGGACCTGAGTGTGGCCTCTGCATTTGTTTCATATACATCCCCAATAAGTAATCAGTGAGAAAACAATACAGTAAGATTTTCATTAATCGCTCCTTCACATTTGATCGAACATTCTGATTGACATTATAATTTTGCTGGTTTGCATACCCACATGTGATGTATGAATCTTCAAAGTTTTCCAATGTGTTGTCCAGTGATAATCACCATCGTTTGAGCATTGACGTCACATGAATGACTGTGCAAGATAGGGAGACCAGATTTAAAGTAGCGTACACAAAACTGAAGCGAAAATCATTTCTCAATAAAACCTGTCAGTTCATTTCTACCAATTTGGTCCCACGCTAATAACATGATAGTCAGCTTCGTTGAGACGATCAATGGAAATCCATCTTCAAATAGACCGTTCAACTTTCTATGAAGGAGCATTCCAAGATTTGTTATCTACAGTATCCATCATTTCACGAGTCACTTCTCTGGTCGGTCTGATCGATTTCCAGTGCATTCTTTCAGTCAAGCTATCCACTTCATGTTGAAGATCGATTGACTAATCAATTAGTTTGTCGATACATAATAACGCTCCACTTTCATGGGTACTGCATCGAGCTATGCGAAAATTTGGCTAGAATACCACTACAGACGTTCAATCAATTTGCGATCTTATCAATGAAATCGCCGGTAAACCGTAATTGTACCACTGAGCAAAAGCAACACGCCCCAGTGTAACCAAACTTCATTATACCTTTCATGCTCACATCAACATCGGTTTATTCAGTGCAGTTTATTCATGGTCGTGGTAATGTCAGTTCTACCCATCTTGCTAAGCATTCAGTTAGGCCTATCAATTGCACCAGTAAAGGTATGGGCTCCGTTGTCAGTCAACCATTGTTTCTGTTACATCCCACGCGATATGCCAATCACGATAATTCGATTTTCGTTATACCAGGCTCGGTTCAACCGATGTCCAAGTCCCACGATAACTCGTGCCTCAGGAATCTCAAATATTCTGATCAGCTGAGTGAGGCTACGGTAGAAGGAGATTTGAGTAGTAGCACTTGTCCTGGGATGTGCGACGGCACTGGGTGGGATTTGAACGACACCCGCAAAATCACCATGCATTGAGTGCTACCAACATGTGATTTACGTGATGGTATTTATGAATTCCAGGAAACGTGAACGATTATTTGTTGCCTGTCTCACGAGTAATTCACTCATTCAAGCGACACAGTCACCAATGATACAAACACTTAGCATCGCGTAATGGACACGTGGGCTAGCGAAACTTGATTTTATCGAATAATATATTGTAATGAGGGGTATGAATATTAGTCAATAGATGATTCACTTGTATTTCTCCCATCAAAATATCCCACTCTATTTTATTGACATTCTAATGAACATCACGCGATAGCATCAATTTACTCCATGGTTGGAAGGCCGATGAATCGATTCCAGTTCACGGCGTTGTATGATCGGATGTGGAAAATGCAATATAATCTCCAGTTTTCGGAATTTATCTCCGGCTAGTGCACTCCGGTTCATTGTTACATCAGACACGATTCTAGATGCAGCGCAATTATTCCAAAAATGATTTGTACAAACTCAAAATGCTATATTTCCTGTTCACAATTCAGTAGTCATCACAAACTCAGGAACACGTAACGAACAATTCTCCATTATTTTTCTATTGATCGACTGGTTCAATTCGAGTGGGTATATCCGTGAAACGGCCTCTTGAATTCAAGTTGGAAATACTATACATCCGTGCTGGGCTAACACTGGTGAATAATCAGACCGAATTAAACACACATTGCGTAAATGAAACAATCGCATTATTTCTGTTCCGAAGTGGAACACCCATTCAGCCACATTAGGAAAACATAAGCGGTGTACATCACCAACATAGAATAAGACTTAAATTAATTAAGGGACGCAATATCGTTTCGAAAACAATGTAGAACTCTCAGTCGGAATGCGTGCCGAACTAAAGCAATATTCGTTCACTGGTTGCATACCAACAAACATACACGATTGAGAATTCTCACTGAATTAAGTCCAAGGCAATGATTGATAAAGACAGAATGGAGGAAAACGAAGTGAGCGTTTATTGGAAATATATCATTGGTACATGGAAAAGGAAACGATTGACAAAAGAATGGAACGATTCATGTACACGAAGTGCTCCATCAAGATGGCATCAATCGATCGTTCACAGATATGTAAAAGAACATGTCCAAATCACCCAATCAAAATTACCACGATCGACAACGAACCATACATCGACCTCGCACACACACACGGAAACATACGCGACCACGACCACGACCATAATGTCGAGCCGGACTGATCACTGACTCATTCCCCATCACACCAACATCCACATCCGAATGCCTCAAATCTGTCACATTCTCAATCACTTTCGAATTCTCATCCGAAATATCACGCGAATCCAACTCGATCAAATCATCGAAACGTCCAACTTGAACTCGCACAATCTTGTCTGAGTCAGCCACATTGGTCTCGCTCAACAGTCTTCTCTCCGTTTGATTCTCAGATTGAGAGTTTGAATGGGTTGATAATTCGGAGATGGGTTGTTCGACAATCGTGAAGCCATCGTTTCCAATCAGGATTGTGAATAGGAGAGAAATGGTGAGAATTGTGTTGGTGAGCATTTTACTTTGCCTCGTTTGTGCTCTCGAATTCACCCACATTTGAAACTGTCTGATCTGGTTCGTTTTGTGATTCAATTTATACAAATCTGTTCGAATCAGATGTGCTTCAGATTGGTCGACATAATTTAGGTGAGAGAGTTCGTGTTTTGATTTTGATATAATTATGGACGATTGTTTGTGTGTGATTTGTTATGCTAGTGTTTTAATCGTATTAGTCGGAATAAAGTTTACATGAACAATGTGTTATCAGTCAGTGTGTATGTGGTGTGTATGTGTATGTTTGTCCGGAATTATTCATCCGGACCACATAGCATCACGTGCTTGTCCGACTGAAACATACTAGAATTGGTAATGAGGATTTTGACTGAAGTGGATGTGGTTTGATTGTTCCTCGACTGGTTGCATTTTCACACGGTAGTTCCCGGTTCCGCAAATGGTATCGCTCGTGTCGCATGTTGATGTGTGAGGATTGTAAATAACCCTAATCAAAGCATTTCTATTTCAGATCATCTTCCTTCTGTGATCATTGGACTTTCACAATGTGAATGTTTAGGTTGATGATATGCATTGTCCATCTATCAATTCTCATCAATCGAGTCATTTGGAATTATTTTTGACCGCATAATTCTTTTGGAGTTTTTGGAAGAAACGCATGGCTGTTCTTGAAATGCACGGTCGACGGCAATCCAGTATTCGCCTGAATTCCACTGCCTTCTGCGGAAGGCCACATACTCTTGGAAAATGAACGTAAATATGAACTAATTTATCCTTAGATGCGATGGAAACCAAGTCTGCTGATCTGGTTTTCGAGAAGTTATTTCAACTCAAATATACTGCTTCAGAAAAGATGCATACGTGAGCTGCGTTGTTATGGAACAATTCTGACCATCTCACACTGGATAATAAACAAGGAATTTTACATCATTCAAACATCCCTCAGTAAAAATGATAAACGAGGACATGTCCACTGAGTGCAGCTTCTCATTTGATATCTTCAATATCGCTGTGTTGATCCCTGTCTGGAATAATTCAGCCTTATTTATCACTTTTCTCAACCTCATTCTGCTCTCGAAACTGAAGCACGTCGATGGGAGCCATTCGCATGCCTTACATAGGCATGAGCTCTAATAGGTTTTTGCGAACATTTCTCAAGAGGCGGGCTGACCACCTCAGAACCCACTCAAGCTAGTGGTTACGTTTAAACGATGGATGGATCCCAATGATATGCTAATCGCGAAATGGCAGTAATGTGTTCAAAGCATTTGGAGAAATAAAAGGTTACCACGGATCGTCATGCGGAATCATACAATAGTGTCTGGGCATAGAAAATGAGCACAAAGATTTGTTTCGGAGAGAAGTCAATATATCGGTCAAAGCAACAGTACCATGTCTCAAAAGTGATGGCGATGGGTCAGGAGTCAGAAGTTCTGAATTGAGGATCCTAAATTCACTGATGGCATTTTCGTCGTAGATTACAGGCCAAACAGTTTGCAGCCAAATTCTTACCGTATCGGATGTAAGGCGAAAGCAATCTACATGGAGTTATTCACCTCACGACTGGTATGGAATGTTCATGGCTGAGCTTGATTTTTTGGTTCGGAAATGTCCCATCACCAGTGGAGATGCCAACATCAGTGCACAGGTGGCTTTCCTAGTCCTTGTCGGTATTCACCGGAATCCTGCATATAAATTTCACACTGGCCACTCCGATGATGGGTTTGGCCATGAAGACAATTAATGAGAACCATGTAGACACATTTCAATATTCGTGGTTTGCACATTGTGCTTGTCTGCAGTTTCGATTAAATTTCATTTCATTTCATTAAGACATCCAAACCATTCGTGAAAGATTCAATAGCACTTCAAGGAGATGTCCTGTTTCTTTATTTGTTTTCAACCTCCTTTAGTGATCTTTCATCCCGTTCTCTAACACATTTATTGAAATATGTCGATGATGTGACCCTTTTTCAAGTTGCTTCTGTTATTCAATATTCCAATTACTCTTCCAGTAATCTGTCCCATGTTTATAAATTCTAATGTAGATCACTGCAACTTTAAATGTTTTAAATGGTTTGAACGCATATTTGCCCTTTCTCGATCAGCTTATTATTGTGATCCACCGATCCTTCCCACATAACCACGAGCTCGAGTGGGTTGTGTCAAATAATTCGGAATCACGATCGATGAAAATCTGAGGTGGTCATCCTACATTGCAAACTGTTTGTAGAAACTATGCCAGCTATCCTACCAAATCCAAAAGCTCAGACATGTTATTGGTAAACAGAGTGCGGTTTCCCTTTTCGTTTACCAATGTGTTTTCCTATTTCAGATTACTTTCTCCTGGTATTTTGCTAGTCTTCTGAAGAAAGATTTTGGAATGCTTCCACCATTTCTATCTATGATCAGTCGAGTATCTTTCATACCCTCAACTGAACTACCTGCTATGTTGTGTGAACTACACCAAGCCGCATGTAAAAATTCACTACGAAAATCCTCACAGACAGTTCTCATCATTCAGTCAAATATCTATCCAAGTATTACTCTCTCGATTCCATACTTTCTTGTTTACGATCCATACCATCTCGTAATACTATCTACATAACTTCTACCGTTCCATATCTGGCTCGAATCCTCACCAATCCGGCACGAGTATCGTGAGGATTTCTTGGCGATTTCGAGACGAAATCGTTCCTTCTTACATACTGCTGATTCGTTGAGCTGCCAAGAAAGAACCTCCTTTAAATGAAACGCAAGCTTCTATCTACACAAAAGTCCGACAAAATCCAAATACATAAATGAATAGAAAATAATAGTGTAAGATACATAGTCTCAACTAGCTGGTAGCCGAGAAGTGACTGTTCATATCCATCTGGCTCGAAGAAAAACGAATTCCAGCGCGATATGCGGAAAATCTTCGGCAGAAGCTTCATCAACTGTCTTGTTTAGCGTTCGGCCAATTCGTTAGATTTTCATATTCTGAAGTAATTCACTCTTACCGGAACAGAAAGCGACTCGAGAATAAATGAAATTCGAGAGCAGAATGAGGTTGAGAAAAGTGATAAATAAGGCTGAATTATTCCAGACAGGGATCAACACAGCGATATTGCAGATATCAAATGAGAAGCTGCACTCAGTGGACATGTCCTCGTTTATCATTTTTACTGAGGGATGTTTGAATGATGTAAAATTCCTTGTTTATTACCCTGTGTGAGATGGTCGGAATTGTTCCATAACAACGCAGCTCACGTATGCATCTTTTCTGAAGCAGTATATTTGAGTTGAAATAACTTCTCGAAAACCAGATCAGCAGACTTGGTTTCCATCGCATCTAAGGATAAATTAGTTCATATTTACGTTCATTTTCCAAGAGTATGTGGCCTTCCGCAGAAGGCAGTGGAATTCAGGCGAATACTGGATTGCCGTCGACCGTGCATTTCAAGAACAGCCATGCGTTTCTTCCAAAAACTCCAAAAGAATTATGCGGTCAAAAATAATTCCAAATGACTCGATTGATGAGAATTGATAGATGGACAATGCATATCATCAACCTAAACATTCACATTGTGAAAGTCCAATGATCACAGAAGGAAGACGATCTGAAATAGAAATGCTTTGATTAGGGTTATTTACAATCCTCACACATCAACATGCGACACGAGCGATACCATTTGCGGAACCGGGAACTACCGTGTGAAAATGCAACCAGTCGAGGAACAATCAAACCACATCCACTTCAGTCAAAATCCTCATTACCAATTCTAGTATGTTTCAGTCGGACAAGCACGTGATGCTATGTGGTCCGGATGAATAATTCCGGACAAACATACACATACACACCACATACACACTGACTGATAACACATTGTTCATGTAAACTTTATTCCGACTAATACGATTAAAACACTAGCATAACAAATCACACACAAACAATCGTCCATAATTATATCAAAATCAAAACACGAACTCTCTCACCTAAATTATGTCGACCAATCTGAAGCACATCTGATTCGAACAGATTTGTATAAATTGAATCACAAAACGAACCAGATCAGACAGTTTCAAATGTGGGTGAATTCGAGAGCACAAACGAGGCAAAGTAAAATGCTCACCAACACAATTCTCACCATTTCTCTCCTATTCACAATCCTGATTGGAAACGATGGCTTCACGATTGTCGAACAACCCATCTCCGAATTATCAACCCATTCAAACTCTCAATCTGAGAATCAAACGGAGAGAAGACTGTTGAGCGAGACCAATGTGGCTGACTCAGACAAGATTGTGCGAGTTCAAGTTGGACGTTTCGATGATTTGATCGAGTTGGATTCGCGTGATATTTCGGATGAGAATTCGAAAGTGATTGAGAATGTGACAGATTTGAGGCATTCGGATGTGGATGTTGGTGTGATGGGGAATGAGTCAGTGATCAGTCCGGCTCGACATTATGGTCGTGGTCGTGGTCGCGTATGTTTCCGTGTGTGTGTGCGAGGTCGATGTATGGTTCGTTGTCGATCGTGGTAATTTTGATTGGGTGATTTGGACATGTTCTTTTACATATCTGTGAACGATCGATTGATGCCATCTTGATGGAGCACTTCGTGTACATGAATCGTTCCATTCTTTTGTCAATCGTTTCCTTTTCCATGTACCAATGATATATTTCCAATAAACGCTCACTTCGTTTTCCTCCATTCTGTCTTTATCAATCATTGCCTTGGACTTAATTCAGTGAGAATTCTCAATCGTGTATGTTTGTTGGTATGCAACCAGTGAACGAATATTGCTTTAGTTCGGCACGCATTCCGACTGAGAGTTCTACATTGTTTTCGAAACGATATTGCGTCCCTTAATTAATTTAAGTCTTATTCTATGTTGGTGATGTACACCGCTTATGTTTTCCTAATGTGGCTGAATGGGTGTTCCACTTCGGAACAGAAATAATGCGATTGTTTCATTTACGCAATGTGTGTTTAATTCGGTCTGATTATTCACCAGTGTTAGCCCAGCACGGATGTATAGTATTTCCAACTTGAATTCAAGAGGCCGTTTCACGGATATACCCACTCGAATTGAACCAGTCGATCAATAGAAAAATAATGGAGAATTGTTCGTTACGTGTTCCTGAGTTTGTGATGACTACTGAATTGTGAACAGGAAATATAGCATTTTGAGTTTGTACAAATCATTTTTGGAATAATTGCGCTGCATCTAGAATCGTGTCTGATGTAACAATGAACCGGAGTGCACTAGCCGGAGATAAATTCCGAAAACTGGAGATTATATTGCATTTTCCACATCCGATCATACAACGCCGTGAACTGGAATCGATTCATCGGCCTTCCAACCATGGAGTAAATTGATGTAATACCGGAACCACAACCAAATGAGCTATTGCGGGATGGTCATTAGAATGTCAATAAAATAGAGTGGGATATTTTGATGGGAGAAATACAAGTGAATCATCTATTGACTAATATTCATACCCCTCATTACAATATATTATTCGATAAAATCAAGTTTCGCTAGCCCACGTGTCCATTACGCGATGCTAAGTGTTTGTATCATTGGTGACTGTGTCGCTTGAATGAGTGAATTACTCGTGAGACAGGCAACAAATAATCGTTCACGTTTCCTGGAATTCATAAATACCATCACGTAAATCACATGTTGGTAGCACTCAATGCATGGTGATTTTGCGGGTGTCGTTCAAATCCCACCCAGTGCCGTCGCACATCCCAGGACAAGTGCTACTACTCAAATCTCCTTCTACCGTAGCCTCACTCAGCTGATCAGAATATTTGAGATTCCTGAGGCACGAGTTATCGTGGGACTTGGACATCGGTTGAACCGAGCCTGGTATAACGAAAATCGAATTATCGTGATTGGCATATCGCGTGGGATGTAACAGAAACAATGGTTGACTGACAACGGAGCCCATACCTTTACTGGTGCAATTGATAGGCCTAACTGAATGCTTAGCAAGATGGGTAGAACTGACATTACCACGACCATGAATAAACTGCACTGAATAAACCGATGTTGATGTGAGCATGAAAGGTATAATGAAGTTTGGTTACACTGGGGCGTGTTGCTTTTGCTCAGTGGTACAATTACGGTTTACCGGCGATTTCATTGATAAGATCGCAAATTGATTGAACGTCTGTAGTGGTATTCTAGCCAAATTTTCGCATAGCTCGATGCAGTACCCATGAAAGTGGAGCGTTATTATGTATCGACAAACTAATTGATTAGTCAATCGATCTTCAACATGAAGTGGATAGCTTGACTGAAAGAATGCACTGGAAATCGATCAGACCGACCAGAGAAGTGACTCGTGAAATGATGGATACTGTAGATAACAAATCTTGGAATGCTCCTTCATAGAAAGTTGAACGGTCTATTTGAAGATGGATTTCCATTGATCGTCTCAACGAAGCTGACTATCATGTTATTAGCGTGGGACCAAATTGGTAGAAATGAACTGACAGGTTTTATTGAGAAATGATTTTCGCTTCAGTTTTGTGTACGCTACTTTACATCTGGTCTCCCTATCTTGCACAGTCATTCATGTGACGTCAATGCTCAAACGATGGTGATTATCACTGGACAACACATTGGAAAATTTTGAAGATTCAGACATCACATGTGGGTATGCATACCAGCAAAATTATAATGTCAATCAGAATGTTCGATCAAATGTGAAGGAGCGATTAATGAAAATCTTACTGTATTGTTTTCTCACTGATTACTTATTGGGGATGTATATGAAACAAATGCAGAGGCCACACTCAGGTCCATCTTCTCGATGTTTATGTTGCTGGATAACTTCAGACTCCAGATGAATCTGTCATATTATTTTCTCAAACCAGCGATGTAGCATATGGTCAGAGTTATCATTGCAGTGAACAACTGCAAACATATACGAAACATTGAGGCGTATTATTTGATTTCGAACAACGCCGATGTGTCTTCCTTAGTTGAGCCACTTTCATCCTATCTGACGACACTTGACATGGATTTTCAATTTCTCCGTCAATTCAACGACTACTCATATTAGTATTGCTTCGTTTCAGTTCAATATTGTTCGAATGGTATACGTACCGGTGACGAGCAGGTGGATTTCTTTAACTCAAACTGGTGTTCAGACTTCGGTGGTTACCGTCCTCGCTGGAAGCTGGTTTGTGGAACGTAGTCCAGGCGATTCCAGCTCTCTCTACAATAGATTCAACTGGATTTGTGATCTGTTTTTCCTTGATCCAAAATATCATATGGACTGCGAGTTCAGCGAATATTTTTATCCACTCTGCCCTGGAATCCTACCTACAATAGCATCCCATATGTTGCCTAATTAAAGGTCAGTCGTGTTCTCAGTCTGTTTAATGCTGAGTTGTATACTCGAAACATCTGGCGTAGGTGAATGGGTGCCTCACATTTGTCCTTCTCTCGGTTTGTTCATTATTTAACGAGTGATCGAAAGTCCGTGTTATCACATAAATCTCACGGAATACCTTTCACACAATATCTCTGACCGCGTGTGTTGGATGCCGTCGATGGAAATTGTGATTTCAAACACGCACAATAAATCCCATTAGAAGAACGACGAACGAACACGGGCAAACCATGGTCCAGGTTCACATCCCAATTGGTGAATGCAATTGTTGCTTCGTCTACAACGGTGATCGACCACCAGAATCATTTCTGACTACTCGCTTACTCATTATTCTATTCACACCCGCAATTGTTTGATTGTTAGTCCCCTGAACAATTCCCGTACTTTCTCCGTTGATGACACCACTTGTGTGTATTTGAAACGAACTTCAATTAAAACTGGTTGGTTTGTTCGAAAAGGGAAGACCGGTTTGAATAGAAATGTTAACACCAATTCTGACAATTAAGTAACAAGTAATATTCCACTTTATAATCATCAATATTCGATTATCACAATAGCTCGGTGATTCTCGTGAATTATATTTGCAGTTGTGACCGTGTTCGTCGATTGGTCTTTGACGTGTTACTTACTAAATCATGTTTTTGCACTATGATCGGAATGTAACAACACTCACAAACCTGTACTCACTGGTCCTATGCAATATTATATACCGAATGAGAAAATTGTGATCGGTATACCATTTCTGTGCGCGAATCTGATTCGGGTGATTGATCCTAAATACCAGTGCGCATATATCGATGATGCGATCCGGAGCAGGGTTCGTACGTACTAGAAATCGACGGTACTAAAACAAAAACACCTCACCCTATGCTGATTTTAGCAAGAAGAAAATTCATTTGCATTACTTGCGTGAGTGTTTATTACTAATTTGCGTGAACGCAATTTGGAAGACGACAAAAGGTTTACCAAATACAGTGTTGATTTTAATTTCTAAATCCCTTACGCATTCGCCAGGCGTAAGTTTTGCCGTGTTCTCTAACGTGGTTCTTATCAAGACGAATTTCAATGTGATGTTTCAACATATTAGGAACATTAAAAGAACAGATAGTGTAACAACTACCCCGAGTAAAATGGAAGGATCACTGAGCATTCTCATTCATCACTCAGGTAGGTTAAATAGACATTTCGAATAATGCAAAGATCATACAATTCCTTTCACGAACACAAAAAGCTAATCCAAAAGCACTATGCTACGTGAATCATTTTCGATATGAAAAGTACCTTCACTGATTTCTTACTAACTCACTCACTGTGTCTCGTTGATCGGAGATATCTGGGAATAAATGCAGTGTAGATTCGTACTTCCTCAAAGGCTCACATTTCAACTGTTGGACAATCTTGTTCAGTGTTTCACTTAAACTGCCTAGAAGAGGCTCGAAGTGTAAACTCTAGCGTTTCTACCACTGCACTCCACCTTCGGCCATCACACATCAAAGCTTTTAACAGATCGAGAGCCGAGTTTGTCCGTTCATGTTGGCACGTGCTCTTATTTGGTTCACTGGTTCAGCTTATTTGTTTCCATTTGGTAATAACTCTCTTTCATACTGTAACCGCAGTCTAATTCACACCTTTGTAACCGATTTGTTGATTCGTTGCAGCATATGCTTCCTGGTTTGCTGATTGTATCACAATTGAAACACTTTGTCACACGGGACTTTCACGATTCAACCTCTTTCCCACTGCTTACAATAAAGGAAGTGTGTCGAAATATGACAAAATGGCATTGCAACACATGACTACCTCACTGCGCTCGGTCAGCGACCATTATGGAATGGCCTTCCTATGGAAATCCATGAGCCCTACTTGCCGGATAAAAAGGTCTTGGACTGAAGAGGCTGCTGTTCTCCAGAAGCAATTCGAAATTGATCGTGACTTCAAAGCAAACTACACCGCCACGGTCAACGATGACATGACAGCAGATAAGCTGAGATTGTGTCCGAGGCTGAGGAGAAAAGCTCTGGCCCCATAAGATTCACGGGGCACAAGATCAAGTTAGGCGGTGGTGTATCCAATGGAATGTGACCACACTTTTCAGTGGCTCATTTAATATTTCCTGCGGAATGTTGCAAGTTCGCGTTTGATGGGGGCATACGAAAGGAACTTCTCTCGCAGCACTTTTATTTTGTCTCGTAAGTTCAAATTCATTACGGGGTCTAACTATCTCAGTTTCGTGAAAAGAAGCTTCTACAATGATAGATAAAGCCTTCAATTTTCATATGGAATTGCACTACAAAACGTTGGTTGAACGTTCCAAACTATGTCTTCTCAAAAAGTGTATACGATAAGATAAATGTCCGATCGACTGCTTCTGGCTGCTAGTGAAAAATAGTAGCAAGCCAACGAATGCCAATTTTTGTCGTATGACACCATCAGGATGAGACTCAGAGCAATCTAAGCTGGATCAATATGTGTCCACATACCAACGCCACTCAAACACACCAAACCACCATTCCATTGTTTGCGGCATGAAAATTTCCAACTTCACGTAGACTACTTCTCGCAGAACTGTCTCGTTGATGAAATCGTTGTGGGAAAAGTCTTCACATAATTCCCTCATCGATGACGATTTTCCCACCGAACGGGACGAAGTTGTTCACAATCCTCACCAAATCTATAACGAAGCCACAACTGAAGGCTCCATACCTGGGTTTCAACTTGAATGTCCGAAGCAAAAAGCACGTTAGGTACAAAGTAGTATTGTACCATTTTATCAGTGAAATGCAGTCAAAATGGCCGGTGTTAGTAAAATACCATACGCCAGTTCTATATGTTTTACTAGAAACCCACAAACACAATTTCCCATTTCGCCCCAAATTGTCTGTGTATGATTCACTGTACCACAAAATAGCCCAGTGACTGCCTAAAGTGTTTCAACTAGTGCTTAGATTTCTAAGTATTCATATTTCGAGCGATTCACTTCCATTCTGTGGACTTGTGAATAATTCTAACATATCAAACACAACAATGTGCTCGTTCGACGTTACATCACTGTTTACAAATGTCTTTTGAGTTAATTGCAAAAGAGAACATCCGGTTCGATTTACCACCGGACATTCTCATGCACCTCATTCTTCTATGAGCAGACAAAAGTGGCTTCCATTTTGTAGGAAATGCTTACATATAATATGACGGGTCAGTCATGGGTAGTACCGTCTGCTCAATCCATGCTGACATTTTTATGGGTATGACCGAAACGAAGTTGAATGCGGTATTCTACAAAAGGCATGCACATGAATAAGCCTGATGACATTCAAACGATACTGGCGAAAGTTATTGCAGCTGATTTGGACTTCAAATTGATTTGTGAAATTGGAACCTACAACTCGTTAGTCTTCTTGATTGTGAGGGTGACTGGATAATTCTATTCAACGATCGATGTTTCGAGAAGAACCATGATGAGGACAATACGTTCACTTCAATAGGTTCGCCCTTATTGTACAGAGACACGCACTACTAAGAACCTCATTCTTCTGGTTTAGCGAAATATGTACCGAGGATACCCTCAAAACGGTGATCAAAAATATTTTCGCCACGTCGCGCTCTAATGGGTACCTGGCCTCCTTCATTGGTTTCCACAGCAGATAAAAGAGTATAGCATCTATATCATTCGACACTGGGAACAAAGTGCATTTTTATCTGTGCTTTAAAAAAGGGAGGGATTGATGCAAATTACTGCACAGAAAATAAGAAGCACGCTACGGAGAACCTACCGTGCCGCAACATTACGGCTAATGTAGGCCACTCGTAGCCTTCACACACCTCCTTTCAAGGACCGCATCACTGTTGATACAACATTTGATTGCATTTACACCTTATCTTGCGAAGCAACGATTCGTGAATTGGCAGAAACGAGAGAATGCTAATCTCTAGAATGGTCTAACGCATACCCAAATATCTACAGGATGCGATGAATCACCCCGATTCGCGAGTGCTAATTGCGACACGTAGACCCACTTCGTCTGTTGCCCACCACTTGATCGATGGTGGACACAAGGTTATGAAAATCAATGCGTTCTCCGTTATCTTATGTCACCGTGATCCATAAAGCCTGCGAATACTAGAGGCGTTATCAATCAGTCAGATTAGCCCGACATTCCGCGTTCAAAGCTTTTGAACTTAACGCTTAAATTCCACCACTCTAACCAGTCATGTAACCGTTCCTGTCCTATTTTGACAGCCAGCTGTTTCATTCACCGACCAAGTGTTCCACTGTGAAATTCCATTTTCACACTGGATGAATATTCCGAAATACAAACTGGCTTGAACAGCGTCATACCTTCAAGGGGTCAATGATTGGATTTAGTATTTTAATGAGCAACTCAAGGCTTTGATAGATAATACAAATGTGATGTAGCTAGAAATTCGTTCTCTTTAAGTATAAAACATTCAGGTAAATGAAAACCGACTTGCCTTCAAAGCCAGTAGAGTTGATTTTCGTGTACCCACCAGTAAATGAGGAAAAGAAGAACAGCATAAGGGACGAATTTGAAAACAAAAAGACAGCGATGTCCAAAATCTTCCAAGTTTCCATATTTGAATCGGTAATTGTAATGACTGATTAGGTATGTCGTATTTGTTCCTAAAGTACCAGGTGACAAATGGACAGTCAAGACTAGGTGAGCTTTCTCCTCATTATTTGACAAAGAAAACCGTTAACTTAGCTAGATATGGAATAAACGAGTTATGAAATGTTATGGTTCGGAATACATCACGTTGGATTAGCTTGATAGATCGGCATTGGAAATACTGCAGTCAAGCGAGGAACAAGTTAGTGGAGCTGGAGTGACTTCAGAAAGTGTGGTATTGAACAATTATTCACATTTGGAAAAGTGGAGTCTGTCCAATTGGTTCAATAATTCAGTGTGGGATTTGTTAATACACTTATGGGAGCATTCAATCATCAAACCGTATTTGACAGACCAATCAGGACAATGATAGGGCAGTGGGGGAGTATTTGTATTATAACGTGCACAAACGAATGATCCTATAAGTGATGTAAGTAGGAAGGCGAGATGAATGTATGTCTTCTGACACCGAGAAAACGTGTTGCACATCACATATTCACATATCATCCGCCAACCTAACTACACGTAGACAGGTGATACAAGTAGGAAGGCATGCGGATTTCAAGTCGGTGAGATGAATGTACGTCTTTTTACATCGATAAAAAGTGTTGCACACCCCATATTCACATATCACACCGGGCTCCTTGTACATGTTAAGCGAACCATTGTGAGTACTGCGTAGTTTAATTGTGATATGGATTTGGGATCACTAGTCCTACAGACTTCCTCTTTGGATTAAGTGCTAACTTGGTGACTTTCGACCATTCATTCGTGATTAATATTAGACTGCTGTAGTGGATTGAAGCTAACGTTATTTCAAGATAGAAAATCCACCAAAATTTCTCTGGGATAGCCGAAAGTGAAGAAAAAAAGAAAATAAAAATATCTACAACCCAAAATGAATTAGTGATTCAGATGTAAAATCATCGTTCTTTGATAAAACATCGGAACTGCAGAGTACCTTTGTACCAACAATTTTGAATGAAATAATCCATATATGGAACGAATTACTAGATGACTATGAAAGCCATCACAATGCACTGGGTGAGAACAGTAAGCGACGATCTGATCTGAAAATGCCATAGATGCTGTTACGAGTTATTCTATCAAGTCTCGTATGAGGCCCCATAAGTCTTTGCCGGAAACAAGAATGGAGATGCGCAAATCCCGAGGAAGTTTGATATTCCCTTGTTTACACAACTCAGCAAAACTAAGAGAGCATAACTTAGGGTTTCAGGAAATGTGCACAGGTGTACTTTGGATGACGTCATGGATTGCCGAATTGCCTGAATTGACCAGAAAAGACTACAGGAAAGCAGTGCATTAGGATTGGGAGGATACATTGATGGACAGAAGACAAATTGACACCTTTTGTGGAACCAAACTGTCTTAGCTAACGAATTTGTAAATATATTCTGCGCAGCTTTTTAACACAATCGACAAAGTGAGAAGACTTCCGTAAATTTGTGCTGACTGTAATGCCTTAGCATTTGACCAACTCAGTTGTGGAAACTAGGACATTGTTGATGGCCGATTGCCCTCTGATCTAAGGGGAAGGAGAAAGTGAAAGAATACACTAAGAAATTTGGAGATAGTGAGATGTAGTTGAGAATGAGACGAACCATTTTGATTCATTTACAGGTTCTCGAAAAGGGTTTGTGTCTGGTTGGTAAGAGACAGATTGACAGAACACCACGTTATCGGCATAGTTGAAATCCGTACAGGTGGTCCAGTGGTCGATTCGTTGATATAAGTAGTAACGACTAAAGGAGAAGTGAACGGGACCTTGAAGAACACCAGGGTTTTCATCTGAAGGATTCAATAAGATTGTACCAACTTGAGTACGTAGGTTCATTTGGAAAATTATTCTTTGAAATATGAGAGTAAAGAAGTGAGACAGCCCAAATAGACTCCGACTCTTAAAGCAGTAGAGAATGTGAAACCTAATCAAAGGATGAGCAATAGCCGAGGAGGATCCGCCGGACGGATTTCATTCAAACCGCTGAAGATCTTTTATATGAATTGGCAAGCTGAGCTTAAGGCTATCAATCAAACTGAGCGCAGAACAATTGATGGTGATGAGATGGAAACATTTTAACCAAAGGTTGATAGTAGAAAGTTGGGAATAGATACTACTGTCGCGGGTTATCGGGAGACACGAAAAGCATCAGCCTCAACAGATTTGTTGACGAGGAAAGCCATAATTCATGATTGTGGAATCTCTCCAAACTTGAGAAACATGGAAAATGAGTAGCCTGGACCCATAGCAGGAGGTGATTTCGACGTTGAAAGTAACTTGTAGACTTCTTTTGAGAAAAATGACCTCATGTCTGAGAGAACTAATGCAGAATAAGATTGTACTGTACACGATGCGGAATGAGTAAACGTGGTGTTCAGGTTTTCAGTATCTGCAATACAGTTTCTTGAACGGTCCTGTTGTTTACACGGAAGCCGAATTTCGTACCAGATAATTTTACTATTGGATTTACAGAATAACAGATGCGCAAATGTATTCAGCCAGTGTACCATTTGTTTGATCAGGATAGAGCATTGTTATTTGGGAGCATTGTCAGAGATATTACCAATAGAGAATATATTCCATTGTTGTTAAAGCTACAGTCTCCATAAAACTACACAAATCAAATGCCACACGAAGTTCTTATATAAATCAGTTTACGGAAGCAAAACAGCAATGGAAATAAAATCACTAAGAAACAACGGAAACGAATCTTCGAATAAGGGTAATGTTGAAAGTGTGAAGTTTTATAGGTAACGTTTATCTGTTTCGTAATGACGATTGAAGGGTATGTTGGATGTGGATACATTCAGGGTCAGATGATATTCAGACACTGGTCCTTTTTTGAAGCAAAAGAATTCATTTTAAGTGAAACGTTTTAGTCTCAGTTCTGTCTCAAACAGCATTTCTGCTGGTAACTTAACCGAAAGCAGTTAAGTAAGTAAATAAGTAAATTGGCAATAAACGGTGCATATTTATGCAAGTGCATGTGAGTGCATGGGAGATCGTTTTCCGTTTTATCAATGGAGACAGGTTCATTTTAGTTCAACAAGGTTTTGTGGTCTTGTGGTCGTTTATTTTTCGATGCCTCGTTTCTGTTGAGGGGTGTACAATGGGTGGTTACTGTCGTTCGAGGACTCTGATATTACCGTAATCGATAGTTTGATTCTTTGCTATAGCGTGCAATACGATTCCCGAATCAAGCTCCAATTTGGTTGAGGTGAATCTGTCTGTGGACTTAAAATATCCCTTCCTTCAGTGTTCCATATGCCTCAATTCCAGCATTCCGCATATTCGTCCGAATTTCACTAGGGGAATATTTATGCAGCTGATCTTATCAGAGGCTTTGCTTTCGTCTTGAAACGATGACTGACTACCAACTTTTCCGACACCGTTGTGGTATCGTATAATGAACACTGGTCAGTTTGAGAAATCGAAATTGGCGAAAACCCTCAAAAACTATACAAATACGTGTCAACTCGACGAAGAGAGGACATAAATGAGGATGAATTTGCATCTATTCAGTGGATTGTGCATAATGGCCAGACACAAAACAGATGATGAATCGAGCGAAACCGGTAAATCAAAACCGAACGACACAAGCGAAAATTGTGGGCAATTTACCGTGTGTGGTTTAATCACTAACCATTTGTTAGTAGCCGGTTAGAAAACGTTCACTACGTAAAAGTTAGCGACAATGAAATTGTTATCACATTCTATTCAATCCACAAATAATGCAATAGGCAGAACGTTGGTTATAGAATGCCAAATGAGGAATCGAGTGACGATGGCCAGATTCGAATTCATGACCACCGAGTCCCGAGTTTGTCTTGATGATCTTTTCAACAACGCTGGTCGATTGAAATTGTTTTAAACGAAGTGTTATGCATGTAATTAGGCAGCAATCTGACGGGAATTGGCAGCTCAGAACTACCACATTGCGCGAATTTCGAAGCCGAACCCTTAAACTTCCTTGTCGAATATTCAAAACATTGAGCGAATGGACATGCATAAGGTTTGCGATCGAGAATAACGAATTAATACCTAAGCCAGCTCAATGCACGCATTCATATTTTCCCTCTGAATTTAAAAATGGAAACTTTCTCACAGATACGGATATTTTGAGGAGGAAATAACTTCCTTTGGGTTTTCTCGGTCTCACCTAGTCGAGCTGACGGAATTCATGCATTGTTCAAAGAGCAGCCTATCTGTGGTGCTCGAAAATCAGTCCGCGAGTCTACCGGGTCGTAAATGATCCCCTTGTCCTCCACTTGAATGTGAGGCTGGCACATAACAAGTATCGATCTGAGTGGAGTTAGTCCGTCGGCTTGCAACGTTGTATATTGTGGTTGACGCCGATCTGGAATACGGAGAAGAACGGTGTATCTCGTCACTTGTTTTACAGTTATATTACTAACATAGTTTTGATGATTTATTCGGGCGTTGTCGGTTCTAATATTCCGTTAAGTTAATTTAGCACAACTTACCAGCGTGCGCAAAACAACGACTCTGATGCACAACAGTTACTCATAGGTTGTTCTGCTTGACAAATTAGGAGAGATGATAAGTTTATTTCACTGATGCATATCTCTTTTGTGAAATTTTCTGTGTAGGCGTACGTTAACTACACGAACTTCGTTCTTTTGATTCGGGTTCATGAAGGACCACCAGAAGACCACGTGTCCTGAATGGCCATGCGAATACACAGCTGTGAGGTTGGTTCCGATGTTTGGCAAAGGCGACATCAAATAATGGAAGAGGTATCCATAAGACTGGGAAACTTGTCTTTCACTTGATTTGACTGAGTTTCTAAATTTCAACTTCGTTGCTCACATGAATAGACGAGAGCACGAAGCTAAATTTCCAACTAATTTTCGCCAACAATGAGACAGGGTACAGCTCCCCATGATTTGTAAGTTCAAGCTATTCCACGAAATACAGACTGGCAGACTGGAAACCAATCAGCCGAAGTATAATCTTGAGGGCTTTAGAGATCTTTCCAAAACATGATAATTTACTTCATCTGAAATGGTATGCTTCCGTTCTGTTCGCTCCACCATGGACGATTTCATTCTAAGCAGAGGTGATATGAAAAACAGTGGAGTAAATTATAATGATCAAATTATGTAAAAATGCTTTGGACGATAACACGAAGCCAGCTGTAGTACTTCGTCCTGGCATTCGATACCTCTGGCAATGTATCGTGGACCACAAACCAGAAGTGGAAGCCTACTCATCACAGATTGCGGATTAGAATTTAGAAGTAATATCATCAGCGTCACGGTCTGATGGCTCCGAAATCCCTCAGGCACTGTTTGATTTGAGGCATGGAGAACACATGCGAAAAAAATGCGAAATTTCAAGTTTGGCGTCCGGTATCCAGAATAATCTTTGATCATTCCCATCAATAACCTTATATCAGCATAGCTGTTATGCAGTTTCCTTCAATCTCAAACAAGTCACTTTCACGAGTAGAGTGTAGTCGTGCATTGATCTAACGTCGATTTGTTCATAAACTGTTATATAGGGCTCAATGATTGTCGTATCGAAGCTACACGGAGCTCATACCGGTGAAGTTCAAACGAGCTCCGCATGTGGGACATTTCAGCCACTATTGATTCTCCAGGCGAAGTGAAAATGCTCATGCAACGAAATTAAATTTCTTCAGTTAATACTTCACATACAATAGTGAGGCCAAAATCATTGATTTGAAAAGCGTAACAAGCAAAATATTTTCCTCAATATTTTCAAATGTGTACTGAGTTCACAGTGGTTGTTTATTAAATCCGAATAAAAACTTTGAAGGAAGCTAACAAGGAAAACTACTTTGTGGGACTAGGGTTGGGTATGTTTTCTCTAGTTGTGAGTCAAGCCCCAACCTATTATTGTGAATAGCTGCCGTTTAGCTGCAGTTTAGTTGTCTAGTATTGGTCTCAGTTTGATCGATCTAGGAGGCGTTCGTACAGCTGACATATTAACTTTATATTCTCCCGGATGCCTTGTATTCATTTTACAAATCTTGTTCGTCTTCCTATATTGCAGTTTCCCCAATAGGTTACAACCTAGCATCCATAAGAAACTCTGCGCACTCTTTTAGAAGTGCCATAGAGTGGCAGTTGTTCTTCTACCAGTTGTGTCAATGTCCGGATAGTAATGAAGGCAGTGTCAATTGGGATTACTTAGTAGCCTCAATTAGTGGCCGAAGTCAGACAGTTTTCATTAGTCGAATTAAACCGCTACCTTTGGATAGCTGTTCGAAAAGAGCTACTAAGTTGAGCACGTTCTTTGTGGCTGTCTCAGCTTCTTGTCAAATATGGGATCCCGTCACATATCACGCCACACAGATAATGCCAAGGTCCCTTTGGTGTACCATTCCGCATCAATTCCATTCACACCAGCAAGTAAATACCCGAATGAAATCACCACGAGAAGCATTGTGTGGCCAATGACAATGATGGCAAGGGATAACCATGTTCACGCTACCAGCCGGTCAAAATATACCACATCACCAGACTTTTTCCCTTGACCCATTTCGATTACCCTTGGTCCAAGATACCCATCGAATTCCCAGAACCAGTTCAGCTGTGCTGTTTTGTCACGGACTCTGCAGTGTTTCGTGCGCCTCGAGGTATTCACTGAAGCTGACCAGCCACCAACCTTGGTTAGCATGATCATGATTCGGTTCGAAGATATAGACTTCCGAAGGCCCGAAAGGAGTTTATTGCCAAATTTTATTGAATAACCACTTGCCTAGATTTATACCACCCAGCCCTACATTAGGCAGTTTCGATAGAAACTCACACAAAAAGGAGAGAATGGCAATGGGGTGAAGAGCAACAGTGTGTATTTGAAAAGACAAAGGCAGACGGAATATAAAATGACGCGGAGAGCGGCAGCACTTCACCGACAGTGCTGGTATTCATGTGTTTGTGGTAACAATAACGGGATTGAATGCGTAGTAAGTACGTCTGACGAATGAACTCAAAAGCTTGGAAGTTAGTTGGTTGGTGTCATCACTTTTGAATTATAGTTGTAGGGAACTCTCAAATTCTGAGCTGTTTGTGATTTTGCAGCAAGTAGCCTTTCTACAGAAAGCTTTAGAAATAAACTGTACCAGATGATCCTTGGACTGTAACGTTGCGGTTATCCTTTCGTACTCATCAGCTAATGTGTATTCTGTGCTTATTTCAAGTGCCCTTTGAAACAGTGTTCGCAATAGTTCGATCATATAATCCATGAACACGAAGCTCGTGAATTATGGATATCGGCCAATCCACTTGTTATTTCTGTAGACTGCTCTGAAATGTCTGGTCGGCTAGAAATCTCAATGTTCAGAAGGGAGATTCTGTTGCATTCTGCTTCACAAAGAGTCAGTTTGATATTTGAATGGTCATTATTGAAGTGATCCAGTAATGTATTCGCATCACCGATGTTTTCATTATTGATGAATATAATATAAACGTAGCTTCTGTGAAGATCAAATATTGAAATGTCTCGTCGTAATAATTGTTCCAATAAATCAGGAAAATAATCTGCCAGGTTAGATCCAAGGAGGCTTCTCAGAACCACCCCATCTATTTGTCGATTGTGGCTACTGATTCACCGGATGAATTAGGATCTTCCCTGTGGTTCCAAACTGCGATGACCAGTCATTTAGTAATGATCACATCATCAACGAAAGCAAAACCAATAAGACCATCAAGTACGGAATATTTAATTGAAGAAAAATGAAGTTCAAATCCGAACAGCTCGATCTAGGTCAAACGCGACACTAAAATACGAAATTGCCTGCTTATAACGAGGCTCTTACGCTTCTGAGTTGTAAACTGGGAAAAATGCATGCAACGAGAATGATCCATAAGTCTGCCCCTACTCTGGTATTTGCTCTCTCATTCTTGTTCGCTCCCGTGACTTTTCATCCACTTCAATCTTGTCTAAGTTTCATTGGTTAATTCACTTACCATACGAAATCCCATTGGCTGCAGTGTTATTGTGTACATATGCAGCAAAATGGTCTGTGATATATTGTGCCGACCTATGTTTGTTACTTATCAACTCCAGAAGTAGGATTATGATTTGGTGCATCTTCCTGAAGTTGAGATGGTTTACGCGGACAGGTTATCCCGAGCGTGCGTCACGAATGAAGTCAGTGAGCTACTGTCGTTTGAGCACGTCCAGATGATCGATTGTAGCGTAATAGATAACGAAAATCTCATCAAATTACCAAAAAACGACTACCGGTGACACTGTCTTTCCACAACCAACGGAGTTCGTTTCCACCGAATGGCCCTGAGCAGAAAAAGATTTGTCAACGCATTTTGTCTTATCCCACAAAGACTGAGAATAGTTCTCTATTATAAAACAGGCTGATATTTTAAGGAAACCAATTATTCACCCCGGAGCAACACACTGGTTATTTATTGAAGGAATAACGGTTTTCTCACAACCGCACAAACAGAACCATCGTTAGGCAAAGGAAGTTTTGTACTAAACTCATATGAGCAATAAGATCAAAGACTACGTACCACGAAATGAACCATGCCGAACCCATAAGAACAGGCAAATGATAGGAACAATGTTGCTTCGAGTACTACGTATTCGCACTTGACAGAGTTTGGCCATAGATAGTTTGGGGCATGTGAAGAAACACTTGCTAGTTCTGATTGATCATGCCAAAGATTTCTTCGAAAACGACCTACTGAGTACCACGAGTACATCCAACGGAATCAACCAATAACACGTTCATGTTTCCCGGCATAGAATACCGAGGACTCTAGGTTCTTGACAATGGGACTCAGTTCACAAGTTCACGAGTTCAACGGTGGGTGGAGTTTCGAAACACAGTCCAAACCACAGTCTCTGGTTATTGCTCGTGAATCGTTGTAGCCATACAGTTGATGTCTGTCCATTTTTCGCATATTTACACTTTGCTAGTCCATTTCCATGGAATTTCTGAATCAATCTTGTTTTGAATATCAAGTTTCGTTATTTTGGCTATGCTTTATTCAAAATCAAGACGAAAAGTTTCACTTGGTGAAAAGATGTGTGATTTTTCAGGCAGACAGTGCTGCATTGCTCGTCCAGGATGGAGACTAAGTTTTAGGTCAGTGAAAACGAGTGATGGGCCAACCAGTGGCCAATAGTTTTCTGAACCGATCTGAGCCAAATCATCTAATCGAGGTGCGATAAGACCAGCCAATCAGGAAGGTCACTCACCAATAGGAATTCAGTCAAAATGTTTGCAGGCATGGATTCGTTTATGGCAACTGCATATCTTATATGAATGGTCTGTTTTGTATCAGTTTACCGATTTGATTCCAAGGCCTAAATGTTTTCTTACTCGAGCTAGAACAGTCCACCTTTTATCAATCTTCAAGGTTCTGCAGAGCTCGGGGAGAATTGCTTTTTCAGAGTTAGTATAATAATCTGAGGGCAGTTGGTAAGGATCTCCAAAGAGGCAATTCCAGTGGTTGACCACTGCACCAACTGCTGTAGCGACTTTGATCTGCACTAAGAAAACATCTTCTCACAAGGTTATATTTATTGGAAAAGGATCAATAATATCTACACACTCAAAGCCCGTTCAGTCATGTCTGAAATGTCTGATATAAGCTACTTGCTGAAGTCTTTGAGATATGAGAACTGTATTATTCTTTCACTACAATATTTTTAGCTTCATTCAGCCATAGGTGATGAGTTCTTGAAGCCCGACAGATTCACCAGCAATAGGCTGGAGAGACACCCAGAAATGAAATCCAGTGGAGGTGTTAATACCGAAGTATATCATACTTGGTTGCGTTCATTCTTATGCCTAAGTACACGCAACAAGAAAAAATATTTGCCGTAAAACCAATGAAAGCTAGACACGCTTTATCCTCAGAACCCTTTTTGTTGTTATATCTGTTCTGTACAGAACCCCACACTGTAGTTCCACGGAACTATCCAAAATTCTAGATTCATTCAATTTGTCGCGAAATCGTCACCTGTTACTTTTGAATATGCCAACCATATTGGGGCCCGTTGTGTGATTCCTAGGACAGTAATAATATCAGTCCACTTCAAAAGTCTACTTGTCAGCACTTAATCCAAATCAGTGTGCAGAAGTACACTTTTCAGCTGATCGCGAATCCCCATCAAATTATCCAGCCTTCATGGTAGGAAGTTCCAACATGCAAAAGATTCAGTGATATAAATATCCTGATATGCTTACTTCAACGGATTTTACGTGGACGAGATACCTACTCAAGGTAATAAGTTTGACATTGTACATTACTCGTCAGAAGTTTCTACATGTACCCATCCATATCAGCTCTTCGTTTATTCTGCCTTCAACGCTTTGTTACTGGTTATTCCGATTCTTGTCATCTTTCCTGGTTTGCTTGGGAAAACTTTGTACTGATCAAGCATCTCGGTAAACGCAGTTCTAAGTACAGTAACAAATTCTACCCTGAAGTGATAAATTTCGTAGAAAAGGATCCATTTTTCTGCATTCGATCGGTTGAGCAACACTAGAATTTCTGACGACATACTCCCACATTCATTCAAATCTGATTCGCAGTAATTCCCACTCTGCTACATGTGAGGAATTCAAGTTGGCATGTGCCTGAACTACAAGGTCTTATAACTCGGTCAATCCATATCCAGCAAAATTTCTGGTTTCAACAGAACAACTTGCGAACGACTTGTGAGAAAAGCCCACCCAATCACGATTGTCCTTTTCCATCAAGTTCTGTATGGACGAACACGGCTTGCTGATCAGCATAATTCAATCACCATCGACTTTACACTTTTAATGCACTCCTTGCCACTTCCGAAGCATGTGACTCATTACCTTTCGCTGAAAGTTTACCCCTTCCGGACAAATGAGATGTATCCTTGGTTTGACTTGAAATTAATTTCGTTTTGAGATCTTTAGCTCGAATATGCTCACACTGCCTGTGGCTTGTGCATCCCAAGCTCACTATCGTTACTTGTTTTGTCTTACAAAACAGGCAAGCCTGTGATAGAGGGCTGATCTTCTGGACAGCATCTGAGTTAGAACCTCGTTTGCCGGAATGATGTTAACAGTTAAATTCTTATTCTGGTAACGACTACTGCCGCCTCTCTGTTTGATATTCCGGGTTCTCTTACTTTTCAAGTCATTGAATCGATTATTAATCACTACAAACTAGGAAGTTTGCCCTGAGTAAATGGCATCAGTAGTATTTTCCGAAGTTAACCAAGAGTGTTTCTCTCTCCTTGTGTCATAGAAATTCATTTAGAACTTACTAGGCATGGACTGCCACGGGCTATCACGTGTTCAGGGCCATCCTCGCCTGTTTGCTATAAAACACGGTTTCAATGGTAGTCATGCTGAAGCTATTGTCAAGAAATAGTAAAATTACTGGGGGAATAACGGGTTGAGAGCACGTCGTGGCGATGCATTAGGTGAGCTCAATCTTCATGCAAATTGTATTCTGGTTATAACAGTTAAACCTCTTCTGTTACCACAACTACCTGGAACGCATAAGAGCTCGCTGTGTCGATACGGAATGACAGAGACATTATTTGCTCACATCAGACAACGATTCACGAGAGCAGAATTGCGGCATTTCACTGAGAGTTGGGAGTGTGAACATCAAACCAGTAGTCCATAGCTCAGTATGGGAACGAGCTAGCAGTAACCGTAGCGAAAATAATGTTGGGTTTAACAATATGATCCGCAAATGAGCGCCATTTCAGGCGTTTCTATGAAAGGAACATTCCAATTATCATTTCATATTACAGTCTGATGTACGGACGACGATTGGAAAGAAGAACTCATACATTACTTACAAGGTTGCGTGATGCACAAAATTGGAATATTGAAGTGTAAGGGATGCAGTTTGTATGGGGAAAGATAAGCACACGTATCTTGTAGCATTTCTGTGGAATACGGGACCTATTAGAGGTGGGATGTTGGGGAGGAATGATGGGTTCAGAATATATCAGAATGTCCTCATCAGTGGAGAGTTCGAATGACAGTTGGGCTATCGATCTTCTAATGTTGTTGTGGATGAATCCATTGAACGAAGAAGTTGGAGTGGAAGTGTGTTTGTATAGCGAGCTTTCCGAAATATGAGGAATGTTCACAAGAACGTGGGATACGAGAAGCAACCATGTTTGTTGTAGAAAAGAGGAAGTGATGGAAGTGGATGAAACGTCATCTATAGAGAGTCTATTTCGTTTGACACACAGCACGTCATGGGACATCCAGAATGGGACACAAAGTGGGAACCAGTGAAATGAATCAGTAGGTTCATCAGATAGTCGACGGTTATCTGAGCTGACCGTAATCGAATCACTTAATAGGGTGCAGCCAGATGACTCAGTTAGAAAAGCCAGTTAGTTTTACCGGTTGGAACAAAACGACCTCGTGTGAGAGAATTGCCTTTGGTAACCACAAATATTCTATGAACCGTTTCTGACTACCATCGAAACAAAGTAGTTCGGCAACAGAAATATCTTGTTAGTGTGATACTCAAAATTCGATCATCGACCTAGTGAGCTTCGGGTACATCGCATCACACCAGATAACCAATGTCCATATTCTCACCTGAAATGCTATGAAGAGCATTCAAATGTAGCCAGAGAGTAGCTAGCCACTGGAACTGGAGACTTCACGAAAACCAGTTCTTTGGACATTCAACTCACTTCATCAAAAATGTGAGCCTCACACATGTTTTAAAATTACAGCTTATATGCTACGGAATCTCATCGAGTTGCTTTTTCACGAAAAAAGACCTCAGTATCATTTCAGAATGGCTTAATAATACCTTACTCATCTTCTTTTAAAATCAGTTGTCATTGTTTGATTTGATTGCACGGTTCATCCATTTCCTATGTGACCTTCCCTGTGAGTCTGGGAGATGTATATTCGCGTCAACATAGTTACTCGACCCTTAGGTCTAACAGAATCCAAATAGGCTGAGCATCTTTTTGTTTGTGAATTGTGATGGAATAAATTTGCTGACGTACGGATTGTCCTGAGGAGAACAAAATTGAGCAGTCCGAATTCCGAAGGCAAAAGGTCAAACTACATATCGACCGCATATGCAACTCTAATCAAAGCTGCTACATGCGTCCTCGAGCGATTTGCATATTCTAATTATAAAACGAAGTTCGAGCATTCTGATATAGTCTCCAATCAACACTTGTTGATGGGAATGATTATTTGGCAATAACTCGTGACGGAGAGACACTGTGATGTTTGACGGATTCTTGTCACCATCCGACAATTGTATTGGATGGTCTACGGTATCATTGGGCCTTGAGGGTTTGTCGGTTCCCGCGTGAGCTTCTGAGGAAGAACCTGTATCTTTCTCACTCAACAGGTGACCTCGTTTACAACGATGAAAGTTGATCCTGCATGATGTGCGTTCCACGAGATAAACGTTCACTACTTTGGTGTATTCCCAGATTGACGTTTGAGAACTACAGCGGAACGGTCTGAATGTATGTTCTCTTCGGTATCCAAACAATGGCATCACATAAGGAAACGCTCCCAGCATCGGTATGGATTCTTTTTTACATTTAGGTGTTATCGTTCAATTCAGACATTCAATTGCTTGTGTCCCACGATCAGTGTATGCTTGAACCAATTATGAGAGAGAGGAATGAGGAGTTGAATGTGATCTGATTCAGTCGACTAATGGAATCCGTGGTAGATTTGGTGGCCAGTGGAACCGACAAAACTATTTGTTGTTGGTTCAGGCCCATACCCGATCCAACCACCTTCACTCATAACACCAGATTGGTGTTTTCCGTTTGAAGGTATGAACCACGAATGCCTGAACAATGAGTCACACATCGGATGATGAACTTACGTGAGCTTTGTAAGGTTTGAACGAAAAAAACAATCTTGAAATTGTCATTATTCCACGTAGTCCTCAAACACATATCGTTGGATACTAATTGCATTTGTAATGAGGAAAAATACAATAAGCAAATTCTCGGTGGAGATGATGATTTGGGTTGAATGCGACCGGTGGAATGCAACGAGAACAGTGTCACACTCCAGAGATATTTGAAGATGTCAAATGGATTTCAGCAGAGCATCCACCTGTTTCCCGAAATAATGGACAAACTCATATGGGTTCTTCGGATATCAGTATGTCTTACTTTCTAGATTGATTATCATCACACCGAACAACCAGAGGAGGCTCTCCAAGGTAAAAGGTTATTACTGGTGCTGTGCTCTCGTCCAAAGCATATTGCTGTTTTGTACCCCAATGCCAACGTATCCCGTTTATCCTTGGTATATGAAATAGATTTCAGGTCAGTTAGAACACATATTAAAAGGCCCATTTTATACATGCGAAGAAAATCAAATTCTTCATTTGAAGTGTGAAACAGTTTGAAATAGTAAAGCTACACGGTGGCTTTGATTCTGGGAAGTCAGGACGATTAATTGATATTACCGAAAACGAACACAACCGTGGACAACTCGAATGCCTAATAAAAACACTCCAACTCGTGCAGATGGAATTGAAATGCTATCTGTCCCAATCAAAATGGCAACACAAATTCCCTCTCTCGGAAGAATTGTAGCTCGAAACAAGAAGAAAAGTGAACTTTTCACGGTGCGCAACAAATTATTTATTCATGTAAATAAATCAGGAGGGATCAATCGAAAGAATCGAAATACATCGAGAAAATGACCAGTCTGACTAGCCCCAACAATGAAGCCAACATATACCATTAACACAAACACGCACACACCATCTACCATACATATATTCTCTAGTAATTATTGGCACCACGTTCATCTTGTCCGTCTCATACTCATTCTCATCAGGTAATTGGACAACGTTGGTTGCACGATCGAATTTATTCAATTTGTTGTTTGCATTCGTTTGACCAGTTGAGAGGCCGTTGAGCTGGAATGTGCATATTGCAAGTAGAAGAACAATGAGAGAACATGGATGTGTCATCATTCAGATTGACTCCTTCAATGCTGATCAATTGTTTGGGTTTCCGTATTCAGTTGACTCGTTGTGCTCTCTATCAATCCTCCATTTATATATCCACATGTGTTGTCTGACTACCCGTCGATTTCCACAGTGTTGTTCAGTGATATTCACAGATTTTCGTGCATTGACTTGATGTGATTGGTTGGGCAATAGACAGAAATTCGATTTGTAATTGGACTATGTAATGAACTTCAGACAAAAGTGTATGCAACTGACCTGTATCAACGCATCCCACAGAATGTTTTGAACCGTTTTCCTGTTGTCGTTTTTTTGTTTGCCAGTGGTTGTAATTTGATCTTCGATCTCGGATCGACTGGAAGATCAGTTGAAATTTGTTACACTCCGATCAGTGTACAATCATACTCAGTCACATGGATTCAAGAAAACAATAAGCTCACACTGAAACTTTGTGTGCATGGGAAAATTGTAAACGGTACAGCACAATCGCACGGTGAGTAATTATCTGGAAAACTTGTTTCCGAAAAGCACTCAACGCGGATAACATTCGGGTAAATAAAATTCAACGAATTCAACAAAAGTGCATACGGTAACTGAACATGAAACATTTGAACACTAGATAATTTGCACCCACATTTGACCATGGTTTGCCTCGTGCAACGTATCAGCACCGTGTGGAGTAAGATACAGTAGGACAAGATGAAACAATTTCAACGCATGCTCACTCCCTAACACGCGATGGTGTGGCCAGTCCATTGTCCGATTTATCTCCACATTCGTGCGAGTGTTTGAACACGGGAATGTTAACTGCTGACAAACAGCCTGAGATAGACAGTGTGGAAATCTGGCTTTCTTATAAATTACCAACAAAGCATTGTTAGTACTTTGTTAATACTAAGTGACAAATAATGTTGCTGAATTGGTATTGTTTAATAACTGGATGTCTGATGCAGCACCTCGTGCTAACTATCCCACCATTTTTTTGTTGATTCTAGTGAATTTTTCGGCCTAAATGTCCTCCTCATTGAGGATTTTTCGGAAACAAAATTTCCCAAATAATTACTCACCGAGTGATCCCGCTGTATCATTTACAAATTTCCCATGCACTAAAATTTTCAGTGTGAGCTTATTGTTTCCTTGAATCCGTGTAACTGAGTGTGATTGTACACTGAACAAAGTCGATCCGAGATCGAAGGTCAAATTACAACCACTGGCGAACAAAAAACACAGGAAAACGGTTCAAAGCATTCTGTGGGATACGTTGATACAAGTCAGTTGCATACACTTTTGTCTGAAGTTCAGTACAAAGTACAACTACAAATCGAACTTCTGTCTATTACCCAACCAATCATATCAAGTCAATACACGAAAATCTGTGAATATCACTGAACATCACTGTGGAAATCGACGGGTAGTCAGACAACACATGTGGATATATAAATGGAGGATTGATAGAGAGCACAACGAGTCAACTGAATACGGAAACCCAAACAATTGATCAGCATTGAAGGAGTCAATCTGAATGATGACACATCCATGTTCTCTCATTGTTCTTCTACTTGCAATATGCACATTCCAGCTCAACGGCCTCTCAACTGGTCAAACGAATGCAAACAACAAATTGAATAAATTCGATCGTGCAACCAGCGTTGTCCAATTACCTGATGAGAATGAGTATGAGACGGACAAGATGAACGTGGTGCCAATAATTACTAGAGAATATATGTATGGTAGATGGTGTGTGCGTGTTTGTGTTAATGGTATATGTTGGCTTCATTGTTGGGGCTAGTCAGACTGGTCACTTTCTCGATGTATTTCGATTCTTTCGATTGATCCCTACTGATTTATTTACATGAATAAAGAATTTGTTGCCCACCGTGAAAAGTTCACTTTTCTTCTTGTTTCGAGCATCGAATCGCTCGAGAGAGGGACAGATAGCTTTCCAATTCCACTCACCCAATGTGGAGTGCCGCTACTACTCGTTTGCACTTTCCACGGTTGTTCGTTTTCGAGAGTATCAGATAGTCGTCACGACTTCCCAGAATCAACGCCACCGTGTAGCTTTACTATTTCAAACTGTTTCACACTTCAAATGAAGAATTTGACTTTCTTCGCATGTATAAAATGGGCCTTTCATATGTGTTCTAACTGACCTGAATTCTACTTCGTACACCACGGATAAATGGGATACGCTGGCATTGGGGTACAAAATAGCGATAGTGCTTTGGACGAGAGCACGGCACCAGTATTAAACTTTCACCTAGGGGAGCCTCCTCTGGTTGTGCAGTGTGACGATAATCAATCTACAAAGAAGATAATCTGATGTCAGAAGTACCTATATGATTTTTTTCATTATTTCGGGGAACAGATTGTTGCTCTGCTGAAATCCAATTGACGTCTTCAAGTGTCTCTGGAGTGTGACACTGTTCTCGTTGCATTCCACCGATCGCATTCAACCCAAATTATCATCTTCATCGAGAATGTGCTTATTGTATTTTTCCTAATGATAAAGGAATTTTGTATCCAACGATATGGGTTGAAGGGCCACATAGAATAATGAGAATGCATGGCTGCATGTAGGTCTCCTTTGTTAACACCAGAGGCAAAATGAACAACCAAGTTGGTGTTGCTCATTTTTGCAAGTGCAATAAATGGTTATAGAAAGCATGCATACGGTCAATCAGCCGCTGCCGATTGAGAGATCTATCAAACATGTTTGACCAATTCCGCATCTCGGGATTCAATTATTTTGGGAAAGCACGTTTACCGTGAGGACGCAATTCAGATAAGCATTTTGACTATGTATCCCTTTGTTGGAGTTTGTTATCAGATCATTTGCTAGGAGCACAATCGCACTGTACTGAATCCATATTGTGCTTCCTCTGGTCGTCGTCGTTGTTCATCAGTTCATCACATCGTTGGACTGGGACTGCATGCTGACCGTGCACAGGTGAGGTAGCTTCAGCATTCCTTTTAGCCTCACTCCTTTGTTCTGCACCAAGTGCTCAACATAGCCGAATGGGAACGATATTATCATTAAGTTCTTTGGGATGTGTCACGGAAAATGTGAAATTTGCACGAATCTCAGCTAAGAGTCCAGATGAGTCGTGAAACTGCAAAATACTCGTATCTAATACCAGAAGTGGGGTGCTCCTGGCCCATTGACTCTATCGTATTTTATGTCGTCACATAATAAAATAACTTATCGCCATATTCGTCCAAATGCTGTTTCCATGCATCGCTAGATCGATTTCCTTAGCGTCTGTGTGTGCAGGGTGCAGGATGGAGATTCTTCAGTGGCCACCTAATCTAGCAAAACACGGTGTAGATCTGGATCATTAACTCTTAGTAATGAGACTGAGGATATGTTCATCATCCACTTATGAAATAAAAATATTGTCAAACACTATCTTCTTATTCAATTATGTGTCCCTTTTCATCGATCTCACAATCATGTCTTTACCTCCGTCTTTCATTTATTAGTCACTCCTTAGTAGTGCTAGTCTCTCGGTACCAGTACTCGGACGGCAACTTGTCACCTCTGTTCCACTACAGAAATTATTTTGTGTCAAATGGCATATAAGACTGACCTCATCGAAAATCTACGTTTAGATGAAGGAGTGCAGTACAAGTTCTATGGTGATACTGGTGTAAACTATCAATCAGACTTGTTGGACGTTGTGGATCAAGTATATTTCCTTACGTTCCCTTTAAGCATGACGAGAATGGCCTTGCGGTGATTCACATGAAAGTTATTCATTGGAATGTAAGAATACGTTGAAAAGATTAGTAATTGTGAGATAGAAACAGAGTGATAGAACGATACCTTAAGGAACTTCTGTGGTTGGGAGTAGTTAAGACGTTGTGGCCACGACCATGAGGAAACTATTAGAGACTGGTCACGGGGTGAGATAAATGACCACCAGTAGACGGTGGGTTATTATCTACACGCAATTCATTTTGAATATTTTTCTCTTTACTCTTTTGAAAACATCGGTACAGTCACGACTACGAATGCTGGAGGCTTTGCACATCCTGTAAAACTGAAAAAATAGTGTATGGCGTACCGACAATATACGGGATACTCATTTGACAATATTCAAGCCAAGCGGACCAATTTTCCTCATCTCGGAAGACACAAATCCAGAGCAGTAGTTTGCACGATACATTGACTTTATTATGGACATTGTATTATTTGTTTCAATTTGCCTACTAACAACATTGCAAGTAGTAACATTCGAAATTGGACCTCCACAGAAAGTACTCACTTTTTATCCACGCTGTAGATCAGTCGATAAACGAATCTCACAAACAATTTCATTTTAGTAACTTTGGATTTGCAAAACTCAAAACGCCGGCTGATATGGTCTACACAAAATCAGACTCAACTTTGTTAGTCTCAAAAGTCTTTGCCGGAAACAAGAATGGAGATGCGCAAATCCCGAGGAAAGTTTGATATTCCCTTGTTTACACAACTTAGCAAAATGAAGAGAGCATAACTTAGGGTTTCAGGAAATGTGCGTACTTTGGATGACGTCATGGATTGCCGAATCCTTGATTGTCGAAGGGTACAAAGTTGAAAGCAGGATCGACCTAGTTTTCCAACAGTAATTCCAAAATGTAAATACCAGTGTAATTTCTCTTCCTATGCTACCCCAAGATACTTCGGATGATTTACACGTGCAAATGGAATAGAATAACTGGTGGTATGAAACAAGAACGCAGAGTGGAGAAAATCCACTCTTGATATTTGGCACTGTATAGCAGAAGATCAGATGACACAGACACGTCCTCAGTTTGTGCAAAATATTTGGTAAACTGATAAACTGGACTGTTAGGATAGACAGAACCAGATTAATGTCAGCAGGGTAACAAACGTGAGGAGAAGAGTGGGTGACAGTAAGATCGGTAACCGAGGTTTTGAATAAAATATGGATAACCAACAGCCAACTGATGGTCACCAGCACTGTTGAATTCACGCGTCATAACTCTTACGGCAACTAAGATATAATGGAAATTAGTTTTAATCCAATGTGTAAGTAAGTGCAGCATTATGAGCAGTGGTGTAATCGACAATAGTATACTTAACTGATGTACGCGAATCATTGAGAGTTTTGCGATGCAATCGGCTACGCAAGCTGCTGCATCATCGATTATACGCCCGTGTATATAACTGAATTGGTATTCTTCTAGGGGAAGTCTGACATTGTTTTGGAGGGTTTGAGGGAGAGCAATTTCCACTGGCCTTATTGCCGATGATGCAAGTGATCAGTTGTAATGCATTGTATCACACTGAGGACTTCATCAAGTCAATCGACTCACATTTCAACCAAAAAGAGGAAAACTGATCATTGCATCTTCAGATAAGGCTAAAAATATAAATACTCCATACAACATTGGTTCAGCCGCCATGGTGCATACGGGATTGCTCTGTGAGTTACAAGTGCTAAATAGAGCGCCACAGAGTTACGAAAGATAGCAGTATGAGAGGGGATGATTCTAATTGCGGAACGTGTGGATGAATGTGAACCACATGCGGACAGCTCATAATATGAGGATGGGTGTGGTCCACCAGAATCTTCCTGGCAAATATTTCACAGGCTGTAATGTTTAAATCGCAAACGTTGGAGATGAGAGATTCCATGAAAATCAAAGAGGCAAAACTAATAATGGCCGGGCAGGGAAGTAGTGCGATACAACATTTCCTGAATTGTCCAGAAAAGACTACAGGAAAGCAGTGCATTAGGATTGGGAGGATACATTGATGGACAGAAGACAAATTGACACCTTTTGTGGAACCAAACTGTCTTAGCTAACGAATTTGCAAATATATTCTGCGCAGCTTTTTAACACAATCTACAAAGTGAGAAGACTACCGTAAATTTGTGCTGACTGTAATGCCTTAGCATTTGACCAACTCAGTTGTGGAAACTAGGACATTGTTGATGGCCGATTGCCCTCTGATCTAAGGGGAAGGAGAAAGTGAAAGAATACACTAAGAAATTTGGAGATAGTGAGATGTAGTTGAGAATGAGACGAACCATTTTGATTCATTTACAGGTTCTCGAAAAGGGTTTGTGTCTGGTTGGTAAGAGACAGATTGACAGAACACCACGTTATCGGCATAGTCAAAATCCGTACAGGTGGTTCAGTGGTCTATTCGTTGATATAAGTAGTAACGACTAAAGGAGAAGTGAACGGGACCTTGAAGAACACCAGGGTTTTCATTTGAAAGATTCAATAAGATTGTACCAACTTGAGTACGTAGGTTCATTTGGAAAAGTATTCTTTGAAATATGAGAGTAAAGAAGTGAGACAGCCCAAATAGACTCCGACTCTTAAAGCAGTAGAGAACGTGAAAACTAATCAAAGGATGAGCAATAGCCGAGGAGGATCCGCCGGACGGACTTCATTCAAACCGCTGAAGATCTTTTAAATGAATTGGCAAGCTGAAGCAATTGCATTCGAAATGCTGGGTTTGTATGCAAACTGATGGGGGTCATTTGCAACAAAATCGAGAGAGGCAATTTGGTGAGCATAAAGCTTTCGGTCAAACTGAGCGCAGAATAATTGATGGTGATGAAATGGAATCGTTTTAACCAAAGTTGATAGTTAAACGTTGGGAATGGATACTACTGTCGCGGGTTATCAGGAGACAGGATTAACATCAGCCTCAACGGATGTTTTGACGAGGAAAGCCATAATTCAGGATTATGGAATCTCTCCAAACTTGAGAAACATGGAAAATGAGTAGCCTGGACCCATAGCAGGAGGTGATTTCGACGTTGAAAGTAACTTGTAGACTTCTTTTGAGAAAAATGACCTCATGTCTGAGAGAACTAATGCAGAATAAGATTGTACTGTACACGATGCGGAATGAGTAAACGTGGTGTTCAGGTTTTCAGTATCTGCAATACAGTTTCTTGAACGGTCCTGTTGTTTACACGGAAGCCGAATTTCGTACCAGATAATTTTACTATTGGATTTACAGAATAACAGATGCGCAAATGTATTCAGCCAGTGTACCATTTGTTTGATCAGGATAGAGCATTGTTATTTGGGAGCATTGTCAGAGATATTACCAATAGAGAATATATTCCATTGTTGTTAAAGCTACAGTCTCCATAAAACTACACAAATCAAATGCCACACGAAGTTCTTATATAAATAAGTTTACGGAAGCAAAACAGCAATGGAAATAAAATCACTAAGAAACAACGGAAACGAATCTTCGAATAAGGGTAATGTTGAAAGTGTGAAGTTTTATAGGTAACGTTTATCTGTTTCGTAATGACGATTGAAGGGTATGTTGGATGTGGATACATTCAGGGTCAGATGATATTCAGACACTGGTCCTTTTTTGAAGCAAAAGAATTCATTTTAAGTGAAACGTTTTAGTCTCAGTTCTGTCTCAAACAGCATTTCTGCTGGTAACTTAACCGAAAGCAGTTAAGTAAGTAAATAAGTAAATTGGCAATAAACGGTGCATATTTATGCAAGTGCATGTGAGTGCATGGGAGATCGTTTTCCGTTTTATCAATGGAGACAGGTTCATTTTAGTTCAACAAGGTTTTGTGGTCTTGTGGTCGTTTATTTTTCGATGCCTCGTTTCTGTTGAGGGGTGTACAATGGGTGGTTACTGTCGTTCGAGGACTCTGATATTACCGTAATCGATAGTTTGATTCTTTGCTATAGCGTGCAATACGATTCCCGAATCAAGCTCCAATTTGGTTGAGGTGAATCTGTCTGTGGACTTAAAATATCCCTTCCTTCAGTGTTCCATATGCCTCAGTTCCAACATTCCGCATATTCGTCCGAATTTCACTAGGGGAATATTTATGCAGCTGATCTTATCAGAGGCTTTGCTTTCGTCTTGAAACGATGACTGACTACCAACTTTTCCGACACCGTTGTGGTATCGTATAATGAACACTGGTCAGTTTGAGAAATCGAAATTGGCGAAAACCCTCAAAAACTATACAAATACGTGTCAACTCGACGAAGAGAGGACATAAATGAGGATGAATTTGCATCTATTCAGTGGATTGTGCATAATGGCCAGACACAAAACAGATGATGAATCGAGCGAAACCGGTAAATCAAAACCGAACGACACAAGCGAAAATTGTGGGCAATTTACCGTGTGTGGTTTAATCACTAACCATTTGTTAGTAGCCGGTTAGAAAACGTTCACTACGTAAAAGTTAGCGACAATGAAATTGTTATCACATTCTATTCAATCCACAAATAATGCAATAGGCAGAACGTTGGTTATAGAATGCCAAATGAGGAATCGAGTGACGATGGCCAGATTCGAATTCATGACCACCGAGTCCCGAGTTTGTCTTGATGATCTTTTCAACAACGCTGGTCGATTGAAATTGTTTTAAACGAAGTGTTATGCATGTAATTAGGCAGCAATCTGACGGGAATTGGCAGCTCAGAACTACCACATTGCGCGAATTTCGAAGCCGAACCCTTAAACTTCCTTGTCGAATATTCAAAACATTGAGCGAATGGACATGCATAAGGTTTGCGATCGAGAATAACGAATTAATACCTAAGCCAGCTCAATGCACGCATTCATATTTTCCCTCTGAATTTAAAAATGGAAACTTTCTCACAGATACGGATATTTTGAGGAGGAAATAACTTCCTTTGGGTTTTCTCGGTCTCACCTAGTCGAGCTGACGGAATTCATGCATTGTTCAAAGAGCAGCCTATCTGTGGTGCTCGAAAATCAGTCCGCGAGTCTACCGGGTCGTAAATGATCCCCTTGTCCTCCACTTGAATGTGAGGCTGGCACATAACAAGTATCGATCTGAGTGGAGTTAGTCCGTCGGCTGGCAACGTTGTATATCGTGGTTGACGCCGATCTGGAATACGGAGAAGAACGGTGTATCTCGTCACTTGTTTTACAGTTATATTACTAACATAGTTTTGATGATTTATTCGGGCGTTGTCGGTTCTAATATTCCGTTAAGGTAATTTAGCACAACTTACCAGCGTGCGCAAAGCAACGACTCAGATGCACAACAGTTACTCATAGGTTGTTTTGTTTGACAAATTAGGAGAGATGATAAGTTTATTTCACTGATGCACATCGTTTTTGTGAAATGTTCTGTGTAGGCGTACGTTAACTACACGAACTTCGTTTTTTTGATTCGGTTTCATGAAGGACTACCAGAAGACCACGTGTCCTGAATGGCCATGCGAATGCACAGCTGTGAGGTTGATTCCGATGTTTGGCAAAGGTAACAACAAATAATGGAAGAGGTATCCATAACACTGGGAAACTTGTCTTTCACTTGATTTGACTGATTTTCTAAATTTCAACTTCGTTGCTGACATGAATAGACCAGAGCAGGAAGCTAAGTGTCCAACTAATTTTCGCCAACAATGAGACAGGGTACAGCTCCCCATGATTTGTAAGTTCAAGCTATTCCACGAAGTACAGACTGGCAGACTGGAAACCAATCAGCCGAAGTATAATCTTGAGGTCTTTAGAGATTTTTCCAAAACATGATAATTTACTTCATTTGAAATGGTATGCTTCCGTTCTGTTCGGTCCACCATGGACGGTTCTGTTGCTTGTATGTTGCTCTCGTTTTCAGTGGATGAAATAACAAAGAAACGATTTCATTCTAAGCAGAGGTGGTATGAAAAACGGTGGAGTAAATTATAATGATCAAATTATGTAAAAATGCTTTGGACGATAACACGAAGCCAGCTGTAGTACTTCGTCCTGGCATTCGATACCTCTGGCAATGTATCGTGGACCACAAACCAGAAGTGGAAGCCTACTCATCACAGATTGCGGATTAGAATTTAGAAGTAATATCATCAGCGTCACGGTCTGATGGCTCCGAAATCCCTCAGGCACTGTTTGATTTGAGGCATGGAGAACACATGCGAAAAAATTGCGAAATTTCAAGCTTGGCGTCCGGTATCCAGAATAATCTTTGATCATTCCCATCATTAACCTAATATCAGCATAGCTGTTATGCAGTTTCCTTCAATCTCAAACAAGTCACTTTCACGAGTAGAGTGTAGTCGTGCATTGATCTAACGTCGATTTGTTCATAAACTGTTATATAGGGCTCAATGATTGTTGTATCGAAGCTACACGGAGCTCATACCGGTGAAGTTCAAACGAGCTCCGCATGTGGGACATTTCAGCCACTATTGATTCTCTAGGCGAAGTGAAAATGCTCATGCAACGAAATTAAATTTCTTCAGTTAATACTTCACATACAATAGTGAGGCCAAAATCATTGATTTGAAAAGCGTAACAAGCAAAATATTTTCCTCAATATTTTCAAATGTGTACTGAGTTCACAGTGGTTGTTTATTAAATCCGAATAAAAACTTTGAAGGAAGCTAACAAGGAAAACTACCTTGTGGGACTAGGGTTGGGTATGTTTTCTCCAGTTGAGAGTCAAGCCCCAACCTATTATTGTGAATAGCTGCCGTTTAGCTGCAGTTTAGTTGTCTAGTATTGGTCTCAGTTTGATCGATCTAGGAGGCGTTCGTAGAGCTGACATATTAACTTTATATTCTCCCGGATGCCTTGTATTCATTTTAACAATCTTGTTCGTCTCCCTATGTTGCAGTTTCCCCAATAGGTTACAACGTAGCATCCATAAGAAACTCTGCGCACTCTTTTAGAAGTGCCATAGAGTGGCAGTTGTTCTTCTACCAGTTGTGTCAATGCCTGGATAGTAGGTAAGGGAAACACATTCTGGGTTACTTAGTAGGCGCATGTAGCGATCGGAGTCAGACAGTTTTAATAGTCGACTTAAACCATTACCGTTGGAAAGCTACACAAAGGAAGCTACCAAATTGAGCACGTTCTTTGTGGCTGTCTTAGCTTCTTGTCAATTATGGGATCTCGTCACATGTCACGCCACACAGATAATGCCAAGGTCCATGTGGTGTACCGTTCCGCATCGATTCCATTCATACCAGCAAGTAAATACCCGAATGAAGTCACCGCGAGAAGCATTGTGTGGCCAATGACAATGATGGCAAGGGATAACCATGTTCACGCTACCAGCCGGTCAAAATATACCACATCACCAGACTTTTTTCCCTCGACCCATTTCGATTACCCTTGGTCCAAGATACCCATCGAATTCCCAGAACCAGTTCAGTGATACATTGTGCAAACTTATGTTTGTGACTTAGCAAACTCCAGAAGTAGGATCATGATTTGGTCCATCTTCCTGAAATTGAGATGGTTTACGCGGAAAGGTAATCCCGAGCGTGCGTCATGAATGACGTCATTGAGCTACTGTAGTTTGAGCACGTCCAGATGATCGATTGCAGCGTAATAGATAACGAAAATTTCATCAAATTACGAAAAGCAACTGCCGGTGACACTGTCTTCCATCTACTAATGGAGTTCGTTTTCATCGAATGGCCTTGAGCAGAGGAAGATATGTCAACGCATTTTGTCCTATCCCACAAAGACTGAGTACAATTCTCTATCGTACAACGGGTTGATTTGCAACGTATACCCATAATTCACCCCAGAACAACACACAGATTTATTACTGAAGGGACAACAGTTTCCTTACAACCGCATAAACATGACGATTGCTAGACAAAGGAAGTTTTATACTAGCCTCATATGAGCAATCAGATCAAGGACTACGTACCACTATGTGAACCACGCCGAACTCATGAGAACAGGCAAAGGATAGGAACAATTTTGCATTAGGTACAACGTATTCGCCCTTGACAGAGTTTGGCCATAGATAAATTGGGGCATGTGAAGAAACACTTGCTAGTTCTGATTGATCATGCCAAAGATTTCTTCGAAAACGACCTGCTGAGTACCACGAGTACATCCAACGGAATCAACCAATAACGAGTTCATCAAAACAGATCGAAGACATAAATTGCGAGATGCAAGCATTTCTTTTAATCTTCTCAGTCGCGTACGTAAAACATGCGATTTCGTGTTCAAATGGAGCACAGAGCAAAACAATGGAATGGATAGTGTCAAGCGAAATTAGGAAACCATTCGGTAAACCTGATTGGTTACCGCCACGGCAAGCACACATTGTGGGTCAGAAGTTTCTGTGCACACAATCGGGGCTTAAGTGCACTTATCAACACAGCCTCACAAAAAGCTAGAAGCTTTGGGTTCCGATTCCATGCAATCACTCGGAACGCTTGACCCGGATCAATCCGATGACGAAAGGTCACCAGGTGTTTCGCGATCGATGAAGCCGGGTTTCTAGTCGTCGTCTGTTGTCCGGGTGGAGGATGACTCATCCACTGCACTAACCACTTCGGTACATGCTCCCCCATTCTTTGACTGAGGCAACGATCCGTTCTGCCTATGTAGGTGTCACCGCAGCTGCAGGTGAACTGATAAATGATGTGAGAGGCATTCGGGTTCTCTACACTGTTTGAATGTGCTTGGAGGTTTAGTCGTTTGGTGGTTTGTGAAATCTGCAATTCAGCCGCCAAGTAGGTGCGCTTTAGCGCACACCTTAGATTTTGGCTAATCCGATTGAACAGATGATCCCCTTTAAATGGCAACACTAGAGTAACTCATTTCTTCTCTACCGTGTCGACTCGTACGGTCTCAGGCCTTTCTCTTTTGTGGATCTCGATGAACTTATCCGGGTATCCATTGGCACAAAGAGTTTGGGATAAGAATTCTTCTTCCTTTTTCAGTTGGTCTACACTGCAGATTTTTCGCGCTCTGTGGAACAGGGTTTTGACCAAGCCCCTTTTGTAGGCAACTGGAGCGAAACTGGAGAACTGAATGTATTGTCCACTCCATGTTGCTTTACGATGGATAGTCTTCTGAATTGTCCCATCTGCACGTTTTTTTTAATAATGATATCCAAAAAAGGGAGGCTGCTACCACTCTCTGTTTCACATGTGACTGATAGATTGGGATGTATGGTGTTCATTAGGTTGAAGAACTTAGTAAACCGTTCTTCCTCAGTAAAAATCAAAATATCATCGACATAACGCTTGTACAGGGTAAACTGGATGATATTCTGATGTACATTTTTCTTAATCATTCCCAAAAAGATATCTGCCAATGTGGGCCCAAGAGGGCTACCCATTGCCACACCGTCAATCTGTTTGTACGACCGTCCTTCAAAATCAAAACGTATGTTTTCTGTAACCAATCAGGTTTACGGATGGTTTCCTAATTTCGCTTGACACTATCCATTCCATTGTTTTGCTCTGTGCTCCCTTTGAACACGAAATCGCATATTTTACGTACGCGACGGAGAAGATTAAGAGAAATGCTTGCATCTCGCAATTTATGTCCTCTATCTGTTTTGATGAACTGGATCAAGGGGACCCAATGTTTCAAATAACGCGTTCATTTTGCCCGGCATAGAATACCGAGGACCCTAGATTTTGGACTACGGGTTTCAGTTCACAAGTTCACGAGTTCAACAGTGGGTGGAATTTCGAAACACAGTCCAAACCACAGTCAATCCAATATTTTTGCTAATGTGTCCTGTGGCACATTTTTGCAATGGTCCGTAACTGTCGCGGACACAAAATTTGATCTCGAGTTTGCTGAACTCTGGTGATGGCTCGTGAATCGTTGTAGCCATACAGTTGATGTCTGTCTATTTTTCGCATGTTTACACTTTGCTAGTCCATTTCCATGGAATTTATGGATCAATCTTGTTTTGAATATCAAGTTTCGTTATTTTGGCTATGCTTTATTCAAAATCAAGACGAAAAGTTTCACTAAGTGAAAAGATGTGTGATTTTTCAGGCAGACAGTGCTGCATTGCTCGTCCAGGATGGAGACTAAGTTTTAGGTCAGTGAAAACGAGTGATGGGCCAACCAGTGGCCAATAGTTTTCTGAACCGATCTGAGCCAAATCATCTAATCGAGGTGCGATAGGACCAGCCAATCAGGAAGGTCGCTCACCAACAGGAATTCAGTCAAAATGTTTACAGGCATAGATTCGTTTGTGGCAACTGCATATCTTATATAAATGGTCTGTTTTGTATCAGTTTACCGATTTGATTCCAAGGCCTAAATGTTTTCTTACTCGAGCTAGAACAGTCCACCTTTTATCAATCTTCAAGGTTCTGCAGAGCTCGGGTAGATTCATTTTTTGAGAGTTAGTATAATAATCTGAGGGCAGTTGGTAGGGATATCCCCAGAGGCATCTCCAGTGGTTGACCACTGCACCAACTACTGTAACGACATTGATCTGCACTAAACAAACATCTTCTCACAAGGTTATATTTATTGGAAAAGGATCAATAATATCTACACATTTCATGACGTTTAGTCATGTCGAAAATGTATAATATAAGCTACTTGCTGAAGTCTTTGAGATATGAGAACTGTGGAATTCGTTTACTTCAAGAGTTTATGCTTCATTTAGCGACAGGTGATGAGTTATTGAAGCCCGACAGATTCACCAGCAACAGGCTGGAGAGATATCCAGGCATGAAGTGCAGTGGAGGAGGTGGTAATACCGAAGTATATCATGTTTGGTGTCGTTCATTCTTATGCCTAAGTACACGCAACAAGAAAAAAAATATTTGCCGTAAAACCAATGAAAACTAGACACGCTTTATCCTCAGAACCCTTTTTGTTGTTATATCTGTTCTGTACAGAACCCCAGACTGTAGTTCCGCGGAACTATCCAAAATTCCAAATTCATTCAATTTGTCGCTATGTGCATGACCTCTCCTCTAAATTGTCACGCATTACTTTTGAATGCGCCGACCATATTGGCGCCCGTTGTGTGATTCCTAGGACAGTAATAATATCAGTCCACTTCAAAAGTCTACTTGTAAGCACTTAATCCAAATCAGTGTGCAGAAGTACACTTTTCAACTGATCGCGAATCCCCATCAAATTATCCAGCCTTCATGGTAGGAAGTTCCAACATGCAAAAGATTCAGTGATATAAATATCCTGATATGCTCACTTCAAGAGATTTTAAGTGGGCAAGATACCTACTCAAGGTAATAAGTTTGACGTTGTATATCTTTCGTCAGAATTCTCTACATGTACCTACCCATATCACCTCCAAGTTTATTCAGTCTCGGGTGTTATGTTGCTGGTTATACTGCTCCCTGTCCTCTTCCCTAGTTTCTTGGGAAACCTTTGTACTGATCAAGCATCTCGGTAAACGCAGTTCTAAGTACAGTACCAAATTCCACCCTGAAGTGATAAATTTCGCGGAAAATGATCCATTTTTCTGCATTCGATCGGTTGAGCAACACTAGAATTTCTGACGACATACTCCCACATTGATTCAAATCTAATTCGCAGTAATTCCCACTGTGCTACATGTTAGGAATTCAAGTTGGCATGTGTCTGAACTGCAAAGCCTTATAACTCGGTCAATCCATATCTAGTAAAATTTCTGATTTCAACAGAACAACTTGTGAACGACTTGTGAGAAAAGCCCACCCAATCACGATTGTCCTTTTCCATCAAGTTCTGTATGGACGAACACGGCTTGCTGATCAGCATAATTCAATCACCATCGACTTTACACTTTTAATGCACTCCTTGCCACTTCCGAAGCATGTGACTCATTACCTTTCGCTGAAAGTTTACCCCTTCCGGACAAATGAGATGTATCCTTGGTTTGACTTGAAATTAATTTCGTTTTGAGATCTTTAGCTCGAATATGCTCACACTGCCTGCGGCTTGTGCATCCCAAGCTCACTAGCGTTACTTGTTTTGTCTTACAAAACAGGCAAGCCTGTGATAGAGGGCTGATCTTCTGGACAGCATCTGAGTTAGAACCTCGTTTGCCGGAATGATGTTAACAGACAAATTCTTATTCTCGCAACGACTGATGCCACCTCTCTGTCTGATATTCATAGATCTCCTTATTTTTAAGCCATTGGAGCGATTATTAATCAGTGCAAACTAGAATGTTTCCACTGAGTAAATAGCATCAGTAGTATTTTCTGAAGTAAACCCAGAGTGCTTCTCTCTCCTGATGGCAAAGAAGTTCATTTAGGACTTATTAGGCACGGACTGCCACAGGCTATCGCATGTTTAGGGCCATCATCGCCTATTCGCTATGAAACACCGTTTCAATAAACACAATGTTGGAGTTAATGTCAAGAATAGGTTACTCCGTCGACGATGATACGTTGGTGAGTATCAACGCTCAGATGGAATATAGTTTCGCCTATGAGTTATAGAAACCTCGCCCAAAATATGTTAACCATGCAAATTTTGAACTATCTTTTGTAACAGACGTTGTGGGGTGGCAACATTCCCGAAGTTGGCAACGAATCTCCTGTATTGTGACGCCAATCTCAGGAAACTATGGTTGTCGTCAACGCCAAAGGATACTGGTCACGATTTTGCTTGTCCGATATTCGAGGAGTCAGAGTGGATTCCATCTTCGACGATCCCATTCCGAAGGCATAATGCTACGTTGTGAATAGAGCAACATTTGGATCGTTTCACTTTTGGTCCATTCTGGTTTAGTCCGTCCAGTCACATTTTCAGTTTAGTCAATTGTTCAATGGCCGATTTTCCGTGGACGATGAGGTCGTTCAACTAGACTGAACATTAACGAGCGTTTTGATCTCCTAGCACCTTATCAATTGACCACTGGAAAGTCGCCAGTTCATTAGACAGAAAATGATGTGCTCTGAAACCCATGCATCCCAGTTGCTATCATAAGTGCTTATTACTGTCTGCCAAATTCTGCAACTTCCGCCTTCCAGTGACCAGTGGCCAAGTTCAGCGATCTATGGTACGTATCTCCTCCGTGAACATCAAACGGGTCATCTATTTGTTGTAGGTTGAAGCATCTCTGCAAGTGATCAAATTCAACCAGTAGTAATCATTGCATAATTAGAAATTACTATCCATTTTAATACCACAACAGGTGACGGCCATGATGAATATGATGGCTGAATTATGCTGTTTTCTAACATCTGTTGGATCATTGCATTCACTTCTTCTTCTCACGCTGTGGGAATCCGGCAGGAAGACGTTCTCATAGGATCCGACTCACCGGTGTCTAATTGATGTCTTAATAAATCAGTTCGGCCTCAGTCTGTGTCGGTCCACGCGAACACATCAGCACGAGTCCTGAATAGTGTAGCCAGCTATTATTTCTCACCTTGGTCAAACCCATCTACCAAACTTGTCAGAATGTCCACAGTGTATCTCTCTACGTTTTCTCCCCTAAGTTCTATAAGGAGCTTGATTTTATTTGCCCCGTTACACTATCTGATCTCATCAGTGATACTGAGTGTGGTGATGTCATTAGCAAGTAAATTTGGTAAACAAGTCTATCCCGAGTAGTAGATTACAAGTCATTGTGTCGACTTTCCGCCCATAACAACCTCACTCTAGCAATCATCTCGTCATTTTGTGAACCAATGTCCATATTCTCACCCGAAGTGCTATAAAGGGCATTCAAATGTAGCCAGAGAGTAGCTAGCCACTGGAACTGGGGACTTCACGAAAACCAGTTCATTGGACATTCAACTCACTCCATCAAAAATATGAACCTTACACATGTTTCAAAATTACAGCTTATATACTACGGAATCTCATCGAGGGTCTTATTGCACGGAGAATGAGTACAGCATTATTTCAGAATGACATCCTAATCCCGTACGCAGCTTTCTTTTGAACCAGTTGCAAATGTTTGATTTTGTCGTTTTTTCGTTCGTCGTTTTCATTTGTTACCTTCCTGCTGACTCTTGCAGATATAAATTCGCGTGAACATAGTTACTCGGCCCTTAGGACTAACCGAATTCAAAGAAGCTGAGCATCATTTTGTTTATGGAATGTGAGGGAATAAATTTGCTGATGTTCCGATGGTCCTGAGGAAAACAAAATTGACCAGTCCAATTTCTCTCTCTAATCGAAGCTACTACATGCGTCGACCGTGTCCTACATATTCTGAATACGATACGAAGTTTGAGCATTCTGATAAAGTCCTAACCAACACCTGTTGATGTGAATGATTACTTGACGATAACTTGTGACGGAGAGATACTTTGGTGTTTGACGAGTTCTTGTTATCATCCGACAAGTATATTGGATAGCCTACGGTATCATTGCGCCTTGAGGGTTTGTCGGTTGCCGTGTGAGCTTTTGAGGAAGAACCTGTACCTTTTGCACTCAACGGGTGGCCTCGTTTACAACGATGGAAGTTGACCCTGCGTGATGTCCGTTCCACGAGGTACGCGTCCACTAATTCAGTCTGATCCAGAAACTGAGGTTCGAAATCTATAGCGGAACGGTCTGAATGTATGTTCTTCTCGGTATCCAAACAATAGCATCACATAAAGGAATTGCTCTCAGCATCGGTCTAGACTCATTTATACACTTTGGTGTTGTCGTAGAATTCAGGCATTCCAAATTAAAGTTTTCCGTCAGACGGTATGCACCGCAGCCGACTTACCAATGAATCAAACATCGAACGGTGACCTTACGTAAGCGTTGTATTGTTCAAATGAATGCAAAATTTTGGGACACAATTACCCAGGCTCTGAACACTATCTGGAGTGAATGAGAAAGGAGTACTCCATTTCGCAGTATCACGACTCATCTCGAATAATAACTGATATTCGTGCAACATTCACGGTTTCGCGACAACTCCGAACAGCGAAACACAATTGCTCATTCCCAAAGACCTTATTGATAATATGGCTCCCAATTGGTTATGTTAAACACTTGGTGCAGAAAAATAGAGTGAGGCCAAAAAGAATGCAAAATCGACCTTACCTTTGCAAGACTAGCATGCAGTCTCAGTCCAACGATGTGATGAACTGATGAACAACGACGACGACCAGAGGAAGCACAATATGGATTCAGTACAGTGCGATTGTGCTCCTGGCAAATGATCTGATAACGAACTCAAACAAAGGGATACATAGTCACATTGCTTATCTGAATTGCGTCCTCACGGTAAACGTGCTTTCCCAAAATAATTGAATCCCGAGATACGGAATTGGTCAAACATGTTTGATAGATCTCTCAATCGGCAGCGGCTGATTGACCGTATGCATGCTTTCTATAACCATTTATTGCACTTGCAAAAATGAGCAACACCAACTTGGTTGTTCATTTTGCCTCTGGTGTTAACAAAGGAGACCTACATGCAGCCATGCATTCTCATTATTCTATGTGGTCCTACAACCCATATCGTTGGATACTAATTGCATTTGTAATGAGGAAAAATACAATAAGCACATTCTCGATGAAGATGATAATTTTGGTTGAATGCGACCGATGGAATGCAACGAGAACAGTGTCACACTCCAGAGACATTTGAAGATGTCAAATAGATTTCAGCAGAGCAACAATCTGTTTCTCGGAATAATGAACAAATTCATATGGGTACTTCTGTTATCAGATTATCTTCCTTTGTAGATTGGTTATCATCACACTGAACAACTGAAGGAAGCTCTCTTAGGTAATAGGCCAATACTGGTGCTGCGATATCATCCAAAGCATATCACTGTTCTGTACCCTAATGCCAGCGTATCTCCTTTATTCCTGGTATATGAAATAGAATTCAGGAGAGTTTGAACACATATCAAAAGGTCCATTTTATACATGCGAAGAAAATCCAATTCTCTATTTGAAGTGTGAAACAGTTTGAAATAGTAAAGCTACACGGTTGCGTTGATTCTGGGAAGTCGTGACGACTAACTGATATTACCGAAAACGAACACAACCGTGGACAGTGCGAATGCCTAATAACAACACTCCAACTCGTACATATGGAATTGAGATGCTTTCTGTCCCAATCAAAATGGCAACACAAATTCTCTCTCTCGGGAGAATTCTAGCTCGAAACTAGAAGAAAAGTGAAATTCTCACAGTGCGCAACAAATTAATTATTCTGGTAAATAAATCAGAAGAGATCAATCGAAAGAATCGAAATACATCGAGAACGTGAACAGTCTGATTAGCCCCAACAATGAAGCCAACATATACCATTAACACAAACACGCACACACCATCTACCATACATATATTCTCTAGTAATTATTGGCACCACGTCCATCTTGTCCGTCTCATACTCGTTCTCATCAGGTAATTGGACAACTTTCGATGCACTATCGAATTTATTCAATTTGTTGTTTGCATTCGTTTGACCAGTTGAGAGGCCGTTGAGCTGGAATGTGCATATTGCAAGTAGAAGAACAATGAGAGAACATGGATGTGTCATCATTCAAATTGACTCCTTCAATGCTGATCAATTGTTTGGGTTTCCGTATTCAGTTGACTCGTTGTGCTCTCTATCAATTCTCCATTTATATATCCACATGTGTTGTCTGACTACCCGTCGATTTCCACAGTGTTGTTCAGTGATATTCACAGATTTTCGTGCATTGACTTGATATGATTGGTTGGGCAATAGACAGAAATTCGATTTGTAATTGGACTATGTAATGAACTTCAGACAAAAGTGTATGCAACTGACCTGTATCAACGCATCCCACAGAATGTTTTGAACCGTTTTCCTGTTGTCGTTTTTTTGTTTGCCAGTGGTTGTAATTTGATCTTCGATCTCGGATCGACTGGAAGATCAGTTGAAATTTGTTACACTCCGATCAGTGTACAATCATACTCAGTCACATGGATTCAAGAAAACAATAAGCTCACACTGAAACTTTGTGTGCATGGGAAAATTGTAAACGGTACAGCACAATCGCACGGTGAGTAATTATCTGGAAAACTTGTTTCCGAAAAGCACTCAACGCGGATAACATTCGGGTAAATAAAATTCAACGAATTCAACAAAAGTGCATACGGTAACTGAACATGAAACATTTGAACACTAGATAATTTGCACCCACATTTGACCATGGTTTGCCTCGTGCAACGTATCAGCACCGTGTGGAGTAAGATACAGTAGGACAAGATGAAACAATTTCAACGCATGCTCACTCCCTAACACGCGATGGTGTGGCCAGTCCATTGTCCGATTTATCTCCACATTCGTGCGAGTGTTTGAACACGGGAATGTTAACTGCTGACAAACAGCCTGAGATAGACAGTGTGGAAATCTGGCTTTCTTATAAATTACCAACAAAGCATTGTTAGTACTTTGTTAATACTAAGTGACAAATAATGTTGCTGAATTGGTATTGTTTAATAACTGGATGTCTGATGCAGCACCTCGTGCTAACTATCCCACCATTTTTTTGTTGATTCTGGTGAATTTTTCGGCCTAAATGTCCTCCTCATTGAGGATTTTTCGGAAACAAAATTTCCCAAATAATTACTCACCGAGTGATCCCGCTGTATCATTTACAAATTTCCCATGCACCAAAATTTTCAGTGTGAGCTTATTGTTTTCTTGAATCCATATGACTAAGACTGTATACTGATCAAAGTGTAACATAATTTGACAAATCTTACAGTTCATCCGAGATCGAAGATCAAATTACAACCACTGGCAAACAAAAAAACAACAACAGGAAAACGGTTCAAAACATTCTGTGGGATGCGTTGATACAGGTCAGTCGCATACACTTTTGTCTGAAGTTCATTACATAGTCCAATTACAAATCGAATTTCTGTCTATTGCCCAACCAATCATATCAAGTCAATGCACGAAAATCTGTGAATATCACTGAACAACACTGTGGAAATCGACGGGTAGTCAGACAACACATGTGGATATATAAATGAAGAACTGGTAGAGAGCACAACGAGTCAACTGAATACGGAAACCCAAACAATTGATCAGCATTGAAGGAGTCAATCTGAATGATGACACATCCATGTTCTCTCATTGTTCTTCTACTTGCAATATGCACATTCCAGCTCAACGGCCTCTCAACTGGTCAAACGAATGCAAACAACAAATTGAATAAATTCGATAGTGCATCGAAAGTTGTCCAATTACCTGATGAGAACGAGTATGAGACGGACAAGATGGACGTGGTGCCAATAATTACTAGAGAATATATGTATGGTAGATGGTGTGTGCGTGTTTGTGTTAATGGTATATGTTGGCTTCATTGTTGGGGCTAATCAGACTGTTCACGTTCTCGATGTATTTCGATTCTTTCGATTGATCTCTTCTGATTTATTTACCAGAATAATTAATTTGTTGCGCACTGTGAGAATTTCACTTTTCTTCTAGTTTCGAGCTAGAATTCTCCCGAGAGAGAGAATTTGTGTTGCCATTTTGATTGGGACAGAAAGCATCTCAATTCCATATGTACGAGTTGGAGTGTTGTTATTAGGCATTCGCACTGTCCACGGTTGTGTTCGTTTTCGGTAATATCAGTTAGTCGTCACGACTTCCCAGAATCAACGCAACCGTGTAGCTTTACTATTTCAAACTGTTTCACACTTCAAATAGAGAATTGGATTTTCTTCGCATGTATAAAATGGACCTTTTGATATGTGTTCAAACTCTCCTGAATTCTATTTCATATACCAGGAATAAAGGAGATACGCTGGCATTAGGGTACAGAACAGTGATATGCTTTGGATGATATCGCAGCACCAGTATTGGCCTATTACCTAAGAGAGCTTCCTTCAGTTGTTCAGTGTGATGATAACCAATCTACAAAGGAAGATAATCTGATAACAGAAGTACCCATATGAATTTGTTCATTATTCCGAGAAACAGATTGTTGCTCTGCTGAAATCTATTTGACATCTTCAAATGTCTCTGGAGTGTGACACTGTTCTCGTTGCATTCCACCGGTCGCATTCAACCCAAATTATCATCTTCATCGAGAATGTGCTTATTGTATTTTTCCTAATGATAAAGGAATTTTGTATCCAACGATATGGGTTGAAGGGCCACATAGAATAATGAGAATGCATGGCTGCATGTAGGTCTCCTTTGTTAACACCAGAGGCAAAATGAACAACCAAGTTGGTGTTGCTCATTTTTGCAAGTGCAATAAATGGTTATAGAAAGCATGCATACGGTCAATCAGCCGCTGCCGATTGAGAGATCTATCAAACATGTTTGACCAATTCCGTATCTCGGGATTCAATTATTTTGGGAAAGCACGTTTACCGTGAGGACGCAATTCAGATAAGCAATGTGACTATGTATCCCTTTGTTTGAGTTCGTTATCAGATCATTTGCCAGGAGCACAATCGCACTGTACTGAATCCATATTGTGCTTCCTCTGGTCGTCGTCGTTGTTCATCAGTTCATCACATCGTTGGACTGAGACTGCATGCTGGTCTTGCAAAGGTAAGGTCGATTTTGCATTCTTTTTGGCCTCACTATATTTTTCTGCACATTGTGCTGACTGGATGAATGACGGAAATCTATACAATTCGATTAAATACGTGATCCCAAATCATTGCTCAATTTTGAAGTAATATTCTGCATTATTGATGCATTTGTGTTTCCCCACTGTCCTTCCACCTGCAATACACACTCTGCCGGTAAACGACTATCATGTGTTGGAACGGTTGCAAACAAATAATTGGGTGAATTTATCTTGCTTTTGAATTGTCCGATGAGAACGTGTATGAGACTGACAAGATGGAATTCTCAAAACGACCTCCGGCAATCCGGTGGATCAAACAATTTTGTAGTCGGCATACTGCCCGTAAGAAGGCCAAAGCTTTCTTCTGTGTCTAGGAATAACCCTTCTCTACAATATTGAGAAAACGCGAGATGCAGGTGATTGGACATCCATCTTGTTTCAGAACTGCTCCTAGCACGACTTCAGACACGTCGGTGATCAGCATGGTCGGTTAAGATCGCGCGAATAGGGCTAGTATTGATCGGTCAACGATATTCGCAATAAGACCACGTGGACTGTAAATTGCTTTTCCACAATGTGCGTTCCAATTGCACACACCAGACGATTGAGCCCGAAACAATGGTTGGGCTCCTGCCGCAATGAATCCAAGAATTCATCGTAAGTGCACGTGATTTTTCCCGGAATCGATGCCACTCGGCGGTTTGAAACGATCTGGATCAGGTCAGTGTCCCTTTGCATTGACAGTAAAATCGAGCAAGACGAAATCGGTGACGCCGAATTTACACTTAGGGGCTTTGATCAATATATTTGTTTCCACGAACCTCCGTCTCAGATGTCGCAATCTGCGGAGTGTTCTTCCTTCGTGGATCTGAAAATAAGCACATCATCATGAGTTGCCGTCACCCCGTTGATCGCCTCATCGATTTTAGCCTGAAATATCGCGGATGATACGTGCAAAACGAACCGCATGAAATTGTATTGAAAAAGACCCGTGAATGTCATGGTTCGGTATTGTTTGGAATCCGTGTGAAGCGGAATTTGTAAGTAAGCATCACCTAGTCAATTTTTTAAATGTCTGCTACCGAGCACGCATTCTATAAAGTGCTATGGTTCCACCGTAGTTGCAGCATATTTGCGTCAACAAGGACACAAGATCAGTTTCCGTGGACATCTGATTGGAACACATTTGTATAAATTGAATCACAAAACGAACCAGATCAGACAGTTTCAAATGTGGGTGAATTCGAGAGCACATAGGAGGCAAACTAAAATGCTCACCAACACAGTTCTCACCATTTCTCTCCTATTCACAATCCTGATTGGAAACGATGGCTTCACGATTGTCGAACAACCCATCTCCGAATTATCAACCCATTCAAACTCAATCTGAGAATCAAACGGAGAGAAGACTGGTGAGCGAGACCAATGTGGCTGACTCAGACAAGATTGTGCGAGTTCAAGTTGGACGTTTCGATGATTAGATCGAGTTGGATTCGCGTGATATTTCGGATGAGAATTCAAAAGTGATTGAGAATGTGACAGATCTGGGGCATTCGGATGTGGATGCTGGAGTGATGGGGAATGAGTCAGTGATCAGTCCGGCTCGACATTATGGTCGTGATCGTGGTCGTGGTCGCGTATGTTTCCGAGTGTGTGTGCAAGGTCGAATTGTGAGTGACGAGTGAATAAACTACTTGATTTGTAGTTGGTTGCTAAAAACTGAATTATGGACTGTTGTTGATTATCAACGCCCATTCACCCAATGGAATTACCGCAGTTTGGCGAACGATAATAGTCAAACCAGACAGCTGCTCTTCCGTTGAATAGTGACTGCCTTCAAGTGAACAGGACAGCGAATTTGCAAATCAGCTTGTTCGTATAATTTGGTTTGTTTTGTCGATGGCGGAACAAGCTGATCGACCTACTAAGCAGAGGCGTTCTGTAAATTTTAGCACGGGTGCATGTCATTGGCTGAAGATGGGAACGTTTGTCCACATCTTTCACAGCTGGACGATTTCATCCTGATACATCTGATTGTGCTTGTTAATAATCGTATCATTTCCAGTCGAAGTTAACTGTTGAAGGAGGGCTCTTTTTCCTTTCATTCTAGATTGTAGTTTTAGTCGTGGTTTGTTCCACATCCACGAAGTTGTTGGCAGCTTGAAAGGCAATAAATCGGGCAGTGACTAGCTGTTTCAATTTGTAACGGTTTTTGAGTCATCCTTGCTGAGCCAATATTTTGCCTTCACAAACTCTATCAAAGAAAACCATGCTGGTTGGTGAGATTCTGCAAGTCCAGTGTGGAAACAACATACGGTAGGAGAAAAACTGTGAAAAACCTTCCGCTTGTGTGAATGACCCTGATACTCCTTTGGTTTTTGATTATGATTCTTATCCCCGTTTTTCCATATGGTCAGTAGAATTCAGATAGTTTCATCTTCCGGAAACCTAAAATTCAAATAATGCGGAATTATTCACGACCGGGGTTCTAACTGACAGGTCTAGAAGATCTTAGATGAGAATGCTTCTTCAGTCAAGAGATTTTCCGTTTTTCCTAATATGCATGGCGGACGCTAATTTTGGTTGTTCGGGTGGATCTTCGTTGATTTCGTTTTGCAAAGCCAACTGGGACTAAATATTAGTAATAGGGATTTCCCTTGCAGTAAATGACTGCAATCGAAAAGCTTTTTGACTCACGCGATACTGGTGTCCGAAGTACAAGTAATTTGGAAACTAAAATATACTACAACACAGTTATCTTCGCAAGGAAGTTCAGGTGCTCCTAAGTCGCAAAACAGGGAATAATTTCCCATTCACCTTCAACGTGTGTTATGTTGTAACGATCATTTGGGAATTTCGCAACCTCAGATCAATACATTGCTCGACGACCTACATTTTCGTAATTTGACACCGAATTTGCAATTAGGGTCTTTGATCAATACAGTTGTTTCCGCGAATCTTTGCATCAGATGTTGAAATTTGCGGAGTGTTCTTCCTTCGTGGATCCGAACATAAGCACGTCATCTTGCAATGCCCTTACCCCATCGATATTCATCGCCTCATCCACTGCAGCCTGCAATATCCCGGTTGATCCGTACACAACGAACCGAAACATTTTATTTGGGAAAAGCTCCATGGAGCGGTAATGGTTGGTATTGGTTTGGACTCCGTTTGAGGCGCAATTCGTAAGTAAGCATCAGCTAGATCAATTTTTAATAAATGTCTGCTACCGAAGATACGCTTTATGAAGTTCTATGGTCTCACTGTAGTTGCCGCGTATTCAAGGTAAATTGATGTTCACCCCGATTTCGGGGTATCTCTACGTCGTTATTCATCTGCACCCAAATCGGAGTCGTCCAAGTGGATGAAGTCACACGCACGACGACACCGTCTTGCTCCATTTTGGTGAGTACCTTCAATCCACCCTCACTCTGGCCATAAAGCAACACTCGGCGTTTCAGTAATACCGGATCACCATCCACCTCCAACTTCGCGGGCTCAGTCTCGTCATTTAATGTCGAAAATAACGCCGCATACCTCTCGAGGCACTGCCTGACACACGGGATTGGACAACCTGGAACAGAGGAGGTTTTTACACCACCATCGCGGTTCAGCCAGTCCCGGGGGGGGGGGGGGGGTTGCAGCTCGATATCCTTCCCTCCAACTCGCAATCGATGAGCTACAAAATCGATTTTAGCTCTTACACGGTCCAACAAATCAACTTCAACAATTATCTCAGCAAACCCTCCAACCAGTTATTTCATGTGTCCCACGAAAATCGGCGATCTTAACCGTGAACTGCTGCTTTCCCGCTACTCTCAGAGCCTTCCATCCGACCGCACGAACTTGTGTTGAAGAAATGAAGTCACTTACTCATTTTATCTGTTGGTGGCTCGAAATGAATCAGCGATGAACTGCAAAATCTGTTTGCACAAATAGCGTCTCTTCAGAGGAACGTGACGTTTTGAGATTCTCCTTTTGAATAAAGACCTGCTATCGAATAGAGCCTATGGCCCTTGGTCTTCGGTTCCTACCACGGCAAAAATTATACTTAGCAGCGCGCAAAGAAGAAGAACTCGAAAGCTGGAGCAGGATATTATGTGCACTGGAGGAACCTAATGGCATACCGACGGTGAACGCAAGCAAAGCAAGTGGAGCTATCAAATCCAGTAATCGCTCAGATAAGCAAATTTGCTATTGTGTCTGTAATATCGGTAACACTACAGGAAATTCCCCCTTGAAGGCCGATTCAGTTGGGTTTCGATGGGTGATTGTTAAGTCGTATTAGGTGTCCAGAAACGTTTTTCATACCTCCCGCTACAATGACGCACAAGAACGAAGCCAACACAGACCGCTCACCGTGACTCACACTGGTCACTGTGAGTCGATCGCAAAACAGTATCCTTCCGAAAAAATAATCCCATTCGGGTAAATCCCGCTTGCGATTTTGCAGAGTGACGATAATGTTGTTGGATCCGTCGTTGTCGGCATACCCCATAGTTCCGTTTGCCTATGGCGGTTATTGTCTTGTTGAAAGAGCCAGCATCCGGCGTCAAATGAGATCAACCGGGATCCAAAGATTGTTGTTTTCGGACCAAATGATATCCTAGAAGTTCTCGCGGTTACTTCCGACGTGGAGAGCTGAAATGCGAAAAAAACCAGGAAAGTATCCTTTGGGACGCGGACGGATATTTCACTGAGACAGACATACCGGAGCAAAGCAGGTTACCACTACTGCTTCCTCGATAAACCACGTGGATCCAGAAACTTGACATCATGAGATATTATTCGCATACCTCGGGAGTATATTCATGCTTCGTTATTATTATTTCGTAAATTATACAATCTCTCATGTACTTGTCTCATACTCAAAATGACCGGAAGATTTCCTAAACACTAAGAAATTCATTGTTTTTTGTATGCAACAAAATGGGAAATATTTCAGCCGAACGGGCATTCCTCAAATACTTGCCGCAGAATAGGGGACCAGTTTCTTTCCGGGGACTATCTCATCAGCCACTTGAACTTTGCTCCGATCTTTACTGCACAACCGAAACTTTTTATTCTCATCCTGACCTTCTGTCACCTTCTCACCTCTAGCAGCTTCATCTCAAAGACGAAATACGCCTTCAAACATCATGGTCTTCCAGCTAGCAATATTCTGATAAAATCAATCATAGCTGAGTTAGACAGTCTCAATTCCATTCGCAAGTGTAAATTTCTAGGCGATTGGAGATATGGCGACACAAGAAACCTTGTGAAAGATCTAACTGATTACTCATCCGCACGCATATCGAATTGTATTGACGTAGACAAGCTCAATAGCTCATGGAGCAGAGCAGTGGAACCTTTAGTTGGGGGACAAGAGCTATTCCCAATAAATGTTTTTCGAAATTCCGACCTCAAAGCTGTTGATAGGTTGCTTCGCTGATGATTGTCCAATAATCAAAGTTATTCATATGCTGATTAGTTTTGCTTACCCACAGTCACGCTTCACTCTCAATGTCCTAGCCATCTGAACACATTACAATCTGTCCGAAGTTGACAGGAAGAGTTAAACGCTAAGAATGTGCTTCCGTGAACACAGTGATGCATTTAACTGCATCAACAGGAGCGAGCTGATTTCGTTTCTTCTTCTCTTCGGTGTTGAGCCTTCACTTACTTTCCTATTGAGCGATTAATTTCGCAATCACCATCAGTTAACTCGTTATAACAACAAAACCTCTTGTTACTACTACTTGTGATATTCCACACGGAGCTCTAAATGTCCCTTCTTTATTTTCTGTTTATGTTTATACCATTCCTCTACATGAAAATACTCCTCTCATCAAATACGCGAGAAATGTCATATTTGGCATGCCACATGCTTGTGATTCTGCATTTTCTACTCTTCTAAATTGCATCACTCTAATTTCAGATTGGTGCTTCAGTACAAACAGTAACCTACTATGCAGTCCAGCCATTTTTGACTTGTTGCAGTGTGATCAATCGAGATTCAGTGCTGACTCCAAGAGAGTGGACATCATGTAGCTTACAAGGGGTTTGAGCTTTTAAATTTCACACAGGCATCGACTAGTTGATAGTTAGAGCATGAAATCGGAAAAGGTACCCGTTTTCAGAGTGCGAGAAATCTAGCAGAGGGGATTTTTAAAAGGCTTCTTCGATGACAGCCAAACTTACCAAACGTTCATATCGCCTGCCAAAATCATAATATCAGGTCGGATGGCTGTACAATAGAGGTCATATTTTTTTGGCCAACCTCATCTATGATTGGTTCTGGACTGTGATCGGTGAGTGCATACACCGAGACTACAAACATATTATATCTACCGAGACAACGACTGCTCACTTTTGAGAGAATCGCTCACGGCACATAATCTACTGTCGACTGAACTCCAGTCTACCAATGTTGCTTCGGCTCTTCCACTGAGAGCTAAGCCAAAGTCAGCAAAACCAGAAGTCGTAGCCTCACAGTCTCCAGGAGTACTTACGTGCAAATTCCCGAAAGGATATGACAGAAGCATCAGTCGGACAATAGACTGGGGGTTAGAACAGGAGTCTCTTGGAGGCAACGCACATCGGTTGACAATGATTTCAAGTACACGAGCTTAGCCCGATTTACACAAACAGGTTTGCGCGTAGAAAGTGGCGGGTGTTTATTTGCATCGAGGACCAAGAAGGGGGCTGATCTGGTGAGACCTGGATCCTAGAAAAAGGAGGATGGCGGATTCAATGGCAGCGTGGATCCAGATGAGCCGATGGGCAATAGTATGATTCATTCGCTTCTTCTGGTAATCGTGTTAGGCAAATGGCGCACACGTTATCAATGATTACGGTTTGACCACCGACGGTCAACTATTTCCAAACACGTGACCGAAAATTCGCTGGTAAATTCATCAGCTGCAATGTTGAAACTCGGGAGTCTAGTTTAATTTTACACCGAGGAAAGCTGCAGAATCAGAACAAAGTGATTAACATTCTAATCGAGCCAAGCAGTCGAGATCCACAGACTACAGAGCGGATAGTGTAAATGATGGGTGTAACCTGCAAAAGACTAGAAGAAATTTGTGAATGAGCTCACTGAATACGATAGCCCATGTGGACAGCTGTTGATCGTGTCGTCAAAGGGAGCGATCGGACATGCGAGACGTGGGCACTTTACAACAGAACCAGCCCATTGGTTGCAGATGCATAGCTAAATTGGAGCCAAAATGCCGAGGCAGCAGGAGAATCGACGTTGCTACATTGTGGCGGGGAAAGAACTGTTCTAACTGATGTAGATGTAGTGTTGATTTGAATTATCTGGCTGGATCTTTGTTACAACCTGACTGAGAAATAGTTAATGGAAGTTCTAGGCACCATCGGCATGCATACTTCTTATTACGATACGCTCCCGAACCTAAGACCTTGCATACATAAGATTGGCTACTGATAAAACCACTTCCTGTGCAGAGAGGAAGATCATTACAATATATTTGGAAATCATAAAAGGGATGTGACCAGCGTTGTTTAAAGCAACGACGCGGATTGTGCACAACATACCCTCGACTTTTACCTGATTCTTTCAATAAGCAAATGCATGCAATTAGATGGAAATCTGAAACTTGTCTATTATTTACTCAAATTACTTTGCCCTGCGATTGGGTCAAACCAGTGGACAGTGCTCACCGTCTCATATATTCAGTTTTGTATCGCGAATTCTCAGCAAAGATAACACTCAATGTTGTTTATTGGCGGAGTGCAGTCATGTCCTGAAGACGGTAGAAGACTTTCCGTAAATTTTGTTTGTGAAATATTTTGCGGTAGTGCCAGTTTTCATTGACATGTTGGTTAACGGATGAACCTTTGAGAACAACGACTAAGAGGCAATCAAACAACAATGTCAGAAGTTGTCACCAAGCATCTCAACATAAACAGCTCACGTACTCGCTGGAACTCGAAAGCACCAATACCGAGCAAACTACAATGGGGAACTAATCAATACAGAGGAGATCCAATTTTGGCTGAGTTCGCAGCCCACATGATATTTTGAATCAGGGGAGAACAGATCACAGATTCAGTTGAGTCTGTTGTAGAGAGAGCTGAAATCGCTTGGACCACGTTCCACAAACTAGCTTCCAGCGAGGACGGTAACCACCGAAGTCTGAACAGCAGATTGAGTTGAAGAAATCCACCTGCTCGTCACCGGTACGTATATCATTCGGACAATATTGAACTGAAACGACGCAATACTAATATGAATAGTTGTTGAATTGACAGATAAATTGAAAATCCATGTCAAGTGCGGTCAAAAAGGGTGAAAGTGGCTCAACTAAGGAAGACACATCGGCGTTGTTCGAAATCAAATAATACGCTTCAATGTTTCGTATATCTTTGCAGTTGTTCACTGCATTGATAACTCTGGCTATATACTACATCGCTGATTTGAGGAAATAATGTGACCAATTCATCAGGAATCTGAAGATATCCGGTAACATAATTAGCGAGAAGATGGACTTGAGTGCGGCTTTTGGATTTGTTTCATTTACTTCTCCAGTTACTAGTCAGTAAGAAAACAATACATCAAGATTCCCCCCAATCGCTTCCACCCTATTAACTGAACAACTAGATTGACATTATATTTTTGCTGGTGTATTTACCCACGTGTTTTGTTGTTCAGTTATAATCACCATTGTTTGAGCATTGACGTCACATGAATGACTGTGAAAGACAGGGAGACCAGATTCAAAGTAGCGTACACAAAACTGAAGCCCAATTATTTCTCAATTAAACCTGTCAGTTCATTTCTACCAATTTGGTCCCACGCTAATAACATGATAGTCAGCTTAGTTGAGACGATCAATGGAAATCCATCTACAAATAAATCATTCAGCTTTCTATCAAGGAGCTTTCCAAGATTTGTTATCCACATTATTCATCATTTCACGAGTCGCTTTTCTGGTCGGTCTGATCGATTTCCAGTGCATTCTTTCAGTCAAGCCATCCACTTCATGTTGAAGATCGATTGACTGATCAATTAGTCCGTCGATGCATGATAATGCTCCACTTTCATGGGTACTGCATCGAGCTATGCGAACATTTGACTAGAATACCACTACAGACGTTCAATCAACTTGCGATCTTATCCATGAGATCGCCGGTAAACCGTAGTTGTACCACTGAGCAAAAGTAACACGCCCCAGTGTAACCAAACTTCATTATACTATTCCTGCTCACACCAACATCGGTTTATTCAGTGCAGTTTATTCATGGTCGTGGTAATGTCAATTCTACCCATCTTGCTAAGCATTCAGTTAGGCCTATCAATTGCACCAGTAAAGGCATGAGCTCAGTTGTCAGTCAACCATGGTTTCTGTTACAGCCCACGAGATATTCAAATCACGATAATTCGATTTTCGTTATACCAGGCTCGCTTCAACCGATTTCCAAGTTCCACGATAACTCGTGCCTCAGGAATTTCAAATATTCTGATCAGCTGAGTGAGGCTACGATAGAAAGCGACTGGAGTAGTGGCACTTGTCCTTGGCTTAAACTTGTCTGTTAGGAAATCATGGAAGTCGATATCTGTCGACAGAGATTGAAATGGGATGTGCGACGGCACTGGGTGGGATTTGAACGACACCCGCAAAATCACTATGTATTGAGTGCTACCAACATCTTGTTTATGTTATGGCATTCCTGAATTCCAGGAAACGAGAACGATTATTTGTTGCCTGTCTCACGAGAATATTACTCATTCAAGCGACACAGTCACCGATGATACAAATACTTAGCATCGCGTAATGGACACATGGGCTAGCGAAACTTGATTTCATCGAATAATATATTGTAATGAGGGGCTTGAATCTTAGTCAATGGATAATTCACTTGTATTTCTCGCATCCAAATATTCCACCCTATTTTCTTGACATTCGAATAACCATCCCGCGATAGCTCATCTGGTTGTAGTTCTGGTATTCCATCAATCTACTCGATAGTTGAAAGGCCGGCGGATCGATGCCAGTTCGCTGCGTTGTCTGTTCGGATGAGAAGAATGCAATATAATCTCCAGTTTTCGACTTTTTATGCATCTTATAGTGACGTTTTTGGCTAAGATTTGCACCGACCGCAAGGATATAGCTCGAATCGTGTGATTATTTACCGACCAGTCCATTAACTATTCCCAATGCGATTCATCAGCATAATTGCATTTTGCACGACCCACACACACATTGTGTAAATGAAACGATCACATTGTTTCCGTTCCGAAGTGGGAAACCCTTTCAGCCACATTAGGAAAACAAAAGCGGTATACATCACCAACATTGAATGACCATTAAAGAAAAACCGGAAACGCAATATCGTTTCAACAGGAATGTAGAACTCTCAATCGGAATGCATGCCGAACTAAGCAATAATCGTTCACTGATTGCCTACCGACAAAAATACATGATTGAGAATTCTCACTGAAGTAAATCGAAAGCAACGATTGATAAAGACAAAATGGAGGAAAAACGAAGTGAGCGTTTATTGGAAAAATATCATTGGTACATGGAAAAGAAAACGATTGACAAAAGAATGGAACGATTCATGTAAACAAATTGTCCTACCAAGATGGCGTCAATCGATCGTCAACAGATATGTAAAAGAACATGTCAAATCACCCAATCAAAATTACCACGATCGACAACGAACCATACATCGACCTCGCACACACACACGGAAACATACGCGACCACGACCACGACCACGACCATAATGTCGAGCCGGACTGATCACTGACTCATTCCCCATCACACCAACATCCACATCCGAAAGCCTCAGATCTGTCACATTCTCAATCACTTTCGAATTCTCATTTGAAATGTCACGCGAATCCAACTCGATCAAATCATCGAAACGTCCAACTTGAACTCGCACAATCTTGTCTGAGTCAGCCACATTGGTCTCGCTCACCAGTCTTCTCTTCGTTTGATTCTCAGATTGGGAGTTTGAATGGGTTGATAATTCGGAGATGGGTTGTTCGACAATCGTGAAGCCATCGTTTCCAATCAGGATTGTGAATAGGAGAGAAATGGTGAGAACTGTGTTGGTGAGCATTTTAGTTTGCCTCGTTTGTGCTTTCGAATTCACTCACATTTGAAACTGTCTGATCTGGTTCGTTTTGTGATTCAATTTATACAAATCTGTTCCAATCAGATGTCCACGGAAACTGATCTTGTGTCCTTGTTGACGCAAATATGCTGCAACTACGGTGGAACCATAGCACTTTATAGAATGCGTGCTCGGTAGCAAACATTTAAAAAAATTGACTAGGTGATGCTTACTTACAAATTCCGCTTCACACGGATTCCAAACAATACCGAACCATGACATTCACGGGTCTTTTTCAATACAATTTCATGCGGTTCGTTTTGCACGTATCATCCGCGATATTTCAGGCCTAAATCGATGAGGCGATCAACGGGGTGACGGCAATTCATGATGATGTGCTTATTTTCAGATCCACGAAGGAAGAACACTCCGCAGATTGCGACATCTAAGACGGATGTTCGTGGAAACAAATGTATTGATCAAAGCCCCTAAGTGTAAATTCGGCGTCACCGATTTCGTCTTGCTCGATTTTACTGTCAATGCAAAGGGACACTGACCTGATCCAGATCGTTTCAAACCGCCGAGTGGCATCGATTCCGGGAAAAATCACGTGCACTTACGATGAATTCTTGGATTCATTGCGGCAGGAGCCCAACCATTGTTTCGGGCTCAATCGTCTGGTGTGTGCAATTGGAACGCACATTGTGGAAAGGCAATTTACAGTCCACGTGGTCTTATTGCGAATATCGTTGACCGATCAATACTAGCCCTATTCGCGCGATCTTAACCGACCATGCTGATCACCGACGTGTCTAAATTCGGGATGGGAGCAGTTCTGGAACAAGATGGATGTCCAATCACCTGCATCTCGCGTTTTCTCAATGTTGCAAAGAAGGGTTATTCCTAGACACAAGAAAGCTTTGGCCTTCTTATGGGCAGTATGCCGACTACAAAAGTGCCTGATCCACCGGATTGTCGGACGTCGTCTTGAGAGTTATCGATAACTCCAAGGCACTCAGGGCCCTCTTGCCCATAATCGTTGGGCTTTTTACGGAATCCAGGATTCGTACCGGGATGTAATCACTCTCTAACTGAACCATCGCAGGTAATAAGATTGGAGAGAAGACATATATTGCGAAATGCAAGCATTTCGTTCACTCTTGTCGGTCGAGTACTGGAAACGTATCAATTTAAATTTGGTAGGGCACGTGTGATACACAGTGGAAAAATGAGAAAAAGTGTTTGTCACAAAGAATACAACCAGATGTGTTCGGCCCGGAGCGGAACTTAAGTCACGGCCCAAATGAATGCAGTCTGTGTCTGAAGTGTCAGGATGAATTCACGAAACATCATGTTGGGACTACGAACCAGTGGATGAAACTTGGTACGGTTGGTTGCCTGGAAATTGACCGGAACCACGTGGCTTAGCAGCAAGTCGTTCATCTCGTCGAACGGAATGGCAGCACGGACTTTCGGATATGCAAGGTTTTTCATCAACCAGTACAATAAACGGTCGCGAGCCGTCAAGAAGAATGCAGTCTGGTTCTGCTTCTTCACATCCTTTCTTATGCTGCACAAAATTTGAAACCGTTCAATCCAGTCTTCAATTCCAGTTGTACGTGCGTACAGGTTCAGTTGTTCAATACTAGGTAGCTCCATGAAGCGACTTCAATTGTAATATTCACAATGCCCGAAATGACATACCGTATGGAAACAACTCCCACCCAGAACTTCGCGAAGAAGAAATTTCGGTTGGCTTTTTGACTGGGACAGACAACCTGTCAATTACATTTAAATGGTTTGGAGTGTTGCTATCAGACATTGGCGCCGTACGCGATTGCTTATTTTGAGAAGTGTCAGTTAGTTGTCTCCACCTCGCTGACTCAAAGCCACCGTACAAGATGAAAAACCTGTGACTAGATGGAAATCCCAAACTGTACTGCACTGGTCACCGGATTTTCCTTCATGTCGAAAAGGAAAATGTCGAACAATGCTACCCGTCTTGTATATTTAGTTCTATACCGTTGAGGCACGACGAATATGCTGTTTAACAATGTTCAGTACTGGAAGGCGACGAGGCACTGACGACCGTCAGAGATACTCTGCCGTAGAAGTTTGGCAAAAGGGTGAGGGGGCGTGTGGTTACAAGGACACATTGGTCAATGGATGAATATGTTCGAATGGGGACCAATAAGTAATCTCTCAATCGGCAGCGGCTTATTGACCGCATGCATGCTTTCGATAACCATTCATTGCACTTGCAAAACTGAGCAACACTAACTCGGTTGTTCATTTTGCCTCTGGTGCTAACAAACGAGAACTGTATGCTTTGACCTCGTACTCGATGTGGTTATGAATCATCCTCATACTATTTAGCCTTTATCCCATAGAGAGATGGCCATCAGTTAATTTAAAATCCTCGATTCAGAATATCTGTGCTTGAAAGGATGAAATCAGTTACCCAGACTATCTTATAGTCGATGAGCTTGTGTATTCAGGTAATACGACCTCAGCTGCATTGTTTAGTATCCGATGAATTTGGCAGTTCCGAGTATGATCCAGATAATCTTTGTGATAATGCAATGGACGGTGGGTTAGAGTTTTGAATTACGCGGTAAATGGCTGTTGGCCTTTGAGCAATCATCGCTGCACATGGGTTAGGTCATTCCAATCTATTCGTCGAGAAAACCACATTGTTTGGGGCGTGTTTTCACGTCCCATGTGGACACAATTCACTGTGGGAAAATATTAGTCTAAAATCTCCTTGATATGTGAATAAAACTGATGCCCCTGTGTGTTTCGGTAACGGTTCGAATCGACGTGCTTCGGCACAGAAAGCAGAATTTGGGTAGTACAATCTCGTGGGAAAGTGGTAAACATGTAAAAATATTCAAGATGGAGGTTCTCACGCAGAGATCTTGAAGATCTAGGATAAGGAGCAATCCTAACCGGACTGTTCTTTTGTTTTTCGTTATATCAATGGTGGAAGCCATCACTTGGTGGTTGGTTGGTCGGCTGAGACGTGGTTGATTTCGTGTTGTGCGAGGTTGGCTGGCAACATTACGCATCTTGATTTAGAAATGTGGAAGTGCGGTCGAGATGACTGGAGCGTTGGAATGATACTGTTATTAGAAATGAGATGGCCACAATGGTCCCGTAGCCAGGCATCTGGGATAAGCGTGTTTCCAGGAGCCGTGAATTCAAGTAAAAACAGTTCCTCGAAGTCTGCCACAGTGGATATGGTTTCCATCGCCACGTGCTTAAGCAACAGACACAAATCGTCTGCAACCGTTTGTATGGAGGTCTAGTGCCCTCACATTCCACGTTTTCCACCCCCAAATGCAGATGCAACAAGCAAACTTCAGTTGTGCCATATGTCACACAGAAGCTGACGGAGCGCCAAATACATCAAACACGGTAAATAAATCGAGCATTGATCAGTCTTCATCATTGAACAATATTAGCACTCGGGATATTGCAACTAACGTGTACGGGTAAAAATAATTCCAAATGACTCGATTGATGAGAAGTGATAGATGGACAATGCACATCATCAACCTAAACATTCACACTGGGAAAGTCGAATGATCACCAGAGGGAGATGATCTGAAATAGAAATGCTTTGATTAGGGTTATTTACAATCCTCAGACATCAACATGCAACACGAGCGATACCATTTGCGGAACCGGGACCTACCGTGTGAAAATGCAACTAGTCGAGGAAAAATCAAACCACATCTACTCCATTACCAATTCTAGTAAGTTTCATTTGGACAAGCACGTGATGCTATGTGGGCCGGATGAATAATCCCGGACAAACATACACATACACACCACATACAGACCGACTGATAACACACATATCATGCAAACACTATTCCGACTAATACGATTAAAACACTATCATAACAAATCACACACAAACACTCGTCCATAATTATATCAAAATCAAAACACGAACTCTCTCACCTAAATTATGTCGACCAATCTGAAGCACATCTGATTCGAACAGATTTGTATAAATTGAATCACAAAACGAACCAGATCAGACAGTTTCAAATGTGGGTGAATTCGAGAGCACAAACGAGGCAAACTAAAATGCTCACCAACACAGTTCTCACCATTTCTCTCCTATTCACAATCCTGATTGGAAACGATGGCTTCACGATTGTCGAACAACCCATCTCCGAATTATCAACCCATTCAAACTCCCAATCTGAGAATCAAACGAAGAGAAGACTGCTGAGCGAGACCAACGTGGCTGACTCAGACAAGATTGTGCGAGTTCAAGTTGGACGTTTCGATGATTTGATCGAGTTGGATCCGCGTGACATTTCGAATGAGAATTCGAAAGTGATTGAGAATGTGACAGATTTGAGGCATTCGGATGTGGATGTTGGTGTGATGGGGAATGAGTCAGTGATCAGTCCGGCTCGACATTATGGTCGTGGTCGTGGTCGTGGTCGCGTATGTTTCCGTGTGTGTGTGCGAGGTCGATGTATGGTTCGTTGTCGATCGTGGTAATTTTGATTGGGTGATTTGACATGTTCTTTTACATATCTGTTGACGATCGATTGACGCCATCTTGGTAGGACAATTTGTTTACATGAATCGTTCCATTCTTTTGTCAATCGTTTTCTTTTCCATGTACCAATGATATTTTTCCAATAAACGCTCACTTCGTTTTTCCTCCATTTTGTCTTTATCAATCGTTGCTTCCGATTTACTTCAGTGAGAATTCTCAATCATGTATTTTTGTCGGTAGGCAATCAGTGAACGATTATTGCTTAGTTCGGCATGCATTCCGATTGAGAGTTCTACATTCCTGTTGAAACGATATTGCGTTTCCGGTTTTTCTTTAATGGTCATTCAATGTTGGTGATGTATACCGCTTTTGTTTTCCTAATGTGGCTGAAAGGGTTTCCCACTTCGGAACGGAAACAATGTGATCGTTTCATTTACACAATGTGTGTGTGGGTCGTGCAAAATGCAATTATGCTGATGAATCGCATTGGGAATAGTTAATGGACTGGTCGGTAAATAATCACACGATTCGAGCTATATCCTTGCGGTCGGTGCAAATCTTAGCCAAAAACGTCACTATAAGATGCATAAAAAGTCGAAAACTGGAGATTATATTGCATTCTTCTCATCCGAACAGACAACGCAGCGAACTGGCATCGATCCGCCGGCCTTTCAACTATCGAGTAGATTGATGGAATACCAGAACTACAACCAGATGAGCTATCGCGGGATGGTTATTCGAATGTCAAGAAAATAGGGTGGAATATTTGGATGCGAGAAATACAAGTGAATTATCCATTGACTAAGATTCAAGCCCCTCATTACAATATATTATTCGATGAAATCAAGTTTCGCTAGCCCATGTGTCCATTACGCGATGCTAAGTATTTGTATCATCGGTGACTGTGTCGCTTGAATGAGTAATATTCTCGTGAGACAGGCAACAAATAATCGTTCTCGTTTCCTGGAATTCAGGAATGCCATAACATAAACAAGATGTTGGTAGCACTCAATACATAGTGATTTTGCGGGTGTCGTTCAAATCCCACCCAGTGCCGTCGCACATCCCATTTCAATCTCTGTCGACAGATATCGACTTCCATGATTTCCTAACAGACAAGTTTAAGCCAAGGACAAGTGCCACTACTCCAGTCGCTTTCTATCGTAGCCTCACTCAGCTGATCAGAATATTTGAAATTCCTGAGGCACGAGTTATCGTGGAACTTGGAAATCGGTTGAAGCGAGCCTGGTATAACGAAAATCGAATTATCGTGATTTGAATATCTCGTGGGCTGTAACAGAAACCATGGTTGACTGACAACTGAGCTCATGCCTTTACTGGTGCAATTGATAGGCCTAACTGAATGCTTAGCAAGATGGGTAGAATTGACATTACCACGACCATGAATAAACTGCACTGAATAAACCGATGTTGGTGTGAGCAGGAATAGTATAATGAAGTTTGGTTACACTGGGGCGTGTTACTTTTGCTCAGTGGTACAACTACGGTTTACCGGCGATCTCATGGATAAGATCGCAAGTTGATTGAACGTCTGTAGTGGTATTCTAGTCAAATGTTCGCATAGCTCGATGCAGTACCCATGAAAGTGGAGCATTATCATGCATCGACGGACTAATTGATCAGTCAATCGATCTTCAACATGAAGTGGATGGCTTGACTGAAAGAATGCACTGGAAATCGATCAGACCGACCAGAAAAGCGACTCGTGAAATGATGAATAATGTGGATAACAAATCTTGGAAAGCTCCTTGATAGAAAGCTGAATGATTTATTTGTAGATGGATTTCCATTGATCGTCTCAACTAAGCTGACTATCATGTTATTAGCGTGGGACCAAATTGGTAGAAATGAACTGACAGGTTTAATTGAGAAATAATTGGGCTTCAGTTTTGTGTACGCTACTTTGAATCTGGTCTCCCTGTCTTTCACAGTCATTCATGTGACGTCAATGCTCAAACAATGGTGATTATAACTGAACAACAAAACACGTGGGTAAATACACCAGCAAAAATATAATGTCAATCTAGTTGTTCAGTTAATAGGGTGGAAGCGATTGGGGGGAATCTTGATGTATTGTTTTCTTACTGACTAGTAACTGGAGAAGTAAATGAAACAAATCCAAAAGCCGCACTCAAGTCCATCTTCTCGCTAATTATGTTACCGGATATCTTCAGATTCCTGATGAATTGGTCACATTATTTCCTCAAATCAGCGATGTAGTATATAGCCAGAGTTATCAATGCAGTGAACAACTGCAAAGATATACGAAACATTGAAGCGTATTATTTGATTTCGAACAACGCCGATGTGTCTTCCTTAGTTGAGCCACTTTCACCCTTTTTGACCGCACTTGACATGGATTTTCAATTTATCTGTCAATTCAACAACTATTCATATTAGTATTGCGTCGTTTCAGTTCAATATTGTCCGAATGATATACGTACCGGTGACGAGCAGGTGGATTTCTTCAACTCAATCTGCTGTTCAGACTTCGGTGGTTACCGTCCTCGCTGGAAGCTAGTTTGTGGAACGTGGTCCAAGCGATTTCAGCTCTCTCTACAACAGACTCAACTGAATCTGTGATCTGTTCTCCCCTGATTCAAAATATCATGTGGGCTGCGAACTCAGCCAAAATTGGATCTCCTCTGTATTGATTAGTTCCCCATTGTAGTTTGCTCGGTATTGGTGCTTTCGAGTTCCAGCGAGTACGTGAGCTGTTTATGTTGAGATGCTTGGTGACAACTTCTGACATTGTTGTTTGATTGCCTCTTAGTCGTTGTTCTCAAAGGTTCATCCGTTAACCAACATGTCAATGAAAACCGGCACTACCGCAAAATATTTCACAAACAAAATTTACGGAAAGTCTTCTGCCGTCTTCAGGACATGACTGCACTCCGCCAATAAACAACATTGAGTGTTATCTTTGCTGAGAATTCGCGATACAAAACTGAATATATGAGACGGTGAGCACTGTCCACTGGTTTGACCCAATCGCAGGGCAAAGTAATTTGAGTAAATAATAGACAAGTTTCAGATTTCCATCTAATTGCATGCATTTGCTTATTGAAAGAATCAGGTAAAAGTCGAGGGTATGTTGTGCACAATCCGCGTCGTTGCTTTAAACAACGCTGGTCACATCCCTTTTATGATTTCCAAATATATTGTAATGATCTTCCTCTCTGCACAGGAAGTGGTTTTATCAGTAGCCAATCTTATGTATGCAAGGTCTTAGGTTCGGGAGCGTATCGTAATAAGAAGTATGCATGCCGATGGTGCCTAGAACTTCCATTAACTATTTCTCAGTCAGGTTGTAACAAAGATCCAGCCAGATAATTCAAATCAACACTACATCTACATCAGTTAGAACAGTTCTTTCCCCGCCACAATGTAGCAACGTCGATTCTCCTGCTGCCTCGGCATTTTGGCTCCAATTTAGCTATGCATCTGCAACCAATGGGCTGGTTCTGTTGTAAAGTGCCCACGTCTCGCATGTCCGATCGCTCCCTTTGACGACACGATCAATAGCTGTCCACATGGGCTATCGTATTCAGTGAGCTCATTCACAAATTTCTTCTAGTCTTTTGCAGGTTACACCCATCATTTACACTATCCGCTCTGTAGTCTGTGGATCTCGACTGCTTGGCTCGATTAGAATGTTAATCACTTTGTTCTGATTCTGCAGCTTTCCTCGGTGTAAAATTAAACTAGACTCCCGAGTTTCAACATTGCAGCTGATGAATTTACCAGCGAATTTTCGGTCACGTGTTTGGAAATAGTTGACCGTCGGTGGTCAAACCGTAATCATTGATAACGTGTGCGCCATTTGCCTAACACGATTACCAGAAGAAGCGAATGAATCATACTATTGCCCATCGGCTCATCTGGATCCACGCTGCCATTGAATCCGCCATCCTCCTTTTTCTAGGATCCAGGTCTCACCAGATCAGCCCCCTTCTTGGTCCTCGATGCAAATAAACACTCGCCACTTTCTACGCGCAAACCTGTTTGTGTAAATCGGGCTAAGCTCGTGTACTTGAAATCATTGTCATCGATGTGCGTTGCCTCCAAGAGACTCCTATTCTAACCCCCAGTCTATTGTCCGACTGATGCTTCTGTCATATCCTTTCGGGAATTTGCACGTAAGTACTCCTGGAGACTGTGAGGCTACGACTTCTGGTTTTGCTGACTTTGGCTTAGCTCTCAGTGGAAGAGCCGGAGCAACATTGGTAGACTGGAGTTCAGTCGACAGTAGATTATGTGCCGTGAGCGATTCTCTCAAAAGTGAGCAGTCGTTGTCTCGGTAGATATAATATGTTTGTAGTCTCGGTGTATGCACTCACCGATCACAGTCCATAAACAATCATAGATGAGGTTGGCCAAAAAATATGACCTCTATTGTACAGCCATCCGACCTGATATTATGATTTTGGCAGGCGATATGAACGTTTGGTAAGTTTGGCTGTCATCGAAGAAGCCTTTTAAAAATCCCCTCTGCTAGATTTCTCGCACTCTGAAAACGGATACCTTTTCCGATTTCATGCTCTAACTATCAACTAGTCGATGCCTGTGTGAAATTTAAAAGCTCAAACCCCTTGTAAGCTACATGATGTCCACTCTCTTGGAGTCAGCACTGAATCTCGATCGATCACACTGCAACAAGTCAAAAATGGCTGGACTGCATAGTAGGTTACTGTTTGTACTGAAGCACCCCACCTGACTCCGCCCATGCAATAAGCTATCCATGTGAATCGGTGGGCTCTGCAAAGGCATGCTGTAACAACAGTGTGATTGCGCTAAGCTTTCCCATCTATCTCGCCTATCTGTCTTCGAAAGAGTTTTGGCCGAACAGCTGGATGTATTTCTAAGTAAATTAATTGCTTTATGCACCCCGAGGGATGAATATTTAGCCTCCATATAACCATATGTATGTCCCTAAAAACAAATGGAAATTATACAAGACAAGATCAAATGAAATAATAGAATAATGGTTCATATGCATCGGCCTTATTTCAAATGTTGTGTTAGTTCTGATAGTACAGGGCATGGATTGCCCAAATACCTAGCCAGGTGGGGAATAGTAGAACTGTTATATGCTTTAGCGCGTGCATGAATATTTTTGTGTTAAAGAAGTGTGAGAGGTATGAATGTACTTTTCACTAGGGCTTTGTGAAGGGGATGAGCAGAGTCAGTGAGAACCCTTGTAGACAGATTTTGGTATGCTTTGTTATGCTGCGATGTGACGAAGTGAGTAAAATACCATCAGGGTATACCACTGGCAAATGATAGAATCCTACGGGATCTAGCAATGAACTTGAAGTCATTGAGCAACAGACCAGGAAAGATGATGGGTGAACCGTAAAGCCAGTGAGGCACGGCAGAAAAAGACAACGCTTTTGATAAGACAACTGGGTGTGGACTTGAATTCTAGGTGTGAAACATAGAAAGACATGAGTCTGGTTCCCACAAAAATGGAACCAACATGTTTGGATCAAGGATAGTGACGGTCTAGCAGCACTCCATGGTTCTTCACTGGGTCAAGATGACCCGGCCGTTACCCGTTGATTGTAATGGTTGTGCGATCCTTTTGAAAATGAAATTGTTTGCCACCGTCTCAATGGGGAAATACGATGTCATCACATTTGATCCGGTTAGGGTTTTAGTTGTGAGCATGAGACCAATCTGAAATTTTAGTGATGCAATTTAGAAGAGTAGAAAATGCAGAATCACAAGCATGTGGCATGCCAAATATGACATTTCTCGCGTATTTGATGAGAGGAGTATTTTCATGTAGAGGAATGGTATAAACATAAACAGAAAATAAAGAAGGGACATTTAGAGCTCCGTGTGGAATATCACAAGTAGTAGTAACAAGAGGTTTTGTTGTTATAACGAGTTAACTGATGGTGATTGCGAAATTAATCGCTCAATAGGAAAGTAAGTGAAGGCTCAACACCGAAGAGAAGAAGAAACGAAATCAGCTCGCTCCTGTTGATGCAGTTAAATGCATCACTGTGTTCACGGAAGCACATTCTTAGCGTTTAACTCTTCCTGTCAACTTCGGACAGATTGTAATGTGTTCAGATGGCTAGGACATTGAGAGTGAAGCGTGACTGTGGGTAAGCAAAACTAATCAGCATATGAATAACTTTGATTATTGGACAATCATCAGCGAAGCAACCTATCAACAGCTTTGAGGTCGGAATTTCGAAAAACATTTATTGGGAATAGCTCTTGTCCCCCAACTAAAGGTTCCACTGCTCTGCTCCATGAGCTATTGAGCTTGTCTACGTCAATACAATTCGATATGCGTGCGGATGAGTAATCAGTTAGATCTTTCACAAGGTTTCTTGTGTCGCCATATCTCCAATCGCCTAGAAATTTACACTTGCGAATGGAATTGAGACTGTCTAACTCAGCTATGATTGATTTTATCAGAATATTGCTAGCTGGAAGACCATGATGTTTGAAGGCGTATTTCGTCTTTGAGATGAAGCTGCTAGAGGTGAGAAGGTGACAGAAGGTCAGGATGAGAATAAAAAGTTTCGGTTGTGCAGTAAAGATCGGAGCAAAGTTCAAGTGGCTGATGAGATAGTCCCCGGAAAGAAACTGGTCCCCTATTCTGCGGCAAGTATTTGAGGAATGCCCGTTCGGCTGAAATATTTCCCATTTTGTTGCATACAAAAAACAATGAATTTCTTAGTGTTTAGGAAATCTTCCGGTCATTTTGAGTATGAGACAAGTACATGAGAGATTGTATAATTTACGAAATAATAATAACGAAGCATGAATATACTCCCGAGGTATGCGAATAATATCTCATGATGTCAAGTTTCTGGATCCACGTGGTTTATCGAGGAAGCAGTAGTGGTAACCTGCTTTGCTCCGGTATGTCTGTCTCAGTGAAATATCCGTCCGCGTCCCAAAGGATACTTTCCTGGTTTTTTTCGCATTTCAGCTCTCCACGTCGGAAGTAACCGCGAGAACTTCTAGGATATCATTTGGTCCGAAAACAACAATCTTTGGATCCCGGTTGATCTCATTTGACGCCGGATGCTGGCTCTTTCAACAAGACAATAACCGCCATAGGCAAACGGAACTATGGGGTATGCCGACAACGACGGATCCAACAACATTATCGTCACTCTGCAAAATCGCAAGCGGGATTTACCCGAATGGGATTATTTTTTCGGAAGGATACTGTTTTGCGATCGACTCACAGTGACCAGTGTGAGTCACGGTGAGCGGTCTGTGTTGGCTTCGTTCTTGTGCGTCATTGTAGCGGGAGGTATGAAAAACGTTTCTGGACACCTAATACGACTTAACAATCACCCATCGAAACCCAACTGAATCGGCCTTCAAGGGGGAATTTCCTGTAGTGTTACCGATATTACAGACACAATAGCAAATTTGCTTATCTGAGCGATTACTGAATTTGGTAGCTCCACTTGCTTTGCTTGCGTACACCGTCGGTATGCCATTAAGTTCCTCCAGTGCACATATTATCATGCTCCAGCTTTCGAGTTCTTCTTCTTTGCGCGCTGCTAAGTATAATTTTTGCCGTGGTACGAACCGAAGACCAAGGGCCATAGGCTCTATACGATAGCAGGTCCTTATTCAAAAGGTGAATCTCAAAATGTCACAGTCCCAGATCTGTCACATTCTCAATCACTTTCGAATTCTCATTCGAAATGTCACGCGAATCCAACTCGATCAAATCATCGAAACGTCCAACTTGAACTCGCACAATCTTGTCTGAGTCAGCCACGTTGGTCTCGCTCAGCAGTCTTCTCTCCGTTTGATTCTCAGATTGGGAGTTTGAATGGGTTGATAATTCGGAGATGGGTTGTTCGACAATCGTGAAGCCATCGTTTCCAATCAGGATTGTGAATAGGAGAGAGATGGTGAGAACTGTGTTGGTGAGCATTTTAGTTTGCCTCGTTTGTGCTTTCGAATGCACTCGCGTTTGAAACTAACTGATCTGGTTCGTTTTGTGATTCAATTTATACAAATCTGTTCCAATCAGATGTCCACGGAAACTGATCTTGTGTCCTTGTTGACGCAAATATGCTGCAACTACGGTGGAACCATAGCACTTTATAGAATGCGTGCTCGGTAGCAGACATTTAAAAAATTGACTAGGTGATGCTCACGTACAAATTCCGCTTCACACGGATTCCAAACAATACCAAACCATGACACTCCACGGGTCTTTTTCAATACAATTTCATGCGGTTCGTTTGGCACGTATCATCCGCGATATTTCAGGCTTAAATCGATGAGGCGATCAACGGGGTGACGGCAATTCATGATGATGTGCTTATTTTCAGATCCACGAAGGAAGAACACTCCGCAGATTGCGACATCTGAGACGGAGGTTCGTGGAAACAAATGTATTGATCAAAGCCCCTAAGTGTAAATTCGGCGTCACCGATTTCGTCTTGCTCGATTTTACTGTCAATGCAAAGGGACACTGACCTGATCCAGATCGTTTCAAACCGCCGAGTGGCATCGATTCCGGGAAAAATCACGTGCACTTACGATGAATTCTTGGATTCATTGCGGCAGGAGCCCAACCATTGTTTCGGGCTCAATCGTCTGGTGTGTGCAATTGGAACGCACATTGTGGAAAGGCAATTTACAGTCCACGTGGTCTTATTGCGAATATCGTTGACCGATCAATACTAGCCCTATTCGCGCGATCTTAACCGACCATGCTGATCACCGACGTGTCTAAATTCGGGATGGGAGCAGTTCTGGAACAAGATGGATGTCCAATCACCTGCATCTCGCGTTTTCTCAATGTTGCAAAGAAGGGTTATTCCTAGACACAAGAAAGCTTTGGCCTTCTTATGGGCAGTATGCCGACTACAAAAGTGCCTGATCCACCGGATTGTCGGACGTCGTCTTGAGAGTTATCGATAACTCCAAGGCACTCAGGGCCCTCTTGCCCATAATCGTTGGGCTTTTTACGGAATCCAGGATTCGTACCGGGATGTAATCACTCTCTAACTGAACCATCGCAGGTAATAAGATTGGAGAGAAGACATATATTGCGAAATGCAAGCATTTCGTTCACTCTTGTCGGTCGAGTACTGGAAACGTATCAATTTAAATTTGGTAGGGCACGTGTGATACACAGTGGAAAAATGAGAAAAAGTGTTTGTCACAAAGAATACAACCAGATGTGTTCGGCCCGGAGCGGAACTTAAGTCACGGCCCAAATGAATGCAGTCTGTGTCTGAAGTGTCAGGATGAATTCACGAAACATCATGTTGGGACTACGAACCAGTGGATGAAACTTGGTACGGTTGGTTGCCTGGAAATTGACCGGAACCACGTGGCTTAGCAGCAAGTCGTTCATCTCGTCGAACGGAATGGCAGCACGGACTTTCGGATATGCAAGGTTTTTCATCAACCAGTACAATAAACGGTCGCGAGCCGTCAAGAAGAATGCAGTCTGGTTCTGCTTCTTCACATCCTTTCTTATGCTGCACAAAATTTGAAACCGTTCAATCCAGTCTTCAATTCCAGTTGTACGTGCGTACAGGTTCAGTTGTTCAATACTAGGTAGCTCCATGAAGCGACTTCAATTGTAATATTCACAATGCCCGAAATGACATACCGTATGGAAACAACTCCCACCCAGAACTTCGCGAAGAAGAAATTTCGGTTGGCTTTTTGACTGGGACAGACAACCTGTCAATTACATTTAAATGGTTTGGAGTGTTGCTATCAGACATTGGCGCCGTACGCGATTGCTTATTTTGAGAAGTGTCAGTTAGTTGTCTCCACCTCGCTGACTCAAAGCCACCGTACAAGATGAAAAACCTGTGACTAGATGGAAATCCCAAACTGTACTGCACTGGTCACCGGATTTTCCTTCATGTCGAAAAGGAAAATGTCGAACAATGCTACCCGTCTTGTATATTTAGTTCTATACCGTTGAGGCACGACGAATATGCTGTTTAACAATGTTCAGTACTGGAAGGCGACGAGGCACTGACGACCGTCAGAGATACTCTGCCGTAGAAGTTTGGCAAAAGGGTGAGGGGGCGTGTGGTTACAAGGACACATTGGTCAATGGATGAATATGTTCGAATGGGGACCAATAAGTAATCTCTCAATCGGCAGCGGCTTATTGACCGCATGCATGCTTTCGATAACCATTCATTGCACTTGCAAAACTGAGCAACACTAACTCGGTTGTTCATTTTGCCTCTGGTGCTAACAAACGAGAACTGTATGCAGCCATGACGTTTCATTATTCTATGTCCTCCTTCAACCCATATCGTTGGATACTAATTGCATTTGTAATGAGGAAAAATACAATAAGCACATTCTCGTTGAAGATGATAATTTTGGTTGAATGCTACCGGTGGAATGCAACGAGAACAGTGTCACACTCCACAGATATTTGAAGATGTCAAATAGATTTCAGCAGAGCAACAATCTGTTTCTCGGAATAATGAACAAATTCATATGGGTACTTCTGTTATCAGATTATCTTCCTTTGTAGATTGGTTATCATCACACTGAACAACTGAAGGAAGCTCTCTTAGGTAATAGGCCAATACTGGTGCTGCGATATCATCCAAAGCATATCACTGTTCTGTACCCTAATGCCAGCGTATCTCCTTTATTCCTGGTATATGAAATAGAATTCAGGAGAGTTTGAACACATATCAAAAGGTCCATTTTATACATGCGAAGAAAATCCAATTCTCTATTTGAAGTGTGAAACAGTTTGAAATAGTAAAGCTACACGGTTGCGTTGATTCTGAGAAGTCGTGACGACTAACTGATATTACCGAAAACGAACACAACCGTGGACAGTGCGAATGCCTAATAACAACACTCCAACTCGTACATATGGAATTGAGATGCTTTCTGTCCCAATCAAAATGGCAACACAAATTCTCTCTCTCGGGAGAATTCTAGCTCGAAACTAGAAAAAAAGTGAAATTCTCACAGTGCGCAACAAATTAATTATTCTGGTAAATAAATCAGAAGAGATCAATCGACAGAATCGAAAGACATCGAGAACATGAACAGTCTGATTAGCCCCAACAATGAAGCCAACATATACCATTAACACAAGCACGCACACACCATCTGCCATACATATCTTCCCTGGTAATTATTGGCACCACGTCCATCTTGTCCGTCTCATACTCGTTCTCATCAGGTAATTGGACAACTTTGGTTGCACGATCGAATTTATTCAATTTGTTGTTTGCATTCGTTTGACCAGTTGAGAGGCCGTTGAGCTGGAATGTGCATATTGCAAGTAGAAGAACAATGAGAGAACATGGATGTGTCATCATTCAGATTGACTCCTTCAATGCTGATCAATTGTTTGGGTTTCCGTATTCAGTTGACTCGTTGTGCTCTCTACCAGTTCTTCATTTATATATCCACATGTGTTGTCTGACTACCCGTCGATTTCCACAGTGTTGTTCAGTGATATTCACAGTTTTTCGTGCATTGACTTGATGTGATTGGTTGAGCAATAGACATAAATTCGATTTGTAATTGGACTATGTACTGAACTTCAGACAAAAGTGTATGCAACTGACCTGTATCAACGCATCCCACAGAATGTTTTGAACCGTTTTCCTGTTGTCGTTTTTTTGTTTGCCAGTGGTTGTAATTTGATCTTCGATCTCGGATCGACTGGAAGATCAGTTGAAATTTGTTACACTCCGATCAGTGTACAATCATACTCAGTCACATGGATTCAAGAAAACAATAAGCTCACACTGAAACTTTGTGTGCATGGGAAAATTGTAAACGGTACAGCACAATCGCACGGTGAGTAATTATCTGGAAAACTTGTTTCCGAAAAGCACTCAACGCGGATAACATTCGGGTAAATAAAATTCAACGAATTCAACAAAAGTGCATACGGTAACTGAACATGAAACATTTGAACACTAGATAATTTGCACCCACATTTGACCATGGTTTGCCTCGTGCAACGTATCAGCACCGTGTGGAGTAAGATACAGTAGGACAAGATGGAACAATTTCAACGCCTGAGATAGACATTGTGGAAATCTGTCTTTCTTATAAATTTCCAACAAAGCATTGTTAGTACTTTGGTAATACTAAGTGACAAATAATGTTGCTGAATTGGTATTGTTTAATAACTGGATGTCTGATGCAGCACCTCGTGCTAACTATCCCACCATTAGGATTCTGCGGTAATGTGCACAAGATGACTTCCGTTTAGCCTAAATGAAATGATTTTGACAATTTGGCAAAATCCTGGATATTTGTCAAGTATTTTGTGGATGCAACAGAGCGCTCTTATAGATATCCGTCGAATCATTGTGTTAATGGGGTTTTTGGATTTATTTTCATTCACTCGTAGTCTTTATTGGAGAAGCTGCCATTCGGGGCCAAATGTTTGGCATTTTAGTCAAGAGTGACCTGTGTGTTACCCGTCTTTGACTACCAAGCGGTTCTTGATTGGCCGCTTACTTCGGATTGCATTGCCTCCTGATTGCCACAGAAAGCTTCCAGAAGTTTCGTCACATGACCACTAACTAATCTGAGTTAATCTGAAGTTATCATTTTTATATTTACCTCTCCTATCTTCCACATATCTACACTGGATATGCTGCTATTGACATTTCTCCACCACTATCCACATACGACGATGTGCATCAATATTCAAATGGTCGATGTTCAGGGTAAAATATGCAAAGAAGCTGATAGTTTCGCATACGCAAGAAGACAGAATTTTCGGATGCTGGCAACTGTTACATCAAATACGCAAATACGCACTGGCTTACAGCGGACACATTGTGTTATTTTAAGGGTGGATCGCGCTCCACACCAACAAGATTTGCATATGCACGATGCTTTCTATCACCAGCAATTTGCAGGTCTGCAGCATCAATGTTTTCAGTCGAATGATTCTGCTTCAATTGTCGAGTTGACCATTGTGCTCGAATTCATACTTCACTTGTGGACAGAATCAAACCATATACATGTACGATTGCTGACATCGGGAATAATACAGGATTCTCTGGGCGACTTACGAAATGTAGCCTCATAGCTACTCAAACATTTCACCCCTACAACCAATGCAGTATACGTAATCTCACAGCAATGGCAACAGGATCTTGACAACACAGCTCAAAAGGACACTTTGAAGGATTTATTCAACATCATTGCAAAGTTAACACTGCACTCGAGGAGATTACTTTCGTTGCGAAACGGATGATTCGAATGTTTTGTAACAGGGGAATGTAGGACGTACACATATTTGTATAACGATCAGAGGAACACACAAAAAGTATCACACCTCGTTTACACAGTAACGGAAACACCCAAAACCCATCCGCAATTTACGGAACTCGACTTGTGCACATTGCCGCAGAATCCTAATGATGGTATAGTAAGCCGGCCGAACTTAACTCAAATTATCATCTTCACCGAGAAACATCATTCTATGTCGTTTTTCAACCCGCACAGTTGGATGCGACGTGCATTTATCATGGGGGAAAATATCATAAGCACATTTATAAAGAAACCAGATTTCCACACTGTCTATCTCAGGCTGTTTGTCAGCAGATAACATTCCCGTGTTCAAACACTCGCACGAATGTAGAGATAAATGGGACAATGGACTGGCCACACCATCGCGTGTTAGGGAGTGAGCATGCGTTGAAATTGTTTCATCTTGTCCTACTGTATCTTACTCCACACGGTGCTGATACGTTGCACGAGGCAAACCATGGTCAAATGTGGGTGCAAATTATCTAGTGTTCAAATGTTTCATGTTCAGTTACCGTATGCACTTTTGTTGAATTCGTTGAATTTTATTTACCCGAATGTTATCCGCGTTGAGTGCTTTTCGGAAACAAGTTTTCCAGATAATTACTCACCGTGCGATTGTGCTGTACCGTTTACAATTTTCCCATGCACACAAAGTTTCAGTGTGAGCTTATTGTTTTCTTGAATCCATGTGACTGAGTATGATTGTACACTGATCGGAGTGTAACAAATTTCAACTGATCTTCCAGTCGATCCGAGATCGAAGATCAAATTACAACCACTGGCAAACAAAAAAACGACAACAGGAAAACGGTTCAAAACATTCTGTGGGATGCGTTGATACAGGTCAGTTGCATACACTTTTGTCTGAAGTTCAGTACATAGTCCAATTACAAATCGAATTTATGTCTATTGCTCAACCAATCACATCAAGTCAATGCACGAAAAACTGTGAATATCACTGAACAACACTGTGGAAATCGACGGGTAGTCAGACAACACATGTGGATATATAAATGAAGAACTGGTAGAGAGCACAACGAGTCAACTGAATACGGAAACCCAAACAATTGATCAGCATTGAAGGAGTCAATCTGAATGATGACACATCCATGTTCTCTCATTGTTCTTCTACTTGCAATATGCACATTCCAGCTCAACGGCCTCTCAACTGGTCAAACGAATGCAAACAACAAATTGAATAAATTCGATCGTGCAACAAAAGTTGTCCAATTACCTGATGAGAACGAGTATGAGACGGACAAGATGGACGTGGTGCCAATAATTACTAGAGAATATATGTATGGTAGATGGTGTGTGCGTGTTTGTCTTAATGGTATATGTTGGCTTCATTGTTGGGGCTAATCAGACTGTTCACGTTCTCGATGTATTTTGATTTTTAAGATTGATCCCTTCTGATTTATTTACATGAATAAATAATTTGTTGCGCATCGTGAAACGTTCACTTTTCTTCTTGTATCGAGCATCGAATCGCCCGAGAGAGGGACCGATAGCTTTTCAATCCCACTCGCCCAATTGAGAGTGCCGCTACTAGGCGTTTGCGCTTTCCACGGTTGTGTTCGTTTTCGAGAGTATCAGTTAGTCGTCGCGACTTCCCAGAATCAACGCAACCGTGTACCTTCACCATTTCGAACTGTTTCACACATCAAATGAAGAATTTGACTTTCTTCGCATGTATAAAATGGGCCTTTTAATATGTGTTCTAACTGACCTGAAATCTATTTCATATACCAAGGATAAACGGGATACGTTGGCATTGGGGTACAAAACAGCGATATTGCTTTGGACGAGAGCACAGCACCAGTAATAACCTATTACCTTGGAGAGCCTCCTCTGGTTGTTCGGTGTGATGATAACCAATCTACAAAGGAAGATAATCTGATAACAGAAGTACCCATATGAATTTGTTCATTATTCCGAGAAACAGATTGTTGCTCTGCTGAAATCTATTTGACATCTTCAAATATCTGTGGAGTGTGACACTGTTCTCGTTGCATTCCATCGGTCGCATTCAACCCAAATCATCATCTCCACCGAGAATGTGCTTATTGTATTTTTCCTCATTACAAATGCAATTAGTATTCAACGGTATGTGTTTGAGGACTACGTGGAATAATGACAATTTCAAGATTGTTTTTTTCGTTCAAACCTTATAAAGCTCACGTAAGTTCATCATCCGATGTGTGACTCATTGTTCAGGCATTCGTGGTTCATACCTTCAGACGGAAAACACCAATCTGGTGTTATGAGTGAAGGTGGTTGGATCGGGTATGGGCCTGAACCAACAACAAATAGTTTTGTCGATTCCACTGGCCACCAAATCTACCACGGATTCCATTAGTCGACTGAATCAGATCACATTCAACTCCTCATTCCTCTCTCTCATAATTGGTTCAAGCATACACTGATCGTGGGACACAAGCAATTGAATGTCTGAATTGAACGATAACACCTAAATGTAAAAAAGAATCCATACCGATGCTGGGAGCGTTTCCGTATGTGATGCCATTGTTTGGATACCGAAGAGAACATACATTCAGACCGTTCCGCTGTAGTTCTCAAACGTCAATCTGGGAATACACCAAAGTAGTGAACGTTTATCTCGTGGAACGCACATCATGCAGGATCAACTTTCATCGTTGTAAACGAGGTCACCTGTTGAGTGAGAAAGATACAGGTTCTTCCTCAGAAGCTCACGCGGGAACCGACAAACCCTCAAGGCCCAATGATACCGTAGACCATCCAATACAATTGTCGGATGGTGACAAGAATCCGTCAAACATCACAGTGTCTCTCCGTCACGAGTTATTGCCAAATAATCATTCCCATCAACAAGTGTTGATTGGAGACTATATCAGAATGCTCGAACTTCGTTTTATACTTAGAATATGCAAATCGCTCGAGGACGCATTTAGCAGCTTTGATTAGAGTTGCATATGCGGTCGATATGTAGTTTGACCTTTTGCCTTCGGAATTCGGACTGCTCAATTTTGTTCTCCTCAGGACAATCCGTACGTCAGCAAATTTATTCCATCACAATTCACAAACAAAAAGATGCTCAGGGTCTTTGAATTCGGTTAGTCCGAAGGGCCGAGTGACTATGTTGACGCGAATATATATCTCCCAGACTCACAGGGAAGGTAACATATGAAAAGGATTAACCATGCAACCAAATCAAGCAATTACAACTGATTCAAAAGGAAGATGAGTAAGGTATTAATAAGCCATTCTGAAATGATACTGAGGTCTTTTTTCGTGAAAAAGCAACTCGATGAGATTCCGTAGCATATAAGCTGTAATTTTAAAACATGTGTGAGGCTCACATTTTTGATGAAGTGAGTTGAATGTCCAACGAACTGGATTTCGTGAAGTCTCCAGTTCCAGTGGCTAGCTACTCGCTGGCTACATTTGAATGCTCTTCATAGCACTTCAGGTGAGAGTATGGACATTGGTTATCTGGTGTGATGCGATTTAGCCGAAGCTCACTAGATCGATGGTCGAATTTTGAGTTTTACACTAACAAGATATTTCTGTTGCCGAACTACTTTGTTTCGATGGTAGTCAGAAACGGTTCATAGAATATTTGTGGTTACCAAAGGCAATTCTCTCACACGAGGTCGTTTTGTTCCAACCGGTAAAACTAACTGGCTTTTCTAACTGAGTCATCTGGCTGCACCCTATTAAGTGATTCGATTACGGTCAGCTCAGATAACCGTCGACTATCTGATGAACCTACTGATTCATTTCACTGGTTCCCACTTTGTGTCCCATTCTGGATGTCCCATGACGTGCTGTGTGTCAAACGAAATAGACTCTCTATAGATGACGTTTCATCCACTTCCATCACTTCCTCTTTTCTACAACAAACATGGTTGCTTCTCGTATCCCACGTTCTTGTGAACATTCCTCATATTTCGGAAAGCTCGCTATACAAACACACTTCCACTCCAACTTCTTCGTTCAATGGATTCATCCACAACAACATTAGAAGATCGATAGCCCAACTGTCATTCGAACTCTCCACTGATGAGGACATTCTGATATATTCTGAACCCATCATTCCTCCCCAACATCCCACCTCTAATAGGTCCCGTATTCCACAGAAATGCTACAAGATACGTGTGCTTATCTTTCCCCATACAAACTGCATCCCTTACACTTCAATATTCCAATTTTGTGCATCACGCAACCTTGTAAGTAATGTATGAGTTCTTCTTTCCAATCGTCGTCCGTACATCAGACTGTAATATGGAATGATAATTGGAATGTTCCTTTCATAGAAACGCCTGAAATGGCGCTCATTTGCGGATCATATTGTTGAACCCAACATTATTTTCGCTACGGTTACTGCTAGCTCGTTCCCATACTGAGCTATGGACTACTGGTTTGATGTTCACACTCCCAACTCTCAGTGAAATGCCGCAATTCTGCTCTCGTGAATCGTTGTCTGATGTGAGAAAACAATGTCTCTGTCATTCCGTATCGACACAGCGAGCTCTTATGCGTTCCAGGTAGTTGTGGTAACAGAAGAGGTTGTACTGTTATAACCTGAGTACAATTTGCATGAAGATTGAGAGCTCACCTAATGCATCGCCACGACGTGCTCTCAACCCGTTATTCCCCCAGTAATTTTACTATTTCTTGACAATAGCTTCAGCATGACTACCATTGAAACCGTGTTTTATAGCAAACAGGCGAGGATGGCCCTGAACACGTGATAGCCCGTGGCAGTCCATGCCTAGTAAGTTCTAAATGAATTTCTATGACACAAGGAGAGAGAAAGACTCTTGGTTAACTTCGGAAAATACTACTGATGCCATTTACTCAGGGCAAACTTCCTAGTTTGTAGTGATTAATAATCGATTCAATGACTTGAAAAGTAAGAGAACCCGGAATATCAAACAGAGAGGCGGCAGTAGTCGTTACCAGAATAAGAATTTATCTGTTAACATCATTCCGGCAAACGAGGTTCTAACTCAGATGCTGTCCAGAAGATCAGCCCTCTATCACAGGCTTGTCTGTTTTGTAAGACAAAACAAGTAACGCTAGTGAGCTTGGGATGCACAAGCCGCAGGCAGTGTGAGCATATTCGAGCTAAAGATCTCAAAACGAAATTAATTTCAAGTCAAACCAAGGATACATCTTATTTGTCCGGAAGGGGTAAACTTTCAGTGAAATGTAATGAGTCACATGCTTCGGAAGTGGCAAGGAGTGCATTAAAAGTGTAAAGTCGATGGTGATTGAATTATGCTGACCAGCATGCCGTGTTCGTCCATACAGAACTTGATGGAAAAGGACAATCGTGATTGGGTGGGGTTTTCTCACAAGTCGTTCACAAGTTGTTCTGTTGAAACCAGAAATTTTACTAGATATGGATTGACCGAGTTATAAGGCCTTGTAGTTCAGGCACATGCCAACTTGAATTCCTCACATGTAGCAGAGTGGGAATTACTGCGAATCAGATTTGAATGAATATGGGAGTATGTCGTCAGAAAGCCTAGTGTTGCTCAACCGATCGAATGCAGAAAAATGGATCCTTTTCCACGAAAATTATTACCTCAGGGTGGAATTTGTTACTGTACTTAGAACTGCGTTTACCGAGATGCTTGATCAGTACAAAGTTTTCCCAAGCAAACCAGGAAAGATGACAAGAAGCGGAATAACCAGTAACAAAGCGTTCAAGGTTGAATAAACTAAGAGCTGATATGCATTGGTACATGTAGAAACTTCTGACGAGTAATGTACAATGTCAAACTTATTACCTTGAGTAGGTATCTTGTCCGCGTAAAATCCGTTGAAGTAAGCATAACAAGATATTTATAGCACTGAATCTTTTGCATGTTGGAACTTCCTACCATGAAGGCTGGATAATTTGATGGGGATTCGCAATCAGCTGAAAAGTGTACTTCTGCACACTGATTTGGATTAAGTGCTGACAAGTAGACTTTTGAAGTGGACTGATATTAACACTGTCCTAGGAATCACACAAGTGGCCACAATATGGTTGGCATATTCAAAAGTAACGGGTGACGATTTCGCGACAAATTGAATGAATTAGGAATTTTGGATAGTTCCGTGGAACTACAGTGTGGGGTTCTGTACAGAACAGATATTACAACAAAAAGGGTTCTGAGGATAAAGCGTGTCTAGTTTTCATTGGTTTTACAGCGAATATTTTATGTGTTGCTTGTAATTAAGCATGAGAATGAACGACACCAAACATGATATACTTCGGTATTACCACCTCCTCCACTGGATTTCATTTCTGGGTGTCTCTCCAGCCTGTTGCTGGTGAATCTATCGGGCTTCAATAACTCATTACCTATCGCTGAATGAAGCTAAAAATATTGAAGTAAAAGAATAATACAGTTCTCATATCTCAAAGACTTCAGCAAATAGCTTATATCAGACATTTCAGACATGACTGAACGGGCTTTGAGTGTGTAGATATTATTGATCCTTTTCCAATAAATATAACCCTGTGAGAAGATGTTTGTTTAGTGCAGATCAAAGTCGCTACAGCAGTTGGTGCAGTGGTCAACCACTGGAATTGCCTCTTTGGAGATCCTAACCAACTGCCCTCAGATTATTATACTAACTCTGAAAAGCAATTCTCCCTGAGCTCTGCAGAACCTTGAAGATTGATAAAAGGTGGACTGTTCTAGCTCGAATAAGAAAACATTTAGGCCTTGGAATCAAATCGGTAAACTGATACAAAACAGACCATTCATATAAGATATGCAGTTGCCATAAACGAATCCATGCCTGCAAACATTTTGACTGAATTCCTATTGGTGAGCGACCTTCCTGATTGGCTGGTCTTATCGCACCTCGATTAGATGATTTGGCTCAGATCGGTTCAGAAAACTATTGGCCACTGGTTGGCCCATCACTCGTTTTCACTGACCTAAAACTTAGTCTCCATCCTGGACGAGCAATGCAGCACTGTCTGCCTGAAAAATCACACATCTTTTTCACTTAGTAAAACTTTTCGTCTTGATTTTGAACAAAGCATAGCCAAAATAACGAAACTTGATATTCAAAACAAGATTGATTCATAAACTCCATGGAAATGGACTAGCAAAGTGTAAATATGCGAAAAATGGACAGACCTCAACTGTATGGCTACAACGATTCACGAGCAATAACCAGAGACTGTGGTTTGGACTGTGTTTCGAAACTCCACCCACCGTTGAACTCGTGAACTTGTGAACTGAGTCTCATTGTCAAGAATCTAGAGTCCTCGGTATTCTATGCCGGGCAACATTAACGTGTTATTGGTTGATTCCGTTGGATGTACTCGTGGTACTCAGCAGGTCGTTTTCGAATACCAGAGTAGGGGCAGACTTATGGACCATTCTCGTTGAATGCATTTTTCCCAGTTTACAACTCAGAAGCTTAAGAGCCTCGTTATAAGCAGGCAATTTCGTTTTTTTAGTGTCGCGTATGACCTAGATCGAGCTGTTTGGATATAAACTTCATTTTTCTTCAATCAAATGTTCCGTACTTGATGGTCTCATTTGTTTTGGTTTCGTTGATAATGTGAGCATTGCGATATGACTGGTCATCGCAGTTTGGAACCACAGGGAAGATACTCATTCATTCGGTGAATCAGTAGCCACAATCGACAAATAGATGGGGTGGTTTTGAGAAGCCTCCTCGGATCTAACCTGGCAGATTATTTTCCTGATTTATTGGAACAATTATTACGACGAGACATTTCAATACTTGATCTTCACAGAAGCTACGTTTATATTATATTCATCAATAATGAAAACATCGGTGATGCGAATATATTACTGGATCACGTCAATAATGTCCACCCAAATATCCAAATAACTCTTTGTGAAGCAGAATGCAACAGAATCTCCCTTCTGAACATTGAGATTTCTAGCCGACCAGACATATCAGAGCAGTCTACAGAAATAACAAGTGGATTGGCCGATATCCATAATTCACGAGCTTCGTGTTCATGGAATATATGATCGATCTATTTCGAACACTGTTTCAACGGGTACGTGAAATAAGCACGGAATACCCATTGGCTGATGGGTACAAAAAGCTCATCATAATGCTACAGTCCAAGGGTTATCTGGTACTGATCATTTCTGAAGCTTTCTGTAGAGAGGCTACCTGCTGCGAAACCACAAACAGTTCAGAATTTGAGAGTTCCCTACAATTATAATTCAAAAGTGACGACACCAACCAACTAACTTGTAAGCGTTCAAATTCATTCGTCACATGCACTTGCTACGTAGTCAATCCCGTTATTGTTTTCCCAACCACACGGATACCAGCACCATCGGTGAAGTGCTGCTGCTCTCCGCGTCATTCCATCTGCTTTTGTCTTTTCAAACACACCAGGCAAGTGGTTATTCAATAAAATTTGGCAATAAACTGCTTTCGAGCCTTTGGAAGTCTATATCTTCGAACCGAATCATGATCATGCTAACCAAGGTTGGTGGCTGGTCAGCTTCAGTGAATACCTCGAGGGACACGAAAAGCTGCAAATTCCGTGACTAAACAGCACAGCTGAACTGGTTCTGGGAATTCGATGGTTATCTTGGACCAAGGGTAATCGAAATGGGTCGAGGGAAAAAAGTCTGGTGATGTGGTATATTTTGACCTGCTGGTAGCGTGAACATGGTTATCCCTTGCCATCATTGTCATTGGCCACACAATGCTTCTCGTGGTGATTTCATTCGGGTATTTACTTGCTGGTGTGAATGGAATCGATGCGGAATGGTACACCAAAGGGACCTTGGCATTATCTGTGTGGCGTGACATGTGACGGGATCCCATAATTGACAAGAAGCTAAGACAGCCACAAAGAACGTGCTCAATTTGGTAGCTTCCTTTGTGTAGCTTTCCAACGGTAATGGTTTAAGTCGACTATTAAAACTGTCTGACTCCGATCGCTACATGCGCCTACTAAGTAACCCAGAATGTGTTTCCCTTACCTACTATCCAGGCATTGACACAACTGGTAGAAGAACAACTGCCACTCTATGGCACTTCTAAAAGAGTGCGCAGAGTTTCTTATGGATGCTACGTTGTAACCTATTGGGGAAACTGCAACATAGGGAGACGAACAAGATTGTTAAAATGATTACAATGCATCCGGGAGAATATAAAGTTAATATGTCAGCTGTACGAACGCCTCTTAGATCGATCACACTGAGACCAATACTAGACAACTAAACTGCAGCTAAACGGCAGCTATTCACAATAATAGGTTGGGGCTTGACTCTCAACTGGAGAAAACATACCCAACCCTAGTCCCACAAAGTAGTTTTCCTTGTTAGCTTCCTTCAAAGTTTTTATTCGGATTTAATAAACAACCACTGTGAACTCAGTACACATTTGAAAATATTGAGGAAAATATTTTGCTTGTTACGCTTTGCAAATCAATGATTTTGGCCTCACTATTGTATGTGAAGTATTAACTGAAGAAAATTAATTTCGTTGCATGAGAATTTCTACTTCGCCTGGAGAATCAATAGTGGCTGAAATGTCCCACATGGAAAGCTCGTTTGAACTTCACCGGTATGAGCTCCGTGTAGCTTCGATACGACAATCATTGAGCCCTATAAAACAGTTTATGAACAAATCGACGTTAGATCAATGCACGACTACACTCTACTCGTGAAAGTGACTTGTTTGAGATTGACGGAAACTGCATAACAGCTATGCTGATATTAGGTTAATGATGGGAATGATCAAAGATTATTCTGGATACCGGACGCCAGGCTTGAAATTTCGCAATTTTGTCGCATGTGTTCTCCATGCCTCAAATCAAACAGTGCCTGAGGGATTTCGGAGCCATCAGACCGTGACGCTGATGATATTACTTCTAAGTCCTAATCCGCGATCTGTGATGAGAAGGCTTCCACTTCTGGTTTGTGGTCCACGATACATTGCCAGAGGTATCGAATGCCAGGACGAAGTACTACAGCTGGCTTCGTGTTATCGTCCAAAGCATTTTTACATAATTTGATCAGTATAATATACTCCACTGTTTTTCATATCACCTCTGCTTAGAATGAAATCGTCCATGGTGGACCGAACAGAACGCAAAGATACCATTTCAGATGAAGTAAATTATCATGTTTTGGAAAGATCTCTAAAGACCTCAAGATTATACTTCGGCTGATTGGTTTCCACTCTGCCAGTCTGTACTTCGTGGAATAGCTTGAACTTACAAATCATGGGGAGCTGTACCCTGTCTCATTGTTGGCGAAAATTAGTTGGACATTTAGCTTCGTGCTCTCGTCTATTCATGTGAGCAACGAAGTTGGAATTTAGAAAATCAGTCAAATCAAGTGAAAGACAAGTCTCCCAGTCTTATGGATACCTCTTCCATTATTTGATGTCGCTTTTGCCAAACATCGGAACCAACCTCACAGCTGTGCATTCGCATGGCCATTCAGGACACGTAGTCTTTTGGTGGTTCTTCATGAACCCGGGATCAACAAGAGAAGTTCGTGTAGTTAACGTACGCCTACACAGAACATTTCACAAAAAAGATGTGCATCAGTGAAATAAACTTATCATCTCTCCTAATTTGTCAAACAAAACAACCTATGAGTAACTGTTGTGCATCTGAGTCGTTGTTTTGCGCACGCTGGTAAGTTGTGCTAAATTAACTTAACGGAATATTAGAACCGACAACGCCCGAATAAATCATCAAAACAAGGTTAGTAATATAACTGTAAAACAAGTGACGAGATACACCGTTTTTCTCCGTATTCCAGATCGGCGTCAACCACTATATACAAGTTGCCAGCAGACGGACTAACTCCACTCAGATCGATACTTGTTATGTGCCAGCCTCACATTCAAGTTGAGGACAAGGGGATCATTTACGACCCGGTAGACTCGTGGACTGATTTTCAAGCACCACTGGTGAGATGCTCTCCATACAATGAACGAACTCCGTCAGCTTGATTTGGTGGTTCTGGGAAACACGAGGGAAATTATTTCCTCCTCAAAATATCCATATCTGTGAGAAAGTTTCCATTTTTCAATTCAGAGGGATAACATGAAAACGTGGTTTGAGCTGGCTTAGGTATTATTCCGTTATTCTCGATCGTAAACTTTAAACATGTCTATTCGTTCAATGTTGTGAGTTTGATGTTAATCTTGTCAACTGATAACCCACGACAGTATTGTCTATCCTCAACGTTCTACTATCAATCTTTGGTTGAAATGTTTCCGCCTCATCGTCACCAACTGTTCTGCACTTAGTTTGACCGATAGCCTTGTGCTTACCAAAATGCCTCTCTCGATTTTGTTGCAAATGACCCCCATCAATTTGCATATAAACCCAACAGATGCATTTCGATTGCAATTGCTTCAGCTTGCCAATTCGTTTAAAAAATCTTCAGCTTTTTCATGAAATCCGTCCGACGGATCCTCCTCGGAAATTGCTCATCCTTTGATTAGGTTTCACGTTCTCTACTGCTTTAAGAGTCGGAGTCTATCTGGGCTGTCTCACTTCTTTACTCTCATATTTCAAAGAATACTTTTCCAAATGAACCCACGTACTCTAGTTGGTACAATCTTATTGAATCCTTCAAGTGAAAACCCTGGTGTCCTTCAAGGTCCCGTTCACTTCTCCTTCAGTCGTTACTACTTATATCAACGAATCGACCACTGCACCACCTGTACGGATTTCAACAATGCCGATAACGTGGTGTTCTATCAATCTGTCTCTTAACAAGACACGTATTTGTATAGTTTTTGAGGATTTTCGTCGTTTTCTATTTCTCAATCTGACCAGTGTTCATTGTACGGTACCACAACGGTGTCGGAAAAGTTGGTAGTCAGTCATCGTTTCAAGACGAAAGCAAAGCCACTGGTTACATCAGCTGCATAAATATTCCCCTAGCGTAATTCGGACGAATATGCGGAATGTTGGAATTGAGGCATATGGAACACTGAAGGAAGGGATATTTTAAGTCCACAGACAGATTCACCTCAACCAAATTGGAGCTTGATTCGGGAATCGTATTGCACGCTATAGCAAAGAATCACACCATCGATTACGGTAATATCAGAGTCCTCGAACGACAGTAACCACCCATTGTACACCCCTCAACAGAAACGAGGCACCAGAGAACAAGCGACCACAAGACCACAAAACCTTGTTGAACTAAAATGAACCTGTCTCCATTGATGAAACGGTGAACGATCTCCCATGCACTCACATGCACTTGCATAAATATGCACCGTTTATTGCCAATTTACTTATTTACTTACTTAACTGCTTTCGGTTAAGTTACCAGCAGAAATGCCGTTTTAGACAGAATTAGGACTAAAACTTTTCACTTGAAATGAAATCTCCTGCTTCAAAAAAGGATCAGTGCCTGAATATCATCTGACCCTGAATGTATCCACATCCAACATACCATTCAATCGTCATTACGAAACAGATAAACGTTACCTATAAAACTTCACACTTTCAACATTACCCTTATTCGGAGATTCATTTCCGTTGTTTCTGAGTGATTTTATTTCCATTGCTGTTCTGCTTCGGTAGACTTATTTATATAAGAACTTCGTGTGACATTTGACTTGTGTAGTTTTATGGAAACTGTAGCTTTAACAACAATGGAATATATTCTGTATTGGTAATATCTCTGACAATGCTCCCAAATAACAATGCTCAATCCTGATCAAACAAATGGTACACTAGCTGAATACATTTGCGCATCTGTTATTCTGTATATCCGATAGTAAATTTGTCTGGTACGAAATTCGTCTTCCGTGTAAACAACAGGACGGTTCAAGAAACTGCAATACAGATGCCTAAAACCTGAACACCACGTTTACTCATTCCGCATCGTGTACAGTACAATCTTATTCTGCATTAGTTCTCTCAGATATGAGGTCATTTTTCTCAAAAGAAATCTACAAGTTACTTTCAACGTCGAAATCACCTCCTGCTATGGGTCCAGGCTACTCATTTTCCATGTTTCTCAAGTTTGGAGAGATTCCATAATCCTGAATTATGGCTTTCCTCGTCAAAACATCCGTTGAGGCTGATGTTAATCCTGTCTCCTGATAACCCGCGACAGCAGTATCCATTCCCAACGTTTAACAATCAACTTTGGTTAAAACGATTCCATTTCATCACCATCAATTATTCTGCGCTCAGTTTGACCGAAAGCCTTATGCTCACCAAATTGCCTCTCTCGATTTTGTTGCAAATGACCCCCATCAATTTGCATATAAACCCAACAGATGCATTCCGAATGCAATTGCTTCAGCTTGCCAATTCATTTAAAAGATCTTCAGTTTCTTCATGAAATCCGTCCGACGGATCCTCCTCGGCTATTGCTCATCCTTTGATTAGTTTTCACATTCTCTACTGGTGTTCTTGAAGGTCCCGTTCACTTCTCCTTCAGTCGTTACTACTTATATCAACGAATCGACCACTGCACCACCTGTACGGATTTCGACTATGCCGATAACGTGGTGTTCTGTCAATCTGTCTCTTACCAACCAGACAAAAGCCCTTTTCAGGAATTTATAAATGATCAAAATAGTTCGTCCCATTCTCAACTACCTCTCACTATCTCCAAATTTCTTAGTGTATTCTTTCACTTTCTCCTTCCCCTTAGATCAAAGGGCAATCGGCCATCAACAATGTCCTAGTTTCCACAACTGAGTTGGTCAAATGCTAAGGCATTACAGTCAGCACAAATTTACGGAAGTCTTCTCACTTTGTCGATTGTGTTAAAAAGCTGCGCAGAATATATTTGCAAATTCGTTAGCTAAGACAGTTTGGTTCCACAAAAGGTGTCAATTTGTCTTCTGTCCATCAATGTATCCTCCCAATCCTAATGTACTGCTTTCCTGTAGTCTTTTCTGGACAATTCAGGAAATGTTGTGTCGCACTACTTCCCTGCCCGGCCATTATCAGTTTTGCCTCTTTGATTTTCATGGAATCTCTCATCTCCAACGTTTGCGATTTAAACATTACAGCCTGTGAAATATTTGCCAGGAAGATTCTGGTGGACCACACCCATCCCCATATTATGAGCTGTCCGCATGCGGTTCACATTCATCCACACGTTCCGCATTTAGAATCATCCCCTCTCATACTGCTATCTTTCGTAACTCCGTGGCGCTCTATTTAGCACTTGTAACTCACATAGAAACCCCGTATGCACCATGGCGGCTGAACCAATGTTGTATGGAGTATTTATAGTTTTAGCCTTATCTGAAGATGCAATGATCAGTTTTCCTCTTTTTGGTTGAAATGTGAGTCGATTGACTTGATGAAGTCCTCAGTGTGATACAATGCATTACAACTGATCACTTGCGTCATCGGCAATAAGGCCAGTGGAAATTGCTCTCCCTCAAACCCTTCAAAACAATGTTTGTTTGATTCTGAAAAATGGAAAGTTCAAACTGCTGCAATTACTCACACATTCTATTAAAACTAATTTCCAATATATCTTAGTTGGCATGAGAGTTATGAAGCGTGAATTCAACAGTGCTGGTGCCCATCAGTTTGGTGCTGGTCATCCGTATTTTATTCAAAACCTCGGTTACCGATCTTACTGTCATCCACTCTTCTCGTCAAGTTTGTTACGCTGCTGACAATAATCTGGTTCTGTCTATCCTAACAGTCCAGTTCATCAGTTTACAGAATATTTTGCACAAACTGAGGACGTGTCTGTGTCATCTGATCTTCTGCTATACGGTGCCAAATATCAAGAGTGGATTTTCTCCACTCTGCGTTCTTGTTTCATACCACCAGTTATTCTATTCCATTTGCACGTGTAAATCATCCGAAGTATCTTGTTGGTAAAAGGTACTTTGCAGTTCCGCTGTTTTATCAGACAACGATGATTTTACATCTGAATCACTAATTCATTTCGGGTTGTAGATAGTTTTATTTTCTTTTTTACTTTTGCTGAATGGAAAGCTTCATAAACAAAAAGCGGAAGCCCAAGTACTCATGAGGGTAGCTAATATTATTATTGGGATTATTACTAATAATATTATTATTATCTTTTTAATATTATCGATAATATATTTCATCATCGGACCGAGTTCATGAGAGAGATCAAATTTAATCAACCTGAACCTCGTCGATCAATTCTTTTTTTGTTCATTAAGTTGTGTCAGTCATGTCCGATATCAACCGTTTACTGATTTCTTGCCGTTTGCGCGCTGTTCTTGTTTTATTTTAGCAGTATGGATTTCATTCATTGATAGATGCTGAATTTTGGTGCTTGTAGGATTCAAGAGGTATCGCCTGTGCAGAGAGCCAGACAGGAAATCTACACGATAGAGATGGGCACGCAAACAGCCGAAACCGAGTTCGTGCTCACGGCGATCTTGTTGCACCAAAAATCAGCACGAGAAGTTGTATTCGTCAGGGTTGCCCCCTACCACATCGCCGTCAGTTTTCAGTTTTGTATTTGAACTGATTATTGAGTTAGCCATTTCAGCAGCAATGACCTTTGCTCAGGCGGTAAACTGTCTTACTTAAGGTACACTGAAGATTTCCATTAGCCAGGTGAAGATCGAGGTAAGCTCCATGCTTCTCCATATCACTCCAACAACAGTGTTGCAATATTTTCCGTGTTGGGGACATCGAGTGATATGGTTAAGTGTCACCACCAGTGATGTAATTGTTTGTTCATAGATCCCATGCAATAATTGTTGTCAACGAGGTCCCAAAGGATACTATCTTTTCACAATTTTTGCCCGCTTGCTATACGTATGACATTCTCTCAATTACGTCATCTTCACTTTCGGCTATCCCAGAGAAATTTTGGTCGATTTTGTATCTTGAAATAACGTTAGCTTCAGTCCACTACAGCAGTCTAATACTATTCACGAATGAATGGTCGAAAGTCACCAAGTTAGCATTTAATCCAAAGAGGAAGTCTGTAGGACTAAAGATCGCAAATCCATATCACAATTAAACTACGCAGCACTCACAATGGTTCGCTTAACATGTACAAGGAGCCCAGTGTGATATGTGAATATGGGGCGTGCAACACTTTTATCGATATAAAAGACGTACATTCATCTCACCAACTTGAAATCCGCAAGCCTTCCTACTTGTATCACCTGTCTACGTGTAGTTAAGTTGGCGGATGATATGTGAATATGTGATGTGCAACACGTTTTCTCGGTGTCAGAAGACATACATTCATCTCGCCTTCCTGCTAACATCACTTATAGGATCGTTCGTTTGTGCACGTTATAATACAAATACTCCCCCACTGCCCTATCATTTTCCTTGTTGGTATGTCACATACGGTTTGGTGATTGAATGCTCCCATAAGTGTATTAACAAATCCCACACTGAATTATTGAACCAATTGGACAGACTCCGCTTTTCCAAATGTGAATAATTGTTCAATACCACACTTTCTGAAGTCACTCCAGCTCCACTAATTTGTTCCTCGCTTGACTGCAGTATTTCTAATGCCGATCTATCAAGCTAATCCAACGTGATGTATTCCGAACCATAACCTTTCATAATTCGTTTATTCCATATCTAGCTAAGCTAACGGTTTTCTTTGTCAAAAAATGAGGAGAAAGCTCACCCAGTCTTGACTGTCCATTTGTCACCTGGTACTTTAGGAACAAATACGACATACTTAATCAGTCATTACAATTACCGATTCAAATATGGAAACTTGGAAGATTTTGGACATCGCTGTCATTTTGTTTTCAAGTTCGTCCCTTAATCTGTTTTTCTTTTCCTCATTTACTGGTGGGTACACGAAAAAACAACTCTACTGGCTTTGAAGGCAAGTCGGTTTTCCTTTACCTGAATGTTTTATACTTAAAGAGAACGAATTTCTAGCTACATCACATTTGTATTATCTATCAAAGCCTTCAGTTGCCCATTAAAATACTAAATCCAATCATTGACCCCTTGAAGGTATGACGCTGTTTAAGCTAGCTTGTATTTCAGAATATTCATCCAGTGTGAAAAAGGAATTTGACAGTGGAACACTTGGTCGGTGAATGAAACAGCTGGTTGTCAAAAGAGGACAAGAACGGCTACGTGACTGGTTAGAGTAGTGGAATTTAAGCGTTAAGTTCAAAAGCTTTGAACTCGGAATGTCGGGCTAATCTGACTGATTGATAACGCCTCTAGTATTCGCAGGCTTTATGGATCACGGTGACATAAGATAACGGAGAACGCATTGATTGGCATAACCTTGTGTCCACCATCGATCAGGTGGTGGGCAATAGACGAAATGGGTCTACGTGTCGCCATCAGCACTCGGGAATCGGGGTGATTCATCGCATCCTGTAGATATTTGGGTATGCGTTAGACCATTCTAGAGGTTAGCATTGTCTCGTTTCTGTCAATACACGAATCGTTGCTTCGCAAGATAAGGTGTAAATGCAATCAAATGTTGCATCAACAGCGATGCGGTCCCTGAAAGGAGGTGTGTGAAGACTACGAGTGGCCTACATTAGCCGTAATGTTGCGGCACGGTAGGTTCTCCGTAGCGTGCTTCTTATATGCTGTGCAGTAATTTGCATCAATCCCTTCCTTTTTTAAAGCACAGATAAAAATGCACTTTGTTCCCAGTGTCGAATGATGTAGATGCTATACTCTTTTATCTGCTGTGGAAACCAATGAAGGAGGCCAGGTACCCATTATAGCGCGACGTGGCGAAAATATTTTCGATCGCCGTTTTGAGGGTATCCTCGGTACGTATTTCGCTTAACCAGAAGAATGAGGTTTATAGTAGTGCGTGTCTCTGTACAATAAGGGCGAACCTATTGAAGTGAACGTATTGTACGGACCATGTTTCTTCTCGAAACATCGATCGTTGAATAGAATCATCCAGTCACCCTCACAATCAAGAAGACTAACGAGTTGTAGGTTCCAATTTCACAAATCAATCTGAAGTCCAAATCAGCTGCAATAAAGTTCGCCAGTATCGTTTGAATGTCATCAGGCTTATTCATGTGCATGCCTTTTGTAGAATACCGCATTCAACTTCGTTTCGGTCATACCCATAAAAATGTCAGCATGGATTGAGCAGACGGTACTACCCATGACTGACCCGTCATATTATATGTAAGCATTTCCTACAAAATGGAAGCCACTTTTGTCTGCTCATAGAAGAATGAGGTGCATGAGAATGTCCGGTGGTAAATCGAACCGGATGTTCTCTTTTGCAATTAACTCAAAAGACATTTGTAAACAGTGATGTAACGTCGAACGAGCACATTGTTGTGTTTGATATGTTAGAATTATTCACAAGTCCACAGAATGGAAGTGAATCGCTCGAAATATGAATACTTAGAAATCTAAGCACTAGTTGAAACACTTTAGGCAGTCACTGGGCTATTTTGTGGTACAGTGAATCATACACAGAAAATTTGAGGCGAAATGGGAAATTGTGTTTGTGGATTTCTAGTAAAACATATAGAACTGGCGTATGGTATTTTACTAACGCCGACCATTTTAACTGCATTTCACTGATAAAATAGTATAATACTAGTTTGTACCTAACGTGCTTTTCGCTTCGGACATTCAAGTTGAAACCCAGGTATGGAGCCTTCAGTTGTGGCTTCGTCATAGATTTGGTGAGGATTGTGAACAACTTAGTCCCGTTCGGTGGGGAAATCGTCATCGATGAGGGAATTATGTGAAGACTTTTCCCACAACGATTTCATCAACGAGACAGTTCTGTGAGTAGTAGTCTACGTGAAGTTGGAAATTTTCATGCCACAAACAATGGAATGGTGGTTTGGTGTGTTTGAGTGGCGTTGGTATGTGGACACATGTTGATCCAGCTTAGATTGCTCTGAGTGTCTTCCTGATGGTGTCATACGACAAAAATTGGCATTTGTTGGCTTGCTACTATACTTCATCAGCAGCCAGAAGCAGTCGATCGGACATTTGTCTGATCGTATACAATTTTTGAGAAGACATAGTTTGGAACGTTCAACCAACGTTTTGTAGTGCAATTCCATATGAAGATTGAAGGCCTCATCTTTCATTGTAAAAGCTTCTTTTCACGAAACTGAGATAGTTAGTCATGTTTTGCAATGCCATTTTGTCATATTTCGACACACTTCTTTTATTGTAAGCAGTGAAAAAGAGGTTGAATCGTTAAAGTCCCGTGTGACGATTTGTTTCAATTGTGATACAATCAGCAAACCAGGAAGCATATGCTGCAACGAATCAACAAATCGGTTACAAAGGTGTAAATTAGACTGTGGTTACAGTATGAAAGTGAGTTATTACCAAATTGGAACAAATAATCTGAACCAGTGAACCAAATAAGAGCACGTGCCAACATGAACGGACAAACTCGGCTCTCGATCTGTTAAAAGCTTTGACATGTGATGGCCGAAGGTGGAGTGCAGTGGTAGAAATGCTAGAGTTTACAGTTCGAGCCTCTTCTAGGCAGTTTAAGTGAAACACTGAACAAGATTGTCCAACAGTAGAAATGTGAGCCTTTGAGGAAGTACGAATCTACACTGCATTTATTCCCAGATATCTCCGATCAACGAGACACAGTGAGTGAGTTAGTAAGAAATCAGTGAAGATACTTTTCATATCATAAATGAATCACGTAGCATAGTGCTTTTGGATCTGCTTTTTGTGTTCGTGAAAGGAATTGGATGGCTTTTGCATTATTCGAAATACCTATTTATCCTACCTGATTCATAAATGAGAATGCTCAGTGATCCTTCCATTTTACTCGGGGTAGTTGTTACACTATCTGTTCTTTTATTGTTCCTAATATGTTGAAACATCACACTGGGATTCGTCTTGATAAGAACCACATTGGAGAACACGGCAAAACTTACGCCTGGCGAATGCCTAAGGGATTTAGAAATTAAAATCAACACTGTATTTGGTAAACCTTTTGTCGTCTTCCAACTTGCGTTCACGCAAATTCGTAATAAATACTCACCCAGCATAGAGTGAGGTGTTTTTGTTTTAGTACCGTTGATTTCTAGTACGTACTAACCTTGCTCCGGATCACATCACCGATATATACGCAACGGTAATTAGGATGAATCACCCGAATCACATTTGCGCACAGAAATTGTATACCGATCACAATTTTCTCATTCGGTATATAATATTGCATAGGACCAGTGAGTACAGGTTTGTGAGTGTTGTTACATTCCGATCATAGTGCAAAAACATGATTTAGTAAGTAACACGTCAAAGAACAATCGAAGAACACAGTCACAACTGCAAATATAATTCACGAGAATCACCGAGCTATTGTGATAATCGAAGATTGATGATTATAAAGTGGAATATTACTTGTTACTTAATTGTCAGAATTGGTGTTAACATTTCTATTCAAACCGGTCTTCCCTATTCGAACAAACCAACCAGTTTTAATTGAAGTTCGTTTCAAATACACACAAGTGGTGTCATCAACGGAGAAAGTACGGAAATTGCTCAGGGGATTACCAACCAAACAATTGCAGGTGTGAATAGAATAATGAGTAAGCGAGTAGTCAGAAATGATTCTGGTGGTCGATCACCGTTGTAGACGAAACAAAAATTGCATTCAACAATTGGGATGTGAACCTGGATCATGGTTTGCCCGTGTTCGTTCGTCGTTCTTCTAATGGGATTTATTGTGCATATTTGAAATCACAATTTCCATCGACGGCATCCAACACACGCGGTCAGAGATATTGTGTGAAAGGTATTCCGTGAGATTTATGTGATAACACGGACTTTCGTTCACTCGTTGAATAATGAACAAAACCGAGAGAAGGACAAATGTGAGGCACCCATTCATCTACACCAGATGTTTCGAGTATTCAACATAGCATTAAACTGACTGAGAACACGACTGACCTTTAATTAGGCAACATATGGGATGCTATTGTAGGTAGGATTCCAGGGCAGAGTGGATAAAAATAATCGCTGAACTCGCAGTCCATATGATATTTTGGATCAAGAAAGAACAGATCACATTTCCAGTTGAATCTATTGTAGAGAGAGCTGGAATCGCCTGGACTACGTTCCACAAACCAGCTTCCAGCGAGGACGGTAACCACCGAAGTCTGAACACCAGATTGAGTCGAAGAAATCCACCTGCTCGTCACCGGTACGTATATCATTCGAACAATATTGAACTGAAACGAAGCAATACTAATATGAATAGTTGTTGAATTGACGGAGAAATTGAAAATCCATGTCAAGTGTCGTCAGATAGGATGAAAGTGGCTCAACTAAGGAAGACACATCGGCGTTGTTCGAAATCAAATAATACGCCTCAATGTTTCGTATATCTTTGCAGTTGTTCACTGCAATGATAACTCTGACCATATACTACATCGCTGGTTTGAGAAAATAATATGACAGATTCATCTGGAATCTGAAGTTATCCAGTAACATAAACAGCGAGAAGATGGACCTGAGTGTGGCCTCTGCATTTGTTTCATTTACATCCCCAATAAGTAATCAGTGAGAAAACAATACAGTACGATTTTCATCAATCGCTCCTTCACATTTGATCGAACATGCTGATTGACATTATAATTTTGCTGGTATGCATACCCACATGTGATGTCTGAATCTTCAAAATTTTCCAATGTGTTGTCCAGTGATAATCACCATTGTTTGAGCATTGACGTCACATGAATGACTGTGCAGGATAGGGAGACCAGATGTAAAGTAGCGTACACAAAACTGAAGCCCAATTACTTCTTAATTAAACCTGTCAGTTCATTTCTACCAATTTGGCCCCACACTAATAACATGATAGTCAGCTTCGTTGAGACGATCAATGGAAATCCATCTTGAAATAGACCGTTCAACTTTCTATCAAGGAGCATTCCAAGATTTGTTATCTACAGTATCCATCATTTCACGAGTCACTTCTCTGGTCGGTTTGGTCGATTTCCAGTGCATTCTTTCAGTCAAGCCATTCACTTCATGTTGAAGATCGATTGACTAATCAATTAGTTCGTCGATGCATAATAACGCTCCACTTTCATGGGTACTGCATCGAGCTATGCGAACATTTGATTAGAATACCACTACAGACGTTCACTCAATTTGCGATCTTATCCATGAGATCTTCGGTAAACCGTAATTGTACCACTGAGCAAAAGCAACACGCCCCAGTGTAAACAAACTTCATTATACTTTTCATGCTCACATCAACATCGGTTTATTCAGTGCAGTTTATTCATGGTCGTGGTAATGTCAGTTCTACCCATCTTGCTAAGCATTCAGTTAGGCCTATCAATTGCACCAGTAAAGGCATGAGCTCAGTTGTCAGTCAACCATTGTTTCTGTTACATCCCACGCGATATGCCAATCACGATAATTCGATTTTCGTTATACCAGGCTCGCTTCAACCGATGTCCAAGTCCCACGATAACTCGTGCCTCAGGAATTTCAAATATTCTGATCAGCTGAGTGAGGCTACGGTAGAAGGAGATTTGAGTAGTCGCACTTGTCCTGGGATGTGCGACGGCACTGGGTGGGAAGTGAACGACACCCGCAAAATCACTATGTATTGAGCGCTACCAACATCTGATTTACGTGATGGTATTTATGAATTCCAGGAAACGTGAACGATTATTTGTTGCCTGTCTCACGAGTAATTCACTCATTCAAGCGACACAGTCACCAATGATACAAACACTTAGCATCGCGTAATGGACACGTGGGCTAGCGAAACTTGATTTTATCGATTAGTATATTGTAATGAGGGGCTTGAATATTAGTCAATGGATCATTCACTTGTATTTCTCGCATCAAAATACCCCGCCCTATTTTATTGACATTCGAATGACCATCCCGCAATAGCTCATTTGGTTGTAGTTCCGGTATTACATCAATCTACTCGATAGTTGGAAGGCCGATGAATCGATTCCAGTTCACCGCGTTGTATGTTCGGATGTGAAAAATGCAATATAATCTCCAGTTTTCGGGCTTTATCTCCATCTTATAGTAACGTATGTGGTTAGGATTTGCACTGAGCACAAGGATATAGCTCGAATCGTGTGATTATTCACCGATCAGTCCATTAGCTGTTCCCAATGTGATTCGTCAGCATAATTGCACTTTCCACGACCCACATCATTCCAAATCTTCCTACCACCAAAGATTCTACATGAGCTGATTTGTGTGTTTGTTTTTCTGGTATCTGATGAGCCAAAGTGGTCGACATTCAATCGTCTGTCACAAAATCCATTTGTTCATCAGCCGGACTCAACCATGGTGATTGACGCGAAACCGTCATTTCGAGAAAGGAATGGCTAGTGCACTCCGGTTCATTGTTACATTAGACACGATTCTTGATACAGCGCAATTATTCCAAAAATGATTTGTACAAACTCAAAATGCTATATTTCCCGTTCACAATTCAGTAGTCATCACAAACTCAGGAACACGTAACGAACAATTCTCCATTATTTTTCTATTGATCGACTGGTTCAATTCGAGTGGGTATATCCGTGAAATAGCCTCTTGAACTCAATGTGGAAATACTATACGTCCGTGCTGGGCTAACAGTGGTGAATAATCAGACCGAATTAAACACACATTGCGTAAATGAAACAATCGCATTATTTCTGTTCCGAAGTGGAACGCCCTTTCAGCCAGATTAGGAAAACATAAGCGGTATACATCACCAACATAGAATAAGACTTAAATAAATTAAGGGACGCAATATCGTTTCGACAGCAATGTAGAACTCTCAATCGGAATGCACGCCGAACTAAAGCAATATTCGTTCACTGGTTGCATACCAACAAAAATACATGATTGAGAATTCTCACTGAAATAAGTCCAAGGCAATGATTGATAAAGACAGAGTGGAGGAAAACGAAGTGAGCGTTTATTGGAAATATATCATTGGTACATGGAAAAGTAAACGATTGAAAAAAGAATGGAACGATTCATGTACACAAATTGTTCTACCAAGATGGCCTCAATCGATCGTCAACAGATATGTAAAAGAATATGTCCAAATCACCCAATCAAAATTACCACGATCGACAACGAACCATACATCGACCTCGCACACACACACGGAAACATACGCGACCACGACCACGACCACGACCATAATGTCGAGCCGGACTGATCACTGATTCATTCCCCATCACACCAACATCCACATCCGAATGCCTCAGATCTGTCACATTCTCAATCACTTTCGAATTCTCATCCGAAATATCACGCGAATCCAACTCGATCAAATCATCAAAACGTCCAACTGGAACTTGCATAATCTTGTCTGAGTTAGCCACATTGGTCTCGCTCACCAGTCTTCTCTCCGTTTGATTCTCAGATTGAGAGTTTGAATGGGTTGATAATTCGGAGATGGGTTGTTCGACAATCGTGAAGCCGTCGTTTCCAATCAGGATTGTGAATAGGAGAGAAATGGTGAGAACTGTGTTGGTGAGCATTTTAGTTTGCCTCGTTTGTGCTCTCGAATTCACCCACATTTGAAACTGTCTGATCTGGTTCGTTTTGTGATTCAATTTATACAAATGTGTTCGAATCAGATGTGCTTCAGATTGGTTGATATAATATAAGTGAGAGGATCCGTGTTTTGATTTTGATATAGTTATTGACGATTGTTTGTGTGTGATTTGTTATGATGGTGTTTTAATCGTATTAGTCGGAATAGTGTTTGCATGATATGTGTGTTATCAGTCGGTCTGTATGTGGTGTGTATGTGTATGTTTGTCCGGAATTATTCATCCGGCCCACGTAGCATCACGTGCTTGTCCGAATGAAACATACTAGAATTGGTAATGAGGATTTTGACTGAAGTGGATGTGGTTTGATTTTTCCTCGACTGGTTGCATTTTCACACGGTAGTTCCCGGTTCCGCAAGTGGTATCGCTCGTGTTGCATGTTGATGTCTGAGGATTGTAAATAACCCTAACCAAAGCATTTCTATTTCAGATCGTCTTCCTTCTGTGATCATTCGACTTTCACAATGTGAATGTTTAGGTTGATGATATGCATTGTCCATCTATCAATTCTCATCAATCGAGTCATTTGGAATTATTTTTGACCGCATAATTCTTTTGGAGTTTTTGGAAGAAACGCGTGGCTGTTCTTGAAATGCACGGTCGACGGCAATCCAGTGCTCGCCTGAATTCCACTGCCTCCTGCGGAAGGCCACATACTCTTTAAAAATGAACGTAAGTATGAACTAATTTTTCATTAGATGCGATGGAAACCAAGTCTGCTGATCTGGTAATCGAGAAGTTATTTCAACTCAAATATACTGCTTCAGAAAAGATGCATACCTGAGCTGCTTTGCTATGGAACAATTCCGACCATCTCACACAGGGTAATAAACAAGGAATTTTAAATCATCCAAACAATCCTCAGTAAAAATGATAAACGAGGACATGTCCACTGAGTGCAGCTTCTCATTTGATATCTCCAACATCGCTGTGTGTTGATCCCTGTCTGGAATAATTCAACCTTATTTATCACTTTTCTCAACCTCATTCTGCTCTCGAAACTCGTTTATTCTCGAGTCGCTTACTGTTCCGGTAAGAGAGATTTATTCTAGAATATGAAAATCTAACGAATTGGCCGAACGCTAAACAAGACAGTTGATTACGCTTGTGCCGGTGGTTTTCCACATATCGCGCTGGAATTCGTTTTCCATCGAGCCATATGGATATGAACAGTCCCTTCTCGGCTACCAGCTAGTTTAGACTATGTATCTTACACTATTATTTTCTATTCATATATGTATTTGGATTTGGTCGGACTTTTGTGTAGATAGAAGCTTGCGTTTCATTTAAAGGAGATTCTTTCTTGGCAGCTCAACGAATCAGCAGTATGTAAGAAGGGACGATTTCGTCTCGAAATCGCCAAGAAATCCTCACGATACTCGTGCCGGATTGGTGAGGATTCGAGCCAGATATGGAACGGTAGAAGTTATGTAGATAGTATTACGAGATGGTATGGATCGTAAACAAGAAAGTATGGAATCGAGAGAGTAATACTTGGATAGATGATTGACTGAATGATGAGAACTGTGTGTGCGGATTTTCGTAGTGAATTTTTACATGCGGCTTGGTGTAGTTCGCACAACATAGCAGGTAGTTCAGTTGAGGGTATGAAAGATACTAGACTGGTTATAGATAGAAATGGTGGAAGAATTCCAAAATCTTTCTTCAGTAGACTAGCAAAATACCAGGAGAAAGTAATCTGAAGTAGGAAAACACGTTGGTAAACGAAAAGAGAAACCGCACTCTGTTTAACAATAAAATGTCTGAGCTTTTGGATTTGGTAGGATAGCTGGCATAATTTCTACAAACAGTTTGCAATGTAGGATGACCACCTCAGATTTTCATCGATCGTGATTCCTAATTATTTGACACAACCCACTCGAGCTCGTGGTTATGTGGAGAAGATGGATGGATCACTATAATAGGCTGATCAAGAAATGGCAAATATGCGTTCAAAGCATTTGGACAAATTTAGAGTTGCAGTGATCTACATTAGAATTTATAAACATGGGACAGATTACTGGAAAAGTTAATTGGAACATTGAGTAAAAGAAATGACTCGAAAAAGGGTCACATCATCGACATATTTCAATAAATGCGTTGGAGAACAGGATGAAAGATCACTAAAGGAGGTTGAAGACAAATAGGGGGAAGGACATCTTCCTGAATTGCTACTGAATCATTCACGAATTGTTTGGATGTCTTAATGAAATGAAATGAAATTTAATCGAAACTGCAGACAAGCACAATGTGCAAACCACGAATATTGAAACGCGTCTACAAGGTTCTCATTAATTGTCTTTACGGCCAAACCCATCATCGGAGTGGCCAGTGTGAAATTTACATGCAGGATTCCGGTGAATACCGACAAGGACTAGGAAAGCCAACTGTGCATTGATGTTGGCATCTCCACTGGTGATGGGACATTTCCGACCCAAAAGTTCAAGCTCAGCCATGTACATTCCATACCAGTCGTGAGGTGAATAACTCCATGTAGATTGCTTTCGCCTTACATTCGATACGGTAAGAACTTGGCTGCAAACTGTTTGGCCTATAATCTACGACGAAAATGCCATCAGTAAATTTAGGATCCTCAATTCAGAACTTCTGACTCCTGACCCATCGCCATCACTTTTGAGACATGGTACTGTTGCTTTGACAGATATATTGACTTCTCTCCGAAAGAAATCTTTGTGCTCATTTTCTATGCCCAGTCACTATTGTATGATTCCGCTTGTCGATTCGTTGTAACCGTTTAGTTGTCCAAATGCTTTGAACACATTACTGCCATTTCCCGATGAGCATATCATTGGGATCCATCAATCTTTTACACGTAACCACTAGCTTGAGTGGGTTCTGAGGTGGTTTGCCCGCCTCTTGAGAAATGTTCGCAAAAACCTATTAGAGATCATGCCTCTGTAAAGCATGCGAATGGCTCCCATCGACGTGCTTCAGTTTAGAAAGCAGAATGAGGTTGAGAAAAGTGATAAATAAGGCTGAATTATTCCAGACAGGGATCAACACACAGCGATATTGAAGATATCAAATGAGAAGCTGCACTCAGTGGACATGTCCTCGTTTATCATTTTTACTGAGGATTGTTTGGATGATTTAAAATTCCTTGTTTATTACCCTGTGTGAGATGGTCGGAATTGTTCCATAGCAAAGCAGCTCAGGTATGCATCTTTTCTGAAGCAGTATATTTGAGTTGAAATAACTTCTCGATTACCAGATCAGCAGACTTGGTTTCCATCGCATCTAATGAAAAATTAGTTCATACTTACGTTCATTTTTAAAGAGTATGTGGCCTTCCGCAGGAGGCAGTGGAATTCAGGCGAGCACTGGATTGCCGTCGACCGTGCATTTCAAGAACAGCCACGCGTTTCTTCCAAAAACTCCAAAAGAATTATGCGGTCAAAAATAATTCCAAATGACTCGATTGATGAGAATTGATAGATGGACAATGCATATCATCAACCTAAACATTCACATTGTGAAAGTCGAATGATCACAGAAGGAAGACGATCTGAAATAGAAATGCTTTGGTTAGGGTTATTTACAATCCTCAGACATCAACATGCAACACGAGCGATACCACTTGCGGAACCGGGAACTACCGTGTGAAAATGCAACCAGTCGAGGAAAAATCAAACCACATCCACTTCAGTCAAAATCCTCATTACCAATTCTAGTATGTTTCATTCGGACAAGCACGTGATGCTACGTGGGCCGGATGAATAATTCCGGACAAACATACACATACACACCACATACAGACCGACTGATAACACACATATCATGCAAACACTATTCCGACTAATACGATTAAAACACCATCATAACAAATCACACACAAACAATCGTCAATAACTATATCAAAATCAAAACACGGATCCTCTCACTTATATTATATCAACCAATCTGAAGCACATCTGATTCGAACACATTTGTATAAATTGAATCACAAAACGAACCAGATCAGACAGTTTCAAATGTGGGTGAATTCGAGAGCACATAGGAGGCAAACTAAAATGCTCACCAACACAGTTCTCACCATTTCTCTCCTATTCACAATCCTGATTGGAAACGATGGCTTCACGATTGTCGAACAACCCATCTCCGAATTATCAACCCATTCAAACTCCCAATCCGAGAATCAAACGGAGAGAAGACTGGTGAGCGAGACCAACGTGGCTGATTCAGACAAGATTGTGCAAGTTCCAGTTGGACGTTTTGATGATTTGATCGAGTTGGATTCGCGTGATATTTCGGATGAGAATTCGAAAGTGATTGAGAATGTGACAGATCTGAGGCATTCGGATGTGGATGTTGGTGTGATGGGGAATGAGTCAGTGATCAGTCCGGCTCGACATTATGGTCGTGGTCGTGGTCGTGGTCGCGTATGTTTCCGTGTGTGTGTGCGAGGTCGATGTATGGTTCGTTGTCGATCGTGGTAATTTTGATTGGGTGATTTGGACATGTTCTTTTACATATCTGTGAACGATCGATTGATGCCATCTTGATAGAACACTTTGTGTACATGAATCGTTCCATTCTTTTTTCAATCGTTTTCTTTTCCATATACCAATGATATATTTCCAATAAACGCTCACTTCGTTTTCCTCCACTCTGTCTTTATCAATCATTGCCTTGGACTTATTTCAGTGAGAATTCTCAATCATGTATTTTTGTTGGTATGCAACCAGTGAACGAATATTGCTTTAGTTCGGCGTGCATTCCGATTGAGAGTTCTACATTGCTGTCGAAACGATATTGCGTCCCTTAATTTATTTAAGTCTTATTCTATGTTGGTGATGTATACCGCTTATGTTTTCCTAATCTGGCTGAAAGGGCGTTCCACTTCGGAACAGAAATAATGCGATTGTTTCATTTACGCAATGTGTGTTTAATTCGGTCTGATTATTCACCACTGTTAGCCCAGCACGGACGTATAGTATTTCCACATTGAGTTCAAGAGGCTATTTCACGGATATACCCACTCGAATTGAACCAGTCGATCAATAGAAAAATAATGGAGAATTGTTCGTTACGTGTTCCTGAGTTTGTGATGACTACTGAATTGTGAACGGGAAATATAGCATTTTGAGTTTGTACAAATCATTTTTGGAATAATTGCGCTGTATCAAGAATCGTGTCTAATGTAACAATGAACCGGAGTGCACTAGCCATTCCTTTCTCGAAATGACGGTTTCGCGTCAATCACCATGGTTGAGTCCGGCTGATGAACAAATGGATTTTGTGACAGACGATTGAATGTCGACCACTTTGGCTCATCAGATACCAGAAAAACAAACACACAAATCAGCTCATGTAGAATCTTTGGTGGTAGGAAGATTTGGAATGATGTGGGTCGTGGAAAGTGCAATTATGCTGACGAATCACATTGGGAACAGCTAATGGACTGATCGGTGAATAATCACACGATTCGAGCTATATCCTTGTGCTCAGTGCAAATCCTAACCACATACGTTACTATAAGATGGAGATAAAGCCCGAAAACTGGAGATTATATTGCATTTTTCACATCCGAACATACAACGCGGTGAACTGGAATCGATTCATCGGCCTTCCAACTATCGAGTAGATTGATGTAATACCGGAACTACAACCAGATGAGCTATTGCGGGATGGTCATTCGAATGTCAATAAAATAAGGCGGGGTATTTTGATGCGGGAAATACAAGTGAATGATCCATTGACTAATATTCAAGCCCCTCATTACAATATACTAATCGATAAAATCAAGTTTCGCTAGCCCACATGTCCATTACGCGATGCTAAGTGTTTGTATCATTGGTGACTGTGTCGCTTGAATGAGTAAATTACTCGTGAGACAGGCAACAAATAATCGTTCACGTTTCCTGGAATTCATAAATACCATCACGTAAATCAGATGTTGGTAGCACTCAATACATAGTGATTTTGCGGGTGTCGTTCACTTCCCACCCAGTGCCGTCGCACATCCCAGGACAAGTGCGACTACTCAAATCTCCTTCTACCGTAGCCTCACTCAGCTGATCAGAATATTTGAAATTCCTGAGGCACGAGTTATCGTGGGACTTGGACATCGGTTGAAGCGAGCCTGGTATAACGAAAATCGAATTATCGTGATTGGCATATCGCGTGGGATGTAACAGAAACAATGGTTGACTGACAACTGAGCTCATGCCTTTACTGGTGCAATTGATAGGCCTAACTGAATGCTTAGCAAGATGGGTAGAACTGACATTACCACGACCATGAATAAACCGCACCGAATAAACCGATGTTGATGTGAGCATGAAAAGTATAATGAAGTTTGTTTACACTGGGGCGTGTTGCTTTTGCTCAGTGGTACAATTACGGTTTACCGAAGATCTCATGGATAAGATCGCAAATTGAGTGAACGTCTGTAGTGGTATTCTAATCAAATGTTCGCATAGCTCGATGCAGTACCCATGAAAGTGGAGCGTTATTATGCATCGACGAACTAATTGATTAGTCAATCGATCTTCAACATGAAGTGAATGGCTTGACTGAAAGAATGCACTGGAAATCGACCAAACCGACCAGAGAAGTGACTCGTGAAATGATGGATACTGTAGATAACAAATCTTGGAATGCTCCTTGATAGAAAGTTGAACGGTCTATTTCAAGATGGATTTCCATTGATCGTCTCAACGAAGCTGACTATCATGTTATTAGTGTGGGGCCAAATTGGTAGAAATGAACTGACAGGTTTAATTAAGAAGTAATTGGGCTTCAGTTTTGTGTACGCTACTTTGAATCTGGTCTCCCTATCCTGCACAGTCATTCATGTGACGTCAATGCTCAAACAATGGTGATTATCACTGGACAACACATTGGAAAATTTTGAAGATTCAGACATCACATGTGGGTATGCATACCAGCAAAATTATAATGTCAATCAGCATGTTCGATCAAATGTGAAGGAGCGATTGATGAAAATCGTACTGTATTGTTTTCTCACTGATTACTTATTGGGGATGTAAATGAAACAAATGCAGAGGCCACACTCAGGCCCATCTTCTCGCTGTTTATGTTACTGGATAACTTCAGATTCCAGATGAATCTGTCATATTATTTTCTCAAACCAGCGATGTAGTATATGGTCAGAGTTATCATTGCAGTGAACAACTGCAAAGATATACGAAACATTGAGGCGTATTATTTGATTTCGAACAACGCCGATGTGTCTTCCTTAGTTGAGCCACTTTCATCCTATCTGACGACACTTGACATGGATTTTCAATTTCTCCGTCAATTCAACAACTATTCATATTAGTATTGCTTCGTTTCAGTTCAATATTGTTCGAATGATATACGTGCGATACAACATTTCCTGAGTTGACCAGAAAAGTCTACAGGAAAGCAGTGCATTAGGTTTGGGAGGATACATTGATGGACAGAAGACAAATTGACACCTTTTGTGGAACCAAACTGTCTTAGCTAACGAATTTGTAAATATATTCTGAGCAGCTTTTTAACACAATCGACAAAGTGAGAAGACTACCGTAAATTTGTGCTGACTGTAATGCCTTAGCTTTTGACCAACTCAGTTGTGGAAACTAGGACATTGTTGATGGCCGATTGCCCTTTGATCTAAGGGGAAGGAGAAAGTGAAAGAATACACTAAGAAATTTGGAGATAGTGAGAGGTAGTTGAGAAGGGGACGAACCATTTTGATCATTTATAAGTTACTGAAAAGGGCTTTTGTCTGGTTGGTAAGAGATAGATTGACAGAACACCACGTTATCGGCATTGTTGAAATTCGTACAGGTGGTGCAGTGGTCGATTCGTTGATATAAGTAGTAACGACTAAAGGAGAAGTGAACGGGACCTTGAAGAACACCAGGGTTTTCATTTGAATGATTCAATAAGATTGTACCAACTTGAGTACGTAGGTTCTTTTGGAAAAGTAAACTTTGAAATATTAGAGTAAAGAAGTGAGACAGCCCAAATAGACTCCGACTCTTAAAGCAGTAGAGAACGTGAAACCTAATCAAAGGATGAGCAATAGCCGAGGAGGATCCGTCGGACGGATTTCATGAAGAAACTGAAGATCTTTTAAATGAATTGGCAAGCTGAGCTTAAGGCTATCAATCAAACCGAGCGCAGAAGTATTGACGGTGATGAGATGGAAACATTTTAACCAAAGTTGACTGTTAAACGTTGGGAATGGATACTACTGTCGCGGGTTATCAGGAGACAGGATTAACATCAGCCTCAACGGATGTTTTGACGAGGAAAGCCATAATTCAGGATTATGGAATCTCTCCAAACTTGAGAAACATGGAAAATGAGTAGCCTGGACCCATAGCAGGAGGTGATTTCGACGTTGAAAGTAACTTGTAGACTTCTTTTGAGAAAAATGACCTCATATCTGAGAGAACTAATGCAGAATAAGATTGTACTGTACACGATGCGGAATGAGTAGACGTGGTGTTAAGGTTTTCAGTATCTGCATTACAGTTTCTTGAACGGTCCTGTTGTTTACACGGAAGCCGAATTTCGTACCAGATAAATTTACTATCGGATATACCGAAGAACAGATGCGCAAATGTATTCAGCTAGTGTACCATTTGTTTGATCAGGATAGAGCATTGTTATTTGGGAGCATTGTCAGAGATATTACCAATAGAGAATATATTCCATTGTTGTTAAAGCTACAGTCTCCATAAAACTACACAAATCAAATGCCACACGAAGTTCTTATATAAATAAGTCTACCGAAGCAGAACAGCAATGGAAATAAAATCACTAAGAAACAACGGAAATGAATCTCCGAATAAGGGTAATGTTGAAAGTGTGAAGTTTTATAGGTAACGTTTATCTGTTTCGTAATGACGATTGAATGGTATGTTGGATGTGGATACATTCAGGGTCAGATGATATTCAGACACTGGTCCTTTCTTGAAGCAGGAGATTTCATTTTAAGTGAAAAGTTTTAGTCTTAATTCTGTCTAAAACAGCATTTCTGCTGGTAACTTAACCGAAAGCAGTTAAGTAAGTAAATAAGTAAATTGGCAATAAACGGTGCGTATTTATGCAAGTGCATGTGAGTGCATGGGAGATCGTTTTCCGTTTTATCAATGGAGACAGGTTCATTTTAGTTCAACAAGGTTTTGTGGTCTTGTGGTCGCTTGTTCTCCGGTGCCTCGTTTCTGTTGAGGGGTGTACAATGGGTGGTTACTGTCGTTCGAGGACTTTGATATTACCGTAATCGATGGTGTGATTCTTTGCTATAGCGTTCAATACGATTCCCGAATCAAGCTCCAATTTGGTTGAGGTGAATCTGAAGATTTTTTAAACGAATTGGCAAGCTGAAGCAATTGCAATCGAAATGCATCTGTTGGGGTTATATGCAAATTGATGGGGGTCATTTGCAACAAAATCGAGAGAGGCATTTTGGTAAGCACAAGGCTATCGGTCAAACTAAGTGCAGAACAGTTGGTGACGATGAGGCGGAAACATTTTAACCAAAGATTGATAGTAGAACGTTGAGGATAGACAATACTGTCGTGGGTTATCAGTTGACAAGATTAACATCAAACTCACAACATTGAACGAATAGACATGTTTAAAGTTTACGATCGAGAATAACGGAATAATACCTAAGCCAGCTCAAACCACGCATTCATATTATCCCTCTGATATGAAAAATGGAAACTTTCTCACAGATATGGATATTTTGAGGAGGAAATAATTTCCCTCGTGTTTCCCAGAACCACCAAATCAAGCTGACGGAGTTTGTTCATTGTATGGAGAGCATCTCACCAGTGGTGCTCGAAAATCAGTCCGCGAGTCTACCGGGTCGTAAATGATCCCCTTGTCCTCCACTTGAATGTGAGGCTGGCACATAACAAGTATCGATCTGAGTGGAGTTAGTCCGTCGGCTGGCAACGTTGTATATCGTGGTTGACGCCGATCTGGAATACGGAGAAGAACGGTGTATCTCGTCACTTGTTTTACAGTTATATTGCTAACATTGTTTTGATGATTTATTCGGGCGTTGTCGGTTCTAATATTCCGTTAAGTTAATTTAGCACAACTTACCAGCGTGCGCAAAACAACGACTCGGATGCACAACAGTTACTCATAGGTTGTTTTGTTTGACAAATTAGGAGAGATGATAAGTTTATTTCACTGATGCACATCTTTTTTGTGAAATGTTCTGTGTAGGCGTACGTTAACCTCACGAACTTCGTTCTTTTGATTCGGGTTCATGAAGGACTACCAGAAGACCACGTGTCCTGAATGGCCATGCGAATACACAGCTGTGAGGTTGGTTCCGATGTTTGGCAAAGGCGACATCAAATAATGGAAGAGGTATCCATAAGACTGGGAAACTTGTCTTTCACTTGATTTGACTGAGTTTCTAAATTTCAACTTCGTTGCTCACATGAATAGACGAGAGCACGAAGCTAAATTTCCAACTAATTTTCGCCAACAATGAGACAGGGTACAGCTCCCCATGATTTGTAAGTTCAAGCTACTCCACGAAATACAGACTGGCAGACTGGAAACCAATCAGCCGAAGTATAATCTTGAGGTCTTTAGAGATCTTTCCAAAACATGATAATTTACTTCATTTGAAATGGTATGCTTCCGTTCTGTTCGCTCCACCATGGACGATTTCATTCTAAGCAGAGGTGATATGAAAAACAGTGGAGTAAATTATAATGATCAAATTATGTAAAAATGCTTTGGACGATAACACGAAGCCAGCTGTAGTACTTCGTCCTGGCATTCGATACCTCTGGCAATGTATCGTGGACCACAAACCAGAAGTGGAAGCCTACTCATCACAGATTGCGGATTAGGATTTAGAAGTAATATCATCAGCGTCACGGTCTGATGGCTCCGAAATCCCTCAGGCACTGTTTGATTTGAGGCATGGAGAACACATGCGAAAAAAATGCGAAATTTCAAGCTTGGCGTCCGGTATCCAGAATAATCTTTGATCATTCCCATCAATAACCTTATATCAGCATAGCTGTTATGCAGTTTCCTTCAATCTCAAACAAGTCACTTTCACGAGTAGAGTGTAGTCGTGCATTGATCTAACGTCGATTTGTTCATAAACTGTTATATAGGGCTCAATGATTGTCGTATCGAAGCTACACGGAGCTCATACCGGTGAAGTTCAAACGAGCTTTCCATGTGGGACATTTCAGCCACTATTGATTCTCCAGGCGAAGTCGAAATTCTCACGCAACGAAATTAAATTTCTTCAGTTAATACTTCACATACAATAGTGAGGCCAAAATCATTGATTTGAAAAGCGTAACAAGCAAAATATTTTCCCCAATATTTTCAAATGTGTACTGAGTTCACAGTGGTTGTTTATTAAATCCGAATAAAAACTTTGAAGGAAGCTAACAAGGAAAACTACTTTGTGGGACTAGGGTTGGGTATGTTTTCTCCAGTTGAGAGTCAAGCCCCAACCTATTATTGTGAATAGCTGCCGTTTAGCTGCAGTTTAGTTGTCTAGTATTGGTCTCAGTTTGATCGATCTAGGAGGCGTTCGTACAGCTGACATATTAACTTTATATTCTCCCGGATGCCTTGTATTCATTTTACAAATCTTGTTCGTCTTCCTATATTGCAGTTTCCCCAATAGGTTACAACCTAGCATCCATAAGAAACTCTGCGCACTCTTTTAGAAGTGCCATAGAGTGGCAGTTGTTCTTCTACCAGTTGTGTCAATGTCCGGATAGTAATGAAGGCAGTGGCAATTGGGATTACTTAGTAGCCTCAATTAGTGGCCGAAGTCAGACAGTTTTCATTAGTCGAATTAAACCGCTACCTTTGGATAGCTGTTCGAAAAGAGCTACTAAGTTGAGCACGTTCTTTGTGGCTGTCTCAGCTTCTTGTCAAATATGGGATCCCGTCACATATCACGCCACACAGATAATGCCAAGGTCCCTTAGGTGTACCATTCCGCATCAATTCCATTCACACCAGCAAGTAAATACCCGAATGAAATCACCACGAGAAGCATTGTGTGGCCAATGACAATGATGGCAAGGGATAACCATGTTCACGCTACCAGCCGGTCAAAATATACCACATCACCAGACTTTTTTCCCTTGACCCATTTCGATTACCCTTGGTCCAAGATACCCATCGAATTCCCAGAACCAGTTCAGCTGTGCTGTTTTGTCACGGACTCTGCAGTGTTTCGTGCGCCTCGAGGTATTCACTGAAGCTGACCAGCCACCAACCTTGGTTAGCATGATCATGATTCCGTTCGAAGATATAGACTTCCAAAGGCCCGAAAGGAGTTTATTGCCAAATTTTATTGAATAACCACTTGCCTAGATTTATACCACCCAGCCCTATATTAGGCAATTCGGAAGAAAACTCACACAAAAAGGAGAGAATGGCAATGGGGTGAAGAGCAACAGTGTGTATTTGAAAAGACAAAGGCAGACGGAATATAAAATGACGCGGAGAGCGGCAGCACTTCACCGACAGTGCTGGTATTCATGTGTTTGTGGTAACAATAACGGGATTGAATGCGTAGTAAGTACGTCTGACGAATGAACTCAAAAGCTTGGAAGTTAGTTGGTTGGTGTCATCACTTTTGAATTATAGTTGTAGGGAACTCTCAAATTCTGAGCTGTTTGTGATTTTGCAGCAAGTAGCCTTTCTACAGAAAGCTTTAGAAATAAACTGTACCAGATGATCCTTGGACTGTAACGTTGCGGTTATCCTTTCGTACTCATCAGCTAATGTGTATTCTGTGCTTATTTCAAGTGCCCTTTGAAACAGTGTTCGCAATAGTTCGATCATATAATCCATGAACACGAAGCTCGTGAATTATGGATATCGGCCAATCCACTTGTTATTTCTGTAGACTGCTCTGAAATGTCTGGTCGGCTAGAAATCTCAATGTTCAGAAGGGAGATTCTGTTGCATTCTGCTTCACAAAGAGTCAGTTTGATATTTGAATGGTCATTATTGAAGTGATCTAGTAATGTATTCGCATCACCGATGTTTTCATTATTGATGAATATAATATAAACGTAGCTTCTGTGAAGATCAAATATTGAAATGTCTCGTCGTAATAATTGTTCCAATAAATCAGGAAAATAATCTGCCAGGTTAGATCCAAGGAGGCTTCTCAGAACCACCCCATCTATTTGTCGATTGTGGCTACTGATTCACCGGATGAATTAAGATCTTCCCTGTGGTTCCAAACTGCGATGACCAGTCATTTAGTAATGATCACATCATCAACGAAAGCAAAACCAATAAGACCATCAAGTACGGAATATTTGATTGAAGAAAAATGAAGTTTATATCCGAACAGCTCGATCTAGGTCAAACGCGACACTAAAAATACGAAATTGCCTGCTTATAACGAGGCTCTTACGCTTCTGAGTTGTAAACTGGGAAAAATGCATGCAACGAGAATGATCCATAAGTCTGCCCCTACTCTGGTATTTGCTCTCTCATTCTTGTTCGCTCCCGTGACTTTTCATCCCCTTCAATCTTGTCTAAGTTTCATTGGTTAATTCACCTACCATACGAAATCCCATTGGCTGCAGTGTTATTGTGTACATATGCAGCAAAATGGTCTGTGATATATTGTGCCGACCTATGTTTGTTACTTATCAACTCCAGAAGTAGGATTATGATTTGGTGCATCTTCCTGAAGTTGAGATGGTTTACGCGGACAGGTTATCCCGAGCGTGCGTCACGAATGACGTCAGTGAGCTACTGTCGTTTGAGCACGTCCAGATGATCGATTGTAGCGTAATAGATAACGAAAATCTCATCAAATTACCAAAAAACGACTACCGGTGACACTGTCTTTCCACAACCAACGGAGTTCGTTTCCACCGAATGGCCCTGAGCAGAAAAAGATTTGTCAACGCATTTTGTCTTATCCCACAAAGACTGAGAATAGTTCTCTATTATAAAACAGGCTGATATTTTAAGGAAACCAATTATTCACCCCGGAGCAACACACTGGTTATTTATTGAAGGAATAACGGTTTTCTCACAACCGCACAAACAGAACCATCGTTAGGCAAAGGAAGTTTTGTACTAAACTCATATGAGCAATAAGATCAAAGACTACGTACCACGAAATGAACCATGCCGAACCCATAAGAACAGGCAAATGATAGGAACAATGTTGCTTCGAGTACTACGTATTCGCACTTGACAGAGTTTGGCCATAGATAGTTTCGGGCATGTGAAGAAACACTTGCTAGTTCTGATTGATCATGCCAAAGATTTCTTCGAAAACGACCTACTGAGTACCACGAGTACATCCAACGGAATCAACCAATAACACGTTCATGTTGCCCGGCATAGAATACCGAGGACTTTAGATTCTTGACAATGGGACTCAGTTCACAAGTTCACGAGTTCAACGGTGGGTGGAGTTTCGAAACACAGTCCAAACCACAGTCTCTGGTTATTGCTCGTGAATCGTTGTAGCCGTACAGTTGATGTCTGTCCATTTTTCGCATATTTACACTTTGCTAGTCCATTTCCATGGAATTTATGAATCAATCCTGTTTTGAATATCAAGTTTCGTTATTTTGGCTATGCTTTATTCAAAATCAAGACGAAAAGTTTCACTAAGTGAAAAGATGTGTGATTTTTCAGGCAGACAGTGCTGCATTGCTCGTCCAGGATGGAGACTAAGTTTTAGGTCAGTGAAACCGAGTGATGGGCCAACCAGTGGCCAATAGTTTTCTGAACCGATCTGAGCCAAATCATCTAATCGAGGTGCGATAAGACCAGCCAATCAGGAAGGTCCCTCACCAATAGGAATTCAGTCAAAATGTTTGCAGGCATGGATTCGTTTATGGCAACTGCATATCTTATATGAATGGTCTGTTTTGTATCAGTTTACCGATTTGATTCCAAGGCCTAAATGTTTTCTTACTCGAGCTAGAACAGTCCACCTTTTATCAATCTTCAAGGTTCTGCAGAGCTCGGGGAGAATTGCTTTTTCAGAGTTAGTATAATAATCTGAGGGCAGTTGGTAAGGATCTCCAAAGAGGCAATTCCAGTGGTTGACCACTGCACCAACTGCTGTAGCGACTTTGATCTGCACTAAGAAAACATCTTCTCACAAGGTTATATTTATTGGAAAAGGATCAATAATATCTACACACTCAAAGCCCGTTCAGTCATGTCTGAAATGTCTGATATAAGCTACTTGCTGAAGTCTTTGAGATATGAGAACTGTATTATTCTTTTACTTCAATATTTTTAGCTTCATTCAGCCATAGGTGATGAGTTCTTGAAGCCCGACAGATTCACCAGCAATAGGCTGGAGAGACACCCAGAAATGAAATCCAGTGGAGGTGTTAATACCGAGATGGTGAGCATTGTGTTGGTGAGCATTTTAGTTTGCCTCGTTTGTGCTCTCGAATTCACCCACATTTGAAACTGTCTGATCTGGTTCGTTTTGTGATTCAATTTATACAAATCTGTTCGAATCAGATGTGCTTCAGATTGGTTGATATAATTTAGGTGAGAGAATTTGTGTTTTGATTTTGATATAAATATGGACGATTGTTTGTGTGTGATTTGTTATGCTAGTGTTTTAATCGTATTAGTCGGAATAAAGTTTACATGAACAATGTGTTATCAGTCAGTGTGTATGTGGTGTGTATGTGTATGTTTGTCCGGAATTATTCATCCGGCCCACATAGCATCACGTGCTTGTCCGACTGAAACATACTAGAATTGGTAATGAGGATTTTGACTGAAGTAGATGTGGTTTGATTGTTCCTCGACTGGTTGCATTTTCACACGGTAGTTCCCGGTTCCGCAAATGGTATCGCTCGTGTTGCATGTTGATGTGTGAGGATTGTAAATAACCCTATTCAGTGCATTTCTATTTCAGATCGTCTTCCTTCTGTGATCATTCGACTTTCCCAGTGTGAATGTTCAAGGTGATGATGTGCATTGTCCATCTATCACTCCTGATCAATCGAGTCAATTGGAATTATTTTTACCCGTACACGTTAGTTGCAATATTCCGAGTGCTAATATTGTTCAATGATGAAGACTGATCAATGCTCGATTTATCTACCGTGTTTGATATATTTGGCGCTTCATCAACGGGGTCGGACTTTCGTGTAAACAGATGCTCGCGTTACATTTAAAGGAGATTCACACTTGGCAACTCAACGAATCAGCAGTATGTTAGAAAGAACGATTTCGTCTCGAAATTGCCAAGAAATCCTAACGATACTGGTGCCCGATTGGTGAAGATTTGGACCAAATATGGAACGGTTGAAGCTATGTAGATAGTATTACGAGATGGTATGGATCGGAAAAAAGAACGGGTGGAATCGAGAGAGGAGTATTTGGATAGATGTTTGACTGAATGCTGAGAACTGTCTGTGCGGATTTTCGTAGTGATTTTTCACATACGTCCTGTTGTAGTTCGCATAATTTAGCAGGCAGTTCAGTTAAAGGTAGGAAAGACACTCGACTGGTTATAGAAAGGAATGGTGGAAGAATTCCAAAATCTTTCTTCAGTAGACTAGCAAAATACCAGGAGAAAGTAATCTGAAATAGGAAAAACACATTGGTAGAGAAAAAGGGAAGTCGCACTCTCATTACCAATGAAATGTCTAAGCTTTCGGATCTGCTAAGATAGCTGGAGTAGTTTCTTGAAACAGTTTGAAATGTAGGATGACCACCTCAGATTTTCATCGATAGTGATTCCTAATTATTTGACACAACCCACTCGAGCTCGTGGTTATGTGGAAAGGATCGGTGGATCACAATAATAGGCTGATCGAGAAATGGCAAATATGCGTTCAAACCATTTAAAACATTTAAAGTTGCAGTGATCTACATTAGAATTTATAAACATGTGACAGATTACTGGAAGAGTAATTGGAATATTGAGCAACGGAAACAGCTAGAAAAAGGGTCACATCATCGACATATTTCAATAAATGTGTTGGAGAACAGGATGGAAGATCACTAATGGAGGTTGAAAACAAATAAGGAGAAAAGACATATCCCTGAAGTGCTACTGATTCATTCACGAATGGTTTGGATGTTACAAAACCCTGACGTGTGTACTGAGTTCTTTTGGTAATAAATCAGAAAGCCATGCTCATAAAGCTTTCAACCTACGGGGGAGGATAGACCGCGGAATACAATCTAAGGCTGATAAGTAATCTAGACAAGCGCATCTCACAGACTTCGCGGATTCATCCAAAGACTTCCTTGTACGCTGGCATTAGAAATCAGTTGCATCCACAGTGGACCTAATGGTTTTGAAGGCAAACTGTAAGGAGTCATCGAGAAAGACTACAGGGGGATTCGAAATGTTCAAGAATGACACGATCTGTAAGGTAAAGACCAGATGAAGTTAGAGCGATAGAACGAAAGCAGTTAGATATGACAACTGAATTACAAGGTTCGTGTATACGACCAATGGTGGCTAGTATCCAGCAGTCGGGCATAGAAAATGAGCACACAGATTTGTTTCGGAAAAAGGTCAATTAAATCGGTCAAAACAACAGTACCATGTCTCAAAAGTGATGATGATAGGTCGGGAGTCAGAAATTCTGAATTGAGGATCCTAAATTTACTGATGGCATTTTCGTCGTGGATTATAGGCCAAACAGTCTGCAGTCAAATCCCAACCGAATCGAAGGCAAGACCAAAGCAATCTACATGGAGTTATTTACCTCACGACTAGTATGGAAGTTCGTGGCTGAGCTTGAACTTTTGGGTCGGAAATGTCCCATCACCAGTGGAGATATCAACATCGGTGTAAATGTGGCTTTCCTAGTCGTCGTCGGTATTCACCGGAATCCTGCATACACGTTTCACACTGGCCACTCCGATGATGGGTTTGGACGTCAATACAACTAATGAGAAATATGTAGACAAAGCGCTGTTCCAGTTTGGATACCACATGTCCAATCTTCACTGGAGTAGAAAGATGGAATAATCCATCATCCGAGTTGCCGGAGATCACAGAATGCGATTGGATGCAAAGTATTCAGATCTTCAGGACCTCCCAGGACACCACACGCTCCATGCACTTTAACTACCACATATATTTAGGACCTATCGTAGAAGCTAAAAACATTTTTGACCACATAGCTTAATGCATACTACAATGTCTGCCGGAGCTAAACCAGTTACTAGAATAATGCGATTGGAAGGAAAACACTTTTGGGAAATAAAATCGACCAAGATGTGCTATTTGGCATGCAATACCTTCTCATGAAATGAAAACCCCTGACATAAACAATCACCAATCACATTGGTTGTGACGAAAGCTGAAACGGAATACAAAGTATCAAACAGATATTTTATCCATGAGGACAGAAGTCCGGTAGACAAATCTGACTCTTATACTCAACAGAGAGCATGACTGGGAGACGATTGGAATATCCCAAACAATATCAAACCGTTCTGAAGAGGAATCGAATTAACATTACTACTGTAGCTTTACGTCGTCAAGCGCTCAATGAGAGAGATACTGTGTCAAGTCGAATGCCGGAAATGGAGCTTGATTTTGTGAAATCATCTTGAGTACTTGATGAGTTGACTCTAGAAGAAAAGGAAATGTTCGTTGTCTATATTCAATCAATTGTTGACAAACAAGTGGAACGGACATTTGTTACACTTCGAAAACGCATAAACCCGAGCAAACCGATTGGTGAGTTCCCTACGGATCCGAAGAAATTCATCCATAATTTGTCATCCATAAGCCTGAATAAGACATCGCTTGAGGTGTTATCCCTAGGGCCAAAGTTTTGTTGTCCAACCAATAAGACTAAACAATTGGATATGGAAGTTGAGTTTGAGAGCCTGTTTGATCAGCTATCAGGTCTTGTTCCGTCCTCGTCGCAGGAGTTAGAGAAACTGAAGTCCACGTTCGTGAACTCATGTTATCAATATCGCGAAAATAGACCGTTGGCAAAAGGAATATTAACGTCGAAACACCTGAAGAGCCTCAAAGAATTGCAGGCCAAAAGAGAAATAGTGTTGTCAAAACTAGATAAAGGTTGGGGTATCGTAATTCTCAATAAATCGGATTATATAGAGAAGATGAAGAAGATAGTGATTGATGGCTCCAAGTTCACAAAAACCCCGTCTGAGAAGGATAAGACGTCGCAGATAGAAAAATCAATTTCAACGGGAATGAGATCCTTGAAGCAGAAAGGAATAATCGATGCGATGACCTTCGAAAGGATACGACCGACTCGAACGGTAATTCTCAGATTGTACGGTCTACCGAAGGTACACAAAGAAGGCGTCCCATTGAGACCGATTCTGGATATGTGTAACTCTCCATATCACGCAGCAGCAAAGTGGTTGACGGGCTTATTGGAACCAGTGAGAGCCGCAATTTCTAGACACAGTCTAGAAGACACCTTCCATTTTGTAAAAACTGTAAAGAACCTGGATATAGAAGGAAAGCGAATGATAATACTGGATGTTACTTCACTGTTCACAAATATCCCGATCAGTGAAACAATCAACTATCTGTGTGATTACATTCAGAGCAACGGAATCGATTTGGGTATCCCGGTGGATGAACTGAGACAGTTACTCTATGTCTGCACACATAATATCCAGTTTCACTTCAGTGATGAAATCTATCGTCAGAAGGACGGAGTTGCAATGGGATCACCTTTGGGACCCCTATTTGCCGATATTTACATGGCAAAACTTGAAAATAATCAACTTGAACCCATAATCCGAGATTTTACCTTGTACAAACGATACGTAAACGACGTCATATATGTGCTAGACACCAATCTGGACACAAACCTGCTTCTTAATAATTTTAATGCTGCCCATCCTAATGTGCAATTTACTTTGGAAGAAGAAAAGGACAATAGTCTATCGTATTTAGACGTTTGCTTGAGCCGTCGGAATGATTTTTCCGTCCAGTTATCAGTGCACAGAAAAGCTACATGGAACGGACAATACATCCATTTTCACAGCATTGTGCCCCTCAAAATGAAGAGGAATCTAATACATTGCTTAGTTAACAGAGCAAGAAAAATCTGCTCTGAAGACACAATAAGAAATGAACTCGTTTTTCTGCGGAGTGTTTTCTTAAATAGCGGCTATCCTGAACGGTTTATCGACAAGACAATGCAAGAAAATGAAGGGAAATCAAAGGAGATAGGAGCCGCCAAGGGGATACTATATGTGCGTTTACCGTTCAAAGGCGACACGGAAGCCGAAATTATTCAACGTAGATTATCGGGAGTAATCAACAAAACATTCTACGCTGCACAGTTGCAAATCCTGTTCGTTTCCAAACCGATAGTGTTTTTTCGATGGAAGGACATAGTGCCGAATTCTGCAACCTCGTTTTGAGTGTATTCTTTCACCCGTTCCTGTGGAACTAGGTACATTGGTCGCACGACTCGGCGCTTATCCGAACGCGTTCGCGAACACCACCCGGCCTGGCTGAACACGGGAGCAATTAAGACGATTACGAGTGCGATGTGCTCACACCTTGTTGAGTCAAACCACTCAGTGGAGGTGATAAACGCTTTTCGTACCATTTACAAAGTCCGAGTAAAGCAATCAAGACTTGTCAAGTGTCGCATCTTAGCCACAGCCGAAGCCGCGAGTATTCGTCTCTACAATCCTCCCCTGTGTGCTCAGAAACAATTTGTCCAAGCATTTAAGCTTCCGTGGCCCACGTCATGGTCCCGAACACGTGCAACCACATTTGAGCATTCCACACTGTGATCAATTTCCCATGCACACATGCACGTGTAGAGACAGATTTGGATTGTTATTCTCCGTTCTTATTTTGTGAGTCATATATATTCTTATGTATTGGTATGAGTACGAATAACTGAAAACGAGCGTGTTCGCCACGTCGTTTATTCTCAATCTTTGGAATTGACAACGTTACCCCTAATATATCACACAATACCAGACAAAATGAAATTCATCGCGCAACGCGAATTATCAAGTCGTAATATTTATTTATCCAAAACGCGGATATCTGGTAATAATCAAACACACTGCTTGAGGAAATTGTAATAAATTCGCCAGACAATTCAAGCATTACTAATGCAATCTATCCAGCGATACATTGTACCTCACAATCAAGTGGAATGTGATGTTGTCAGACAGTTCAACGGTGCAATAATTTATTTCGAATCGAATGATAATTTACTAGCATAATCGAAACGAGGTTACACAAAACATTACAATATTGCCAACTCCATCAGCCCAAAGCAACAGGATGAAAGATGCAAATGGGAATTCAAATTCAATTCTTGATTGTTGAATGTGATTGTTGACTCGTTCACTACGCTGATCGATTATCGGTCAACCACTGGAATTGTCCCTGGCTTCTAGCCATCTGTGTTGTCCATTGAAATGCACATTCGGCTAGTTGTTTGACCACACAACGCCGTCCGTATTCTGTTCAATGGTGAATACAACTATGGTCGTTGTGGGTGTTCGCAGGTTCCCCTGGGATTAGTAAATCAGGCGACGTAAATCCAATTCGGGTGAGAGTATGTGCACAGTTTCCAATAAACCCGAACACGTCTTCTACCATTTGAGTGCCATTCGAACTCAGCTTTTTGTAATACTCAAGTGATTTATCTCAGTTCCGAGTACCATTGTGGTTGTCTTTTGATGATTGACCTCTTATTCTATTGATGTTGTGGTTGTGTTGACCCAGGAGCAATGTCCTCCAGAATTACCAAAATATCAACGTGATGTATTACAAGTATGAATCATTCAAATGAAATTTATTCGAAACTGTAGACATGCACAATGGGCAAAGCCACGGATATTGAAACTTGGAAGCTTATCGAACTGGGAAAAAATTGTATTGCAAAGATGATGAGATAATGAGACCAAATGTGAAAACACTGTGACTAGATGGAAATCCCAAACTGTTCTACACTGGTCAAAAGATTTTCCTTCATGTTAAAAAGGAAAATGTAGAACAGTGCTACCCGTCTTGTGTATTTAGTTATATACCGTTGAGGCACAACGAATATGCTATTTACCATTGTGCAGTACTGGAAGGCTATGGGGCATGAACATTCCATACTAGTCGTGAGGTAAATAACTCCATGTAGATTGCTTTGGTCTTGCCTTCGATTCGGTTGGGATTTGGCTGCAGACTGTTTGGCCTATAATTCACGACGAAGATGCTCTCAGTGAAGTCAGGATCCTCGAATCAGAATTTCTGACTTCTGACCTATCACCAAAACTTTTGAGACATGGTACTGTTGCTTTGACCGATGTAATTGACCTTTTTCCGAAACAAATCTGTGTGCTCATTTTCTATGCCGGACAGCTGGAGAACATTTATTTTTGTATGAATACGCAGTGCGATCCGTTGTAACCTTTATTTTGGACAAATGCTTTGAACGCATATTCGTCATTTCTCAATCAGCATTTTGTTGTGATCCATCCATCTTTTACATAGAATCTCTAGCTTGAGTGGGTTCTGAGGTAGTCATCCCGCCTCTTGAGAAACGGTCGCAAAATCCCAGTCGAACAAATGCCCCCTTAAGGCTCCCATGAAAAATGTTCGCGATATATGAATGGAGCTAATGCCTCCTGTCGAATTTGTAGATAATTCCAATCGACGTGCTTCCGTTTAAAGAGCAGAATGAGGTTGTCAAAGTGATGAATAAGGCTGTAATAATTCTAGATAGCGATCAACACACAGCGATGTTGAAGATATCGAACGAGAAGCTGCACTCATTTGACATGTGCTCGTTTTTCACTTTTACTGAAGTGTTTGATGATGTGAACAATGTTTGTTTCTTCACCTGTATAAGAGGGTCGGAAGTGTTCCATAGCTACGCAGTTCAGGTGTGCATCTTTCCTAAAGCAGTATAATTCAGCAGACATAACTTCTCGAAATCCAGACCAGCAGACTTGGTTTCCATCGCATCTAGGGATAAATTAGTTGATATTTACGTTTTTCATTAGAATGTGGCCTTCCCCGGGAGGCAGTGGATATCTAGCGAAAACTGGATTGCCCTCGACCGTGCATTCCAAGAACAGCGAGGCGTTTCGTCCTAAAAAGATGATCTGAAATAGAAATGATTTGGTTAGGGTTATTTACAATCCTCACACATCAACATGCAACACGAGCGATACCATTTGCGGAACCGGGAACTACCGTGTGAAAATGCAACCAGTCGAGGAAAAATCAAACCACATCTACCCCATTACCAATTCTAGTATGTTTCATTCGGACAAGCACGTGATGCTATGTGGGCCGGATGAATAATTCCGGACAAACAAACATACACACTACATACAGACCGACCGATAACACATTGTTCATGCAAACACTATTCCGACTAATACAATTCAAACACTATCATAACAAATCACACACAAACACTCGTCTATAATTATATCAAAATCAAAACACGAATTCTCTCACCTAAATTATGTCGACCAATCTGAAGCACATCTGATTCGAACAGATTTGTATAAATTGAATCACAAAACGAACCAGATCAGACAGTTTCAAATGTGGGTGAATTCGAGAGCACAAACGAGGCAAAGTAAAATGCTCACCAACACAATGCTCACCATCTCTCTCCTATTCACAATCCTGATTGGAAACGATGGCTTCACGATTGTCGAACAACCCATCTCCGAATTATCAATTCATTCAAACTCTCAATCTGAGAATCAAACGAAGAGAAGACTGGTGAGCGAGACCAATGTGGCTGACTCAGACCAGATTGTGCAAGTTCCAGTTGGACGTTTTGATGATTTGATCGGGTTGGATTCGCGTGATATTTCGGATGAGAATTCGAAAGTGATTGAGAATGTGACAAATCTGAGGCATTCGGATGTGGATGTGGGTATGATGGAGAATGAATCAGTGATCAGTCCGGCTCGACATTATGGTCGTGGTCGTGGTCGCGTATGTTTCCGTGTGTGTGTGCGAGGTCGATGTACGGTTCGTTGTCGATCGTGGTAATTTTGATTGGGTGATTTGGACATGTTCTTTTACATATCTGTGAACGATCGATTGAGGCCATCTTGGTAGAACAATTTGTGTACATGAATCGTTCCATTCTTTTTTCAATCGTTTACTTTTCCATGTACCAATGATATATTTCCAATAAACGCTCACTTCGTTTTTCTTCCATTTTGTCTTTATCAATCGTTGCTTTCGATTTACTTCAGTGATAATTCTCAATCATGTATTTTTGTCGGTAGGCAACCAGTGAACGAATATCGCGGGACTGTTATTTCGTATATAGGATATCACTGTGGCTCTTCGCTGGTGCAAGCGAACCTTTCAACAAGTCCTTATTTACATCTGTTATCATATCCAAACTGGTTTATGTGGAAATATTTGATTCGAGTTCATAAGTTTGTTTATATGCTGTAATAAATTACTCTTACCAATCGACTTGCCCTTAGTGTGCATTCTTCCTACTAGATGTTGCTCAGTTGCCTTTCCATTCTATCGTCAGTTTAGGCATGCATATTATTCTACCACCTGATTTTGTTACAAGGAAATCCAACGCCCTCTAAACTATTATAAGCTTTGCTGAATCGGTACTACTTTCTCATTAAGCTTATGATATGTTCCAACCGACTGATGATCAGATGATCCTTCGAAAAATGGTTCGATTTGTTCGTTCAAGTTCACCAAGATGGAGATTTCACCGTGGAACAGAAATGCAGTGGATGGTTTTATTCATTGAATGTGTAGTTAAGCCCCCATCTGATTGTTCACTATCCACACGCCCGACACGTACATATCGTGAACTGAATTGGACAACACTGTATGAACTCTTAAGATGACCGTCACAGTGTGATGTTTCAACATATTAAGAACAATAAAAGAACAGATAGTGTAACAACTACCCCGAGTAAAATGTAAGGATCGCTGAGCATTCTCAATCATGTATCAGGTAGGATAAATAGGCATTTCGAACAATGCAAAGACTATCCAATTCCTTTCACGAACACAATAAGCTAATCCAAAAGCACTATGCTACGTGAATTTTTTCCGATATTAAGAGTATCTTCTCTGATTTCTTACTAACTCATTCACTGTGTCTCATGGATCGGAGATATCTGGGAATAAATGCAGTGTAGATTCGTACTTACTGAGTCATCCTGCTCGACAAGTTACCGTTGTACGGTGGCCTTGAGTGAGTGAGGTCGGGACAACTAACTGACACTTCTGAAAATAAGAAATCGTGTTCAGCGCAAACCATGCAAATGTAATCAAGAAGTTATCTGTCCCATTCTAAAAACCAACGGAATTTGCCTTCTGTTGGGTGAATCGTAGCTCGGAATAGGAAGGGAACTGAAGTTTACGGGATGCACAGGATTTTATTCATTTATCTGAATGAATCGTGAAGGATAAACCAAAAGAATCGAAAACCATCGAGAACATGAACAGGTTCACTAGCCTTAACTACGACGCCTACACAACCATGAACACAAACACGCACAAACCATCTGCTATCCATATATCCGCTGATAACTATTAGCACGCGACACGTGAGTCAAATTGACGAGGAGCTCCTGAGGAGGGTAGGTTGTGGTGATTCAACCGCCGTCACACATGACACGGACAGGTATAGCTTCGTGGGCATGCACGCGAATGGGCCTCAGCTAATCACTATCGTCGAGGACAGTGGCGGTAAAAGCTCCCTGTTATTAGTCAACCCCTATTCTACCAATTATTTCCTGTGATTTACCATATTTATACATACTGGTTCTGCCATACGAATAACGAGAATATACACAGTTTTCGTGTTCTAGCTACTTTGGTTGGCGTAGTTCTGGGTGGGAAGATTTCAATACGTCCTATTGTAACGGGGACTGCTAGGACGAGGGAATGGCGCGAATATCAAGGCAAACGGAAGAACCAAACGAGGGCCACTGACTGAAGAACAGGCATTGAATATGTCGGAGGCGTCCCGAGGCAGGCAAAAGGAGGCATACGGACTGCCAGAGACGGAACAGCGGAATCTCCGACAGTTATCAAGACAGCTCAGGTGAGGGGCCGCCAATAGAGCCGTCAACTGAGACAATCAGAACAACCGAAGGGAAATGACGCCCAAGAGAAGCAAGCCATTTGCCACGGGCAACTGGCAAGTACGCAGCCGAAGCGCTCAAGCAGCGACAATAGCGATCTTGGTGCCTCGCAGTCTGCAAAAGGGCCTATATAAACGATTGTTTCATCTCTTGACTTGTTTGACCAGTAAGTACAAATTTCCTGTCGTGTGTTGTCGTCCTTGTTACATTGGTGCCGTGACCACACTTACGCAGTGGAGTTTCCTTGGTCTGTCCCGTTTGCGGACTGGGATGAGGAGGAATGGATCACAGGTTTCGAAAGGATAGGGGCATGCGAATGAGTAAAGAAGACACACCTTTGTTGGCGGCGCTTGGTGCATTGCTGTCTTGGAGTGCCAAGGCGGTGTATAATCTGAAGATGGGTTGAAAACAAGCCCTACTTATCGGGAGGCGCGTGAAGGGCTGGTGACGGAGTTCACACAGGAAAGTGGTCGATAGAAAGCGATGGACCGATTCAAGACAGCTCGGTATGACAGCACCTAAGACCCGGTCGTTCACTATCAGTACCTGTTGCGCCAACTATCGAACGGGCTGCCTGAGGCAAATGGCATAACTAGGACACGCTTGTTCGTGATCGTTTTGTTCAATACAGGTTGAGAATGGCATTTGCGCGCGGCGTGAGTGATACAGATTGCCTGTTCATGATTGTTCGTGCAGCCCAATTTCAATTTCCTGATTAGAGCAACCGGAACTGTAATCCACGTTGCGGAAGATGAGGAAGGAAATCGCACCGGTAAAACTGGAACTCAACGGACAAACACAACGCAAGAATGAAGCATTGATGCATGAAGCACGAAGGAGGTGTTTTGTATGTGGCGAGGTGGGGCATTTTGCTCGATATTGTCCCGAAACACGCGTCTCGTCTTGCTTTTCTCCATCCACATTCAAGCCGAAGGGGGGTACCCATGGTTGAGATCATAATTGGGGGCAAACGTAAAATTGCAGTTGTAAATCCGTGGGTTCGGGTATCTGTGACACCTTGTGTGGAGGGAGTTTTCGTTCGACCATGCGAAGTACAAGTGCGTGTGGTCGGATGGAAGGCTCTGAGAGTAGCGGAAAAGCAGCAGTTCACGGTTCAGATCGCCGATTTTCGTGGGACACATGAAATAACTGGTTGGAGGGTTTGCTGAGATAATTGTTGAAGTTGATTTGTTGGACCGTGTAGGAGCTAAAATCGATTTTGTAGCTCATCGATTGCGAGTTCGAGGGAAGGATATCGAGCTGCAATCCCCCCGGGACTGGCTGAACCGCGATGGTGGTGTAAAAACTTTCTCTGTTCCAGGTTGTCCAATCCCGTGTGTCAGGCAGTGCCTCGAGAGGTATGCGGCGTTATTTTCTTCATTAGATGACGAGACTGAGCCCGCGAAGTTGGAGATGGATGGTGATCCGGTATTACTGAAACGCCGAGTGTTGCTTTATGGCCAGAGTGAGGGTGGATTGAAGGTACTCACCAAAATGGAGCAAAACGGTGTCGTCGTGCGTGTGAGTTCCTCCACTTGGACGACTCCGATTTGGGTGCAGATGAATAACGACGGAGAGATACCCCGAAATCGGGGTGAACATCAATTTACCTTGAATACGCGGCAACTACAGTGAGACCATAGAACTTCATAAAGCGCATCTTCGGTAGCAGACATTTATTAAAAATTGATCTAGCTGATGCTTAAGTACAAATTGCTCCTCAAACGGAGTCCAAACCAATACCAACCATTACCGCTCCATGGAGCTTTTCCCAAATAAAATGTTTCGGTTCGTTGTGTACGGATCAACCGGGATATTGCAGGCTGCAGTGGATGAGGCGATGAATATCGATGGGGTAAGGGCATTGCAAGATGATGTGCTTATTTTCAGATCCACGAAGGAAAAACACCCCACAGATTTCAACATCTGATGCAAAGGTTCGCGGAAACAACTGTATTGATCAAAGCCCATAATTGCAAATTCGGTGTCAAATTACCAAAAAGTAGGTCGTCGAGCAATGGATTGATCTGTGGTTGCGAAATTCCCAAATGATCGTTACAACATAACACACGTTGAAGGTGAATGGGAAATTATTCCCTGTTTTGCGACTTAGGAGCACCTGAACTTCATCACGAAGATAACTGTGTTGTAGTATATTTTAGTTTCCAAATTACTTGTACTTCGGACACCAGTATCGCGTGAGTCAAAAAGCTTTTCGATTGCAGTCATTTACTGCAAGGGAAATCTCTATTACCAATATTTAGTCGCAGTTGGCTTCGCAAAACGAAATCAACGAAGATCCACCCGAACAACCAGAATTAGCGTCCGCCATGCATATTAGGAAAAACAGAAAATCTCTTGGCTGAAGAAGGTTTCTCATCTAAGATCTTCTAGACCTGTCAGTTAGAACCCCGGTCGTGAATAATTCCGCATTATTTGAATTTTAGGTTTCCGGAAGATGAAACTATCTGAATTCTACTGACCATATGGAAAAACGGGGATAAGAATCATAATCAAAAACCAAAGGAGTATCAGGGTCATTCACACTAGCGGAAGGTTTTTCACAGTTTTTCTCCTACCGTATGTTGTTTCCACACTGGACTTGCAGAATCTCACCAACCAGCATGGTTTTCTTTGATAGAGTTTGTGAAGGCAAAATATTGGCTCAGCAAGGATGACTCAAAAACCGTTACAAATTGAAACAACTAGTCACTGCCCGATTTATTGCTTTTCAAGCTGCCAACAACTTCGTGGATGTGGAACAAACCACAACTAAAACTACTATCTAGAATGAAAGGAAAAGAGCCCTCCTTCAACAGTTAACTTTGACTGGAAATGATACGATTTTTAACAAGCACAATCAGATGTATCAGGATGAAATCATCCAGCTGTGAAAGATGTGGACAAACGTTCCCATCTTCAGCCAATGACATGCACCCCTGCTAAAATTTACAGAACGCCTCTGCTTAGTAGGTCGATCAGCTTGTTCCGCCATCGACAAAACAAACCAAATTATACGAACAAGCTGATTTGCAAATTCGCTGTCCTGTTCACTTGAAAGCAGTCATTATTCAACGGAAGAGCAGCTGTCTGGTTTGACTATTATCGTTCGCCAAACTGCGGTAATTCCATTGGGTGAATGAGCGTTGATAATCAACAACAGTCCATAATTCAGTTTTCAGCAACCAACTACATATCAAGTAGTTTATTCACTCGTCACTCACAATTCGACCTTGCACACACACTCGGAAACATACGCGACCACGACCACGACCACGACCATACCTTCCAGCAGAACTAGTCATTGACTCATTCTCCAACATATCCGATTGCCCCGGAACGGTCACATTCTCAATCACTTTCGAATTCTCATCCGAAATATCACGCGAATCCAACTCGATCAAATCATCAAAACGTCCAACTGGAACTTGCACAATCTTGTCTGAGTCAGCCACATTGGTCTCGCTCACCAGTCTTCTCTTCGTTTGATTCTCAGATTGAGAGTTTGAATGGGTTGATAATTCGGAGATGGGTTGTTCGACAATCGTGAAGCCATCGTTTCCAATCAGGATTGTGAATAGGAGAGAGATGGTGAGAACTGTGTTGGTGAGCATTTTACTTTGCCTCGTTTGTGCTCTCGAATTCACCCACATTTGAAACTGTCTGATCTGGTTCGTTTTGTGATTCAATTTATACAAATGTGTTCGAATCAGATGTGATTCAGATTGGTTGATATAATTTAGGTGAGAGAATTCGTGTTCTGATTCAATTTACTGCGGAAAAGTTATGGTGTATGAATAGTTGAAATGGTGTTTTTTTATATTATTCAGATGGGTGTTATCAGTCGGTATGCGGCCAGTTTTATTCACCCAACTGACACACTATCACGTATTTTTCCGACCGAATCACTCCGTCCGAAGTAGTGTATATAATTCGATGGTCCAACGGCTGAATACTTTTTCTTATAGCAGTTTTTTCCCCCGGATAATCCAAGTGACGACTTTGTACATTGAAATCTTTCAAGTTAGTGTAAACCACGAACACGAAAACGAAGTGGCGGTCACCATGACGAAGGTGTTTGCTACGTCGGTGCTTGTGCCACTTGTGTTGGTCTAGTCCCTGTGTGCGTGTATGTGTGTGTGTGTGTGTGTGTGTCCTCGTGCGCCTGCTCTAGACCAAAATTTGGTAATCGGAATTCGGACTACAGTAAATTCTCTCTGATTGTTCCCAAACTGTTTGCCTTTTATATTACTTCTTGTTTTCTCCAATGAAATGTCCTGTTTCGTGTGTAGATGCACGGAGAGAGAAATGATAGCCGTTCGCCACAGATATACCATGTTCAACTAATTGACGTGGTTATCGTTTCTCACAGTTTACGGTTTTCTGGTTATGATTAGGGATTTTTGAGAACCATATGGCGCAGCACACGAGCTTTCGTTTGATGATTTGAATGGCTTGAATAATACTGAATCTAACTTCTAGGACGTGCCTGTTCGTTATTTCTAATGGCAAGGCATAATGGATGTAGAAGTGTGTATCCGATTCCAGAGGTATAGGACTTGGTTGAGGTAGACAGTTGATGAAAAAGTACGGGATAACACAATTATTGTTGTACTGTGTATCATCCGGTGCCATTTTACAAGTCTTTTGTGCATTTTATCCGATATAATTTGATACGCGGCGAAAATCGGCTTTCCATTGAGATGACTACAGACAGAAAAATAAGCTCATCTTTGTTGGACCAAACAGCTTGTTGTTATTGGGATCGAGAGAAACCCGGTTGGGGTGTGGAATGTTCACCTTAGTTTGACTTCAGAGGACTCGAAATCTGGGATTTCCTTGTTGCATTTGATCACGACAGGGAATTTAAGTAGAGAAAACCACCGAGCGGTGTTAATATCAACAACTCATTTACTAAACGTCTCAGTAGCACTATTGATTATACATATTACTCCGAGAAGATTATCGTTTCGTCAACCATTTCATAGTCAAAAACATTGTTCAAATGACCACTGCTTATCCACAAGTCCCACTTTTTCATCAGTCGTAATAATGACGATGAATAATTGAATTTCTTATTAGTGTGAATAGTAGGCACAGAAATGTTCCGAAAGTCACCTTAACTAAGTAATAAAAACATTGGGATTTCTGAAAATGAATCACTCCGGTGGTTATGTCATACCGAGAATTCATCGTCAGTTGGGATTGATAACTCTGAGTGACGAATGGTTCAAATTTAATTAGAAACTGCATTATCAAGAAGTACTCAAGAGATCATATAATCCATTTACTCCTGTATTAGGATTTTTCCACACAGCAGGACGCAAGGTCAACCATAGTCATGATGTATTGGTTTCAAGTCTAACTTACGGTGAGGGACAAAAATATCCAAACCCCAACTTTGAGAGGTTTGTCGCGCTTCTGAGGGCCCCATCGGTGGTGCCGCTTTCAGTTCTGTTGACGGTGAGTGCAAATTCTAATGTAGTCAGCAACATTTTGGCGGCAAAAATCTGGACTCATTGTTGTTCTATCTGAGCACCGTCTTGAGCTAGCTGTATCACGCGCCCACGCCAGGCCATTGGGATATACGGCACCCGGTGTGTCCCAGACCATCTTCCTCATCGACGTCGACGGACGGTCTCCCATCCTCTGCGTGATAGAGATTCAATATTCTCAGTAAGTTCTGCAGGGCGGGTGAGCGCTAGTCCGCTCTGGCCCATACATGTGAACAAACAGTGCTCAATAGGATATCGTCCTTTTGGGGACTGGAAAATGTATCACTCGCCACCAGCCGATTTACGGAGATTGCATCAGCTGATACGTGATCGTCTGGAATCGGGCGGGATAACCCGTCTGGCAACTCCTTTTTGAAGCACTTGACATGCTCGAATGTGAAAGTGAGTTTCTGAGTGAGTTCTTGTATGCCCTATGCGGCAATCTCTATCTCGGATCTCGTGCTGTCAATAACCAAGTCAATAGATTGATGCAAAAGCGAGTGGTAATCAGAAATCCTCCCCTTTTCTTCAGTGTCCACACGATTTCTAAACATTCCTTTCCGTGTTGGATCAATTGCCTTCGGCAGTTGTAAGCGATTGGCGGTTGTGCTCGTATAACCAGTACGGGTAAGATACCCCCGCGCAAATTCCAAAGTCAGCCGAGTCCACAGTCGCAGTGAACTTATTCTGTGGTTTAGACTCTGACAAACAGCTTTGAGGCTGTTGCATTTGCCTTGAGTTCCGTGAGCGGCCCCTACATATCTGGCATCCAGTCTGACTTCTTGTCTTTCCCCGGTAATTGGGTTCTCTAGAGGACTGCACCTAATCTGTAACTAGGCTCACCAATTGTTTTGGAAATTGTTACCATATCTTCTCTACATTCCACAAAACATTCCAGATTTTCCAGTACCTGCACTAGCAAAAGTCCGAAGGTAGTTGGTGCTTTATCCAATCCAAAAAACATTCGTAGGGGCTTGTACTGCTTTCCGCTGAGGCAAAAAAACTCTTTTCTCCAGGGTATTCACAAGCACCCGTAATTTCTTTTAGCACGATCATAAGCCAACTAACGGTAACAGTCCAGCCACAAGAAGTTGCTCAAATATCTCTTTATTCGCCGGCACTCGGAACGCGTCCTTAATTGTGACATGGTTGAGTTCCCTGAAGTCAACATAAAATCAGTACGTGGCTCCCGATTTGTTTGTTAATAAAACTGGTGAGGAATATGGTATTGTGCTACCCTTCGATAGGAAGCCGCAGACCTGCTGCTCTATCTCCAGTACAGTTTTACATGGCATCCTCCGGTGTATCGGTTTGCACACTGCTCCAGACCCCGAGTCCATCCTGTGTTTTAGCCAGTCGCACAAACCGTATTCGTTATCTGGTGCTGAGAATGATTCGCTACGCTTCTCAGTGAACTGTCCAACGTAGGGAAACGGACTACCTGACATCGACTAAATTCTTACACCAAAAACGCGGCCCAACCTGTTCCACCGGGACTGTATCAAAGTATCTTTCTGAAACACGCTAACGATTAGTTTTTAAATCAATTCTGACACCCATGCGTCCCACCAAATTGATCCCGACAATCGTACAGGCAACGTTTCAACCAGTAATATCTCATGTGCCACTCGAACACCATCAATCTTAACCATTAGTTTCTGGTTACCTATTATTCACAAAGCATCCCCGCGTACCTGAAGTACTTGTGGTTCAAATGACTGATATAGTATGAGAAACTGAAGTTGATTCAGTTCGAGTTATCATTTCAATTCCTCGAAAAGATTTCTCTGGGATAAGAACTGGCGTACGCAAATCTTCGGAAAACGTGTCGAGAGCAGGAGCTCTGTGAAGTGTTACATTTCCTTTGAGAATTTCAAAAACATTTTTGCTACCTGACTGTTCTCTATCCTGTTTGTATTCTTCACTTAGCGTGTCAGATTATTTTATCACGTTATTACTTTATATTAGTCATCCATGGTATATTTTTTATCACTCTGAAACGAGTTATTTCTGATCGTAGCACTTACGTGACACACACTCGTATGAGTCCTCCTTAACGGTTTCTTGTTCTGTACTCTTTATTCTACAAGTTTTAAAATAGGTCTCAACTGATCTTGACCCTGGTCTTCTGATTCTAGACTATGTGTAATCGGATAAGTGATTGTAGTCTTTCGTCACGTTCACTCATCGCTCGCCTGTGTGACACAAGGAGCGTAATACCAAATAGCGGGGTCGAATTTAGATAAACATTTTCATGAGATATATGACGTTCCCTTGGTGTTTCACCATTTCGGAGATGAAATTCATCTCCACGGATAACTTTTAATCAATTAGGAAAACCCGTTTTGTAAGCAACCGAAACTCCCACACATGACCTAGAAATGGAAGGGGCTCAACAAGGCAGACGGTCCCTCACGAACGACAACACTTTCAACTATGCAGGAGTGATCTACCTTTTATCGCCTCGTCAGTGGTCAAAGTATTTTTGCAGGAGATGCACACAACCAACATGATCACAAATACGAAAGTGATAGTTGGAACCTGAAGGGGTACAGTATATAAGAAAGAGAACAGACTGGAAGACGAAATTGAAAACAGCTGACAGCGATGTCCGAAATGTTCTATGTTTCCGTACTTGAGAAGAAAAACTGTGCAGTTTTCAGTGCAATATTGAATGTGAATCACCAACATTTGGCTCTTATCAAGTCGAGTTGAGTGGGGTGTGCAATTTGTTTTTCCAGAAAGGGCACTTTCCCTGTGAACAGTTGTCTCTCATAAGCACTGGTAATCCTATTGACTGATTAGGTAAGCCGCTTTTGTTATTAAAGAACCAGGTTAGAAATGAACAATCAAGATCAGTTAAGTTGTCCCTTAATTCACAGACAAGGAAAACAAACAGCCTAAGTAGATATGGAATAAGCAAGTTAGAAAATACTATGGTTCGTAATACATCAAGTTGGATTTGCTACGTAGATCAACCCAGAAGCATTTTCAAGTGACTTCAAACAGCTTGGTATTGAACACGTATTCAGATTTGGAAAAGAGAATTTTATCCACAAGGTTCAATAATTCAGTGTGGGATGTGGTACTGCACTCAGAAATGCATCAATGGGGGCATTCATCCAAAAAACCAGGAAAAATGACAGGGAAGTGGGATTATTTGTGATATAACACGCATAAATGAATGAGTTTATAAGTTATGTAGGTAGGAAGGCTTGGAAATTTCAAGTTGGCGAAATGAACTGTGTCTTCTTACATCGGGGAAAAGTGTTGGAAATCATAGATTTTCGTTATCACCGGGCAACCAAATTGCATGCAGATTTTTGTAGAATTGGGCTTTTTGTACATGTTAAGCAAACCATTGTGAGTACTGCGTAGTTTAATTTTGATGTGGATTTGGGATTTATAATCCTACAGACCTCTTCGTATTAGGTGCTGACTTGATGGCGTCCGACCATTCAGTCAAGGTTATTATTGGACTTAGGTAGTGGATTGAAGATAACTTTATTTCAAGGTCCACAACAGACCAAAACTTCGTTGCGATAGCCGAAAGTGAAGATGATGTACTTGAAAGAATGTCACACGTATAGTCAGTTGGCAAAAGTAAGTGATGAGATAGAATATTTTAAAACCCCAGTGACAACAATCACTGCATGGGATCTTTAGGCATAAAGATGTGAATTGAGACCGGGGCAGAAGCTGGAACCGTTTGGTTCGAGTTTCAAAGTTCTGCTGTTCAGAATTGGTCAAGATCGTCCTGTCATCTAGAGGTAGGAGGGTAGATAAAGGAGTTGCACGGGAAGGATAATTCACTAGGGCAAACCTCTGCACGTGATTACCGTTTACTTCACTTCAGTCCGTATAATACAGTTTCTAACGCCAACGATACAACATACTATTTGCTTGAGAAAGTTTTACTAGAAAAAAGAATGACCTCACCAAAACGGACTTCGAAAGTTTGCATTACACGGTAAATTGCGTCAGGATTACCGAAACCCGAAGATGACGTGCTTAAGCAATAACAGCAATTCGGTCAGTTTATTTATTTAATAACCTTCCACACTAGTGCTCTGTTTTTGGGTGCTGCTTCGCAGTGTCGTCCAGTTCAAAGCGAAATGAATGTAAGTGTGACATGAAAAAAGAGCTGCAAACGAAGTAACAAGCAGAAATCATGAAGTCAAAGGAGTGCCCGAATGCAATTACGTCAATAATGGTGACACTTACCCATATCACTTGATGCCCTCAACATCTCGTAGACAGGCCTCGTGGACCCTTCGGGCAATTCTCAGATGTCGATACTCGAACACTGACAGTCTTTACGTATTTCCTACCCTAACTGTCATGTTTTGAGAAGTATAAAATACCGGATCTAACTGGTGCAGTGTACACTCACCCTTTGATAGACTAATGGACGAAAAGCCGGAGCTTGGTATGTCTGAGATTGGTAAAAGTAAAATGCACCTTCAGGGTACGCGAGGACTTATCCGATATTTGAGCACCTGAAGAGATGTACCTACCCGGATGGTAAAACAAGTCTCCCTAAACTAGAGCTTCCTCCACTAGGAGAAGGTTTGGTGTAGAGAAAACCCAATCCTGCAGCAGCATTTAACACTTTGAAGGTGCAAAACACACCACAAATTTTGCTACACAGTTGTTTAAGCGATGTGGAAAAGAGAGGAACTTATCTCAATCTTCACCTTGTACATGGAAATTTTCCACGTACCCCAAGTAAGGCAGTTTACTGCCTGAGCAAAGATCTAAGATGCTGAAAGGGTTAACTCAAAAATCTGTTCAAGTACAAAACACAAGACGGATGGCGATGGGCTGGGGGCAGCCGTGGCGAATACCATTTCCCTATCTGAACTCTGGTAACAAAAATCGCCGTGAGCACGAACTCGGTTTAGGTGGTTTGCATACTCATCTCTGTCGTGTAGATTTCCTGTCTGGCACTCTGCACAGCCGATACCTCTTTAATCCACCAAGCATGAATAATTCATCATCTATCGCCGAGTGAAATCCACATTATAAAAACAAAACAGTAAAGCTTGTGAATTGCAATTAACTAAGTAAGTAGTTGACATCGGAGACAATTGACACAGTGGAATGGACATTAGTAGGTGTGATCAGCGAAACGCAAACTGGTTCAACATACTCTTATGAAAAGTGACTCTTCATCCAGTTTCTGGCCTACGAAACTTCCCAACCGCCATTTTACTTCATTCTTCAAGAAACTGGAGAAAACGCTATATTTTTCGTTCTTATTTGATGCAGTGGTAGCTTTTACAAAAATTTGAACAGGTTCGATATGGTTGTTCATCGAGGACACAAGGCTGAGTTGGAAGTGAAAACAGTGGGTTACTTTGATAAAATGGTTGGGAAATCGTAGCAAAAGTACAAAATAACACGGTGGAATTCATAAGCACCGCTTCATACAAAGTTAAACCTAAGTGTTTCACAGAGATTCGTTTGGACAAGGATTTGAAACAGGCGAGATTGGAATCTGTTCGGAAAAGGGGCGTGAATAGCTGGAAATACATTAGGGCTGTTAGATGGGTTCAGTATTAAAGTTGATCAGGTGAAAAAATGTAATGATAAAAATAACAACTATCATCACCAGTAAATAGGCTTCCGCATGTTGTTTACAAGACTTTCCAGTCGCCAAGGGGAAAAAGGAATAAAACTTATTACAATCCAAAGTGAATTAGTGATTCAGTCGAAAGGTCATCCTTGTCCAATAAAGGAAAGGAACTACAGAGTATTTATATAATGATAATTTTAAACGAAGTGATCCAAATAGAGAATGAATCACCAGATGGAACTGGCTAGGAATGAAACCCAAATGCACTGAGTGAGAACAGGCAACCACGATCGTATCTGCAAATCCCATGGATGCTGTTATACGGTAATCATTCAGGTATCGTATCAGGCCTCTTGTGTCTATACCGGAAACAAGATGATGACGCTCCAATCCCAACAAATTTTGACATTCCAGTGTTCAAAAATTTGAGGGCAATAACGGGAAAATAATTTAGAGTTACAAGAAATATGCATAGGTGTGCTTTGGATGACGTCATGGATTGCGGAACCCTAGATTGTCGAAGGGTACAAAGTTGAAAGGATGACCGACCTATTTTTTCAACAGTACCTCCAATATGTGAACATCAGTGCAAGTTACCTTCCTAAGCTACCCCGAGATATTTCCTATGGTTTACACGCGCTAATGGAATAGAATAAATATTCGGACGAAATTAGATAGCCGAGTGAAGAAAATTCACTTTTGATATTTGGTGTCGATAACCAAAAGATCAAACGACATAGGGACGTCACCAGTCTGTGCAAAATATTCGGTAAACTAATAAATTGGGCTGTTGGGAAGGACAGAACCAAATTAATGTTATCAGCTTAACTAACTAGACAAGCAGAGCGGGTGACAGTCAAATCAGTAACCGAAGTTGACAATAAAATACGGATAACGGGCAGCCCATTGATGGACACCAGCACTGCTGAAGTCATGCTTCACAACTTTTATTGCAACTTAGATATATTGGAAATCAGTTTTCATTCCGGTAAACAAGTAAGTGCAGCAGTTTAAGCGTTCTACTTTTCAGAATCAGGCAAACGTGTCGCACTCTCAAAAGCTGTGGTGTAATCGACAATAGTATATCTAACTGATGTACGCGAATCATTGAGAGATTTGCAATGCAATCGGCTGCACAAGTTGCTGTATCAGACATTGAACGCCCGTGTGTGTAAGTGAATTAGTATTCGTCAAGGCGAAGTATGACATTGTTTTGAAGGCTTTGAAGCACAGCAAGTTCCACGGGCCTTATTGCCGATGACGCAAGTGGGTGAGTCAGATTCCAGCCAAAAAGAGGGAAACTGATCATTGCCTATTAAGAACAGGTTTAAAATATAAATACTCCATACAACATTGGTTCAGCCCTCATGGTGCATGTGGAGTCACTCTGTGAGTTACACGTGCTAAATAGAGCACCATATAGGTGCGAAAGATAGCAACACGGGATGGGATGAGTCTAACTGCGGAACTTGTGGATGGATGTAAACCGCTTGATATAGGAATGGGTGGGATCCGCAAGAGTGTTCCTGGCAAAGTTTCACAGGATCTAATGTTTTAATCACAAACTTTGGAGATAAGAGAGACCATGAAAAACAAAGTGGCCAGAATAATAATGGCCGGGCAGGGAAGTAGTGCGATACAACATTTCCTGAGTTGACCAGAAAAGACTACAGGAAAGCAGTGCATTAGGATTGGGAGGATACGTTGATGGACAAAAGACAAATTGACACCTTTTGTGGAACCAAACTGTCTTAGCTAACGAATTTGTAAATATACTCTACGCAGCTTTTAACACAATCGACAAAATGAGAAGACTTCCGTAAATTGGTGCTGACTGTGACGCATAAATATTTGACCAACTCAGTTGTGTAAACTAGGACATCGTTGATGGCCGATTGCTCATTGAGCTGAGAGGAACGAGAAAGTAAGAGAGTACACTAAGAAATTTAGAGATAGTGAGATGTGGCTGAGGATGGGACGAACTATTTTGATTCATTTACAGGTTCTCGAAAAAGGCTTGTGTCTTGTTGGTAAAAGACAAGTCGACAGAACACCACGTTATCGGCATAGTTGAAATCCGTACAGGTGGTTCAGTGGTCTATTCGTTGATCTAAGTAGTAACGACTAAAGGAGAAGTGAACGGGACCTTGAAGAACACCAGGGTTTTCACTTGAAGGATTCAATAAGATTATACCAACTTGAGTAAGTAGGTTCATTTGGAAAAGTATTCTTTGAAATATGAGAGTAAAGAAGTGAGACAGCCAAAAAGGACTCCGACTCTTAAAGCAGTAGAGAATGTGAAACCTAATCAGATGATGAGCAATAGCCGAGGAGGATCCGCCGGACGGATTTCATTCAAACCGCTGAGGATCTTTTAAATGAATTGGCAAGCTGAAGCAATTGAATTCGGAATGCATCTGTTGGGTTTATATGCAAACTGATAGGGGTCATTTGCAACAAAATGGAGGAAGGCAATTTGGTAAGCACAAGTCTATCGGTCAAACTAAGTGCAGAACAGTTGGTGGCGATGAGGCGGAAACATTTTAACCAAAGATTGATAGTAGAAAGTTGGGAATAGACAATACTGTCGTGGGTTATAAGGAGACACGAAAAGCATCAGCCTTCACAGGTTTGTTGACGAGGAAAGCCATAATTCAGGATTATGGAATCTCTCCAAACTTGAGAAACATGGAAAATGAGTAGCCTGGACCCATAGCAGGAGGTGATTTTGAGGTTGAAAGTAACTTGTATATTTCGTTTGAGAAAAATGACCTCATATCTGAGAGAACTAATGCAGAATCAGATTGTACTGTAAACGATGCAGAATTAGTAAACGTGGTGTTAAGGTTTTCGGCATCTGTATTACAGTTTCTTGAACGGTCCCGTAGTTTACACGGAAGCTGAATTTCGTACCAGATCAATTTACTATTCGATGTACAGAAGAACAGATGCGCAAATGTATTCAGCTAGTGTACCATTTGTTTGATCAGGATTGAGCATTGTTATTTGGGAGCATTGTCAGAGATATTACCAATAGAGAATATATTCCATTGTTGTTAAAGCTACAGTTTCCATAAAACTACACAAATCAAATGCCACACGAAGTTCTAATATAAATAAGTTTACCGAAGCAGAACAGCAATGGAAATGAAATCACTAAGAAACAACGGAAACGAATTTTCGAAGAAGGGTGATGTTAGTTGGTAAGAACGTTTTAGAGGTGAGCTTTATCGGTTTCATAATGACGGTTGAAGGGTATGTTGGATGTGGATACATTCAAAGTCAGATGATATACTGAGACTGGTCCCTTTTTGAAGCAGAAGCGGAACTGCAGATTACCTTTGTACCAAACATTTTGAATGAAACAATCCAAATATGGAACGAATTACTAGATGACTATGAAAGACATTACGATGCACTGGGTGAGAACAGTAGGCGACGATCTTATCTGCAAATGTCATAGATGCTATTACGAGTTAATCTACCAAGTCTAGTATGAGGTCTCATAAGTCTATGCCAGAAACAAGACTGGAGATGCGCAAACCCCAAGGAAGTTTGATATTCCCTTGTTTACACAACTCAGCAAAATTAAGAGAGCATAACTTAGGGTTTCAGGAAATGTGCGTACTTTGGATGACGTCATGGATTGCCGAATCCTGGATTGTCGAAGGGTAGAAAGTTGAAAGCAGGATCCACCTAGTTTTCCAACAGTAATTCAAATATGTAAATACCAGTGTAATTTCTCTTCCTAAGCTACCCCAAGATACTTCGGATGATTTACACGTGCAAATGGAATATAATAACTGGTGGTATGAAACAAGATCGCAGAGTGGAGAAAATCCACTCTTGATATTTGGCACCGAATAGCGGAAGGTCAGATCACACAGACACGTCCCCAGTTTGTGCAAAATATTCGGTAAACTAATAAATTGGACCGTTAGGATAGACAGAACCAAATTAATGTCAGCATCATAATAAACTGGACGAGAAGAGTGGGTGACAGTAAGATCGGTAACCGAGGTTTTGAATAAAATACAGATAACCAACAGCAAGCTGATGGGCATCAGCACTGTTGAATTCACGCTTCATAACTCTTACGGCAACTAAGATATATTGGAAATTAGTTTTAATCCAATGTGTAAGTAAGTTCAGCAGTTTGAACTTCCCATTTTTCAGACTGTAGGGCCTTAGCATTTGACCAACTCAGTGGTGGGAACGGGGACATCATTGATGGCCGATTGCTGATTGAACTAAGAGGAACGAGAAAGTGAAAAATTACACTAAGAAATTCGGAGATAGTGAGAATTAGTTGAGAATGGGACGAGCTATTTTGTTTAATTTATAAGTTCCCGAAAAAGGCTACTCTCTGGTTGGTAAGAGACAGATTGACAGAACACCACGTTATCGGCAAATGAAAAAACCCTACTGGTGTGTAGTGGTTAATTCCCCGATATATGTTTTGACAGAGAGGGTCAGTAGGGCACCCTGAACAACATCAGAGTTTTAATTTGAGGGATTCTATAAGATTCTACCATCTTTAGCACGTCGGGTCCTATTGCAAAAGTAGTGTTTCAACCATCAGAGTAATGACGTGGGACAGCCAAAAGAGTCCGGGTTTTGAAGCAGTATAAAACGTGAAACCTAGTCAGATGGTGAGGAATAGCCGATGAGGATTCATCAAAAGGATTTCATGAAACCGTTGAGGATCCTTTTAAATGAATAGGCATGCTGAAGCAATTGCATTAAGAATGCATCTGTTGGGTTCATAAGCAAACTGATGGGGGTCATTCGCAACAAAATGGAGAAAGGCAATATGCCAAAGATAAGGCTGTCTTTCAAACTGAGAGCAGAAGAGGTCATGATGATAAGAAACAAATGACTAAACAAAATTTGGAAGTACACTATTTCGGATACTTCCCACTGTCCTCAGTTTCCAGTAGACATAATTAACATGAGTATCAACAGATTTGTGGACGAACGTAGTCATACCTCAACATAATGGAGAATAAGCCGCCTGGACCGATAGCAGGAGAGGTGTACAGGTTGTCGACATCTACATGGCAGCTGCTCGAACGGTCTCGTTGTTTACACGGAAGCCGAATTTCGTACCCAATAAATTTACTATTGGAGCTAAAAGAGAGCATATGGTATATGTATTCAGCTGTTTTACATCTGGTTTTGTCAGTATGAAGTATTGTCATGTAGAAGCCTGGTCGTGTAGTTTGTAACCCTGTTCCTTTTGCCTCCTGTGAGACATCAGCAATAAAGAAGTTATTCTGCTGTTGTTCAATCTACAGTCACCATAACAATACACAAATCAAATGCCACACAAAGTTCCGATATAAATAAGTCCACCGAGCCAGAACAGCAATCGAAATATAACTAATAAGAACCAACGGAATCGGATCTTTGAAGAAAGGTAGTTTTCGTGGGTGAGAAGGTTTTAGAGGTTAGATGACAATAAAAACTTGGTTGCTGGTTCAAACAGGAGCTTTCATTTGGAGGTGGACATTTCTAGTCACAACTCCGTCTAAAACGGCATTTCAGCTGGTTGGTATAAGACGGAGGTAACATAACCAAAAATAAATAAGTGGTTTATGAGCGCATGAATAAAATCAACCACAATAATGCATCAACAGTCAAATAAAACTGAAATAACAACTGGCATAAAAGCTTCAAAGAACATGTTGATATCTCTCTGGGGGCAGGAGTGAGCCATGCACAGAATATTGGTCACTGTTCCCAGAAAACTTCACAATGCCCTAAAACTGGGAGAATTTAGGATGATACTTGGTGACTATCCAGTCGACTCCATTACCAGAGGAAGTAAAAATAATTTCACACTTCTCCGACAACTCGGAATCTTTGTTAGTAACCATGCCACCACTTGTCTTCTTCTTATACCTTTTTCAGTTCTAACGGAATTACTCAGGGTTCTCGGGGAGAACCATTCCGTCTTCAGCAAATTCACTTAGCTAAGACTACTGGACCCAGGGCACACAATTATTCGCGGTAACCCGACATTTCAAAACAGTGGTTAGAAACGACATCTGCCCGAAAAGAAACCGAATGTCTGTATTGATCAATGAAGGGACTACCACCTTCCATGAAGTTGTGCAAATATGGGCAGTCTGTCAACCGGCGCGGTTAGGTTCACTAGTCGAAATTGCACAGAAAAAAGTTCTGTTTGTTTAAACGAAGTATATTGTGTTTGTTTTCCGAGTGAAAATATCTTTCGAGTGGCGGAATCTCGGTGAGATGCATTTATAATGAGACTAATTCAAAGATGACAATGTGCAAGTTCACTTCAGAATGTAGCGCAACTAATCGTGAGGCGCTCAATATGCAGCTCCGTGTGTTATGTGAAATATGGTAATCAGTTTATCCGGCCGAGATCAGTTTGGAGTGAATCGGCAGATCGATGTGCCATGCCAAATGTTGTATTTGAGTGTTTATTGTTCGGTAACATAGCTTTGGCAGAAAAGATGGTCGTCAGTCGATGTTTCGGTTAGCGCGCTCAACCTTTCTAAGACCAGTTAAGCACCGAAAGTTTATGGGGAAATAATCTCAAGTAGTTGGGCAATATGCGGAGCGTATTTATGCAAAAGCATGTGTGTAAAAGTGTACTGTGATTGCGTTTGTGGAAGATGGGTTTTTGTTTCATTAGTGGAGACAGGGTCATTTCAGTTGTGGTCTGTGGGTAGTTCATACATCAGTGATATTATTGTCGTCCATATGCCACATCGTCTCCATTGAGGGGTAAAGGATGCTTGGTTACTGACGGAGGTTTGGCCTGAACGGTCTCAATGCACGTGCGGAAATCACGTTGGAGGACCCTGATGTTACCGTAATCAATGATGTGATTCTTGGCTATAGCGTGCAATGCGATTCCCGAGTTAAGCTCCAATTTGGTTAGGGTGATTCTATCTGTCAGTTTGGATTTTCCTTCCTTCTGTTTTCCATATGTTTCAATTTCAACATTCTGCCTGCCTGTCCGAAGTATACGGGAGGACTATTTTTGCAGTTGATCTTACAAGTGGCTTTTCTTTCGTCTTGAAACTTCGGCTGACTAACATCTTTTCCTACACCGGCGTGATACCGTGCGATAAACCCTGGTCAGTTCGATAAATATAAAACTGCGAAAACCCTCAAAAACTATACAAATACGTGTCAGCATGACCAAGGGAGGATATAAACAAAGATGAAGTTGCATCTAGTCATCGGATGGCCAGTCACAAACAGACGATGAATCAAGCGAAACGGGTAAATCAAAACCGAACAAGCGGACGTAAATTGCGGGTTAATTTACCGTATGTGGTTTGACTACTAACAATTTGTTAGTAGCCTGTAAGAAAATGATCACTACGTGCAGTTATGGATAACAAACATTTTCAGCACATTCTAATCACTCTAAAAACATGGCAGTATGCAGAATGAAGATTAGAGGCTGCCTATTGAGGAATCGAGTGACGATGGCCAGATATGACTTCATGACCACCGATTCCCGAGTTTGTCGTGATGATCGTTTCAACGCTGGTCGATTGAAATTGTTTTCCACGAAGTATTATGTATGTATTTAGACATAGATGTGACGGGAAAGCGCATCTATCAACTACCACATTGCCTGAAAGTCGGGGCCGAAATATTGCACTTCTCGTGCAGACATTGAAAACATAGTGCCAATAGGCCTGCATAAAGTTTGCGACCGAGATTAATGAAATAATATCTAAGCCAGCTCCAACAGCGCATTCATACTATCCCTATGAATTGAAAAATGGAACCTATGTTTTCCAACGATTTTGGGCCGTTTCGTCTGCCTTTTATCATTTGAAAAATCTCGTACTTTATCTGACTGTTAACATTTTTAAAATATGTTTCCTCCGAGGTATGCATGTCTTGAGGAGGAAATAACTTCCTTTGAGTTTTCCCAGAATCACCTTATCAAGCTAACGGAGTTCGTTCATTTTTGAAAGCGTAACTCACCGGTGTTGCTCGAAAATCAGTCCACGAGTCTACCAGGTTCCACACGATCACCCTGAGTAGAGTCAGTCCGTCTGCTGGCCTCGTTGTATGTTGTGGTTGACGCCGATCTGGGTTACAGAGAAGAACGGTGCATCTCGTTACGTAACTGGCTAATTTGTCTCTCACGTGATTTGACTGAGTTTCTAAATTTCAACTTCGTTGCTTACAGGAATAGACGAGAGCGTGAAGCTGAATGTCTAAATATTTCTCGTGTCCTCGAAATACACAGCTAGTATTCTCTCCAAATTAGCCTAGACTCTGCTGAAATAAAAAGTACATTTCAAGGTAGCCAACTACGTTGTGTGTTTCGAGGTGCTCCTCTAATCCAGATTCAGAACAAGGATAGACTGCTGATGCTGACCTAATCGATGGTCGTATACTCTTTCAGATGTGTCTGTGACGCATCTTATATAGGTGGAACGGCACGACAGCTTTCAACTCGGATTAAAGAGCATCATCCACGCTGGCTGAGTCAAGGACAAACTGGATCGATGAATGACGCAATCTTAGCGCATTTGGTCTACACTGGACATCAGGTGAATCCGGACGCTGCTTCCAAGTTCTTCATCTTTTCCCCCCAAACAAATGCAAAGGTTTTCAGTTGCGCACTCTAGCGATAGCCGAGGCAATCGGAATAAGGAAGTTGACCCCTGATCTCCGCGCCCAAAAGCGTTTGGTCGGGGCACTCCAACTCCCCTGGCCCAAGATTGACCAAAGCCGCATGAATCTACCGTCCAGTTGCCTATATGGCGTCAGCTAGATAAACCAATCACATGTTAGGGATAATTTGACTGACAACCCCCGCCCATGATTGGTGTTTATTCCATGATCTTTTGTCTAATGTCTACCATTTAACCTGTAAATGGCATGAGAATGAATTACTGAAAAACAACTGTTTCGCCGATCTGGTCTTCTGCATTTTCGTAATCACTGAAAAACTCACCATTTTGTGAGTGGCTAAGTGGCTCCATATTGCGCACAATTCTCGGCAGTTACCGAAATGTCGTTAATATTATGCGTATATATTAAAAAACCTATCGATGGCAGCTATTTACCTGAAGTAGTTAAGTTGTGATAATTCAGCTCTCCTAAAATTGGTTTAATTATATACAGAGGATAAGCATAAAATCGTCGAATTTGAAAACCGGCATGTATAGATGTGAACATTTCACCTCAAATTCATAACATACCCGAAAATTCTTATCTATTTAACCTTTGTGTACGACCATTCAGTCGTTATCAGCATGAAGATACATTGTACGTTGACTAATAGCACGTTACAGACAAAACTGTGGGAAACTTGCCTCTAGATTTGCAGGATAACAAGTTCGTTGTGGTGATTGAATACACTTTTGTAATACCCTAAAATTTCCGTTGCAATTAGGAATTGATTCCCACCAACAAGGATACAGATCAGAGCTCCGCATGGTTTGTAAGTTCAAACTGTTCCATAAGGCGCACGCTAACAGACAGGAAAACAAAGCACCCAAAGTATAATCCTGAGGTCTTTGGAGATCCTTCAAAAACACGATAATTTACTTCATCTGAAATGGTATGCTTGCCTTCTGTTCAGTCCACCATGGACGGTCCTGTTACGTTTATGTTTCTCTCGTTTTCAGTGGATGAAATAAGAAGAAATGATTTCATTCTAAGCAGAGGTGATATGAAAAACAGTGGAGTTAATTATAATGATAAAATTAGGTAGAAATACCGCGAGTGGTAACACGAAGCCAACCGCAGTACTTCGCCCTGGCATTTATTGTCTCCGGTAATAGATCGTGGACCACAAACCAGGAGTGAAGGCCCACTCATCACAGATCGCTGATTAGGATCTAGAAGCATTATTCTGAGCGTCACGGTCTGATGGCTTCGAAGTCCATCAGGCACTGTTTGATTTGAGGCATGGAGAACACATGCGACAAAATCGAGGAATTTCAAGTTGGGTATCCGGTATCCAGAATAATCTTTGATCATTCCCACCACCCACCTAATATCAGCAAAGCTGTTATGCAGTTTCCGTCAATCTCAAACAAGTCACTTTCACGAGTAGAGTGTAGTCGTGCACTTATCTAACGTCAATTTGTTCATAAACTATCACATAGCGGTAAATGACTGTTATCTCAAAGGTACACGGAACTAATACCGGTGAAGTTCAAACGAGCTTTCCATGTGGGACATTTCAGCAACAGTCGAAACACCATGCGAAGTGAAAATTCTCATGCAACGAAATTAATTTGCTTCAGTTATTACTTTACATGAAATAGGTAAGCCCAAACCACTGATTTGAAAATCGTACCAAGCAATATTTTGTTCAATATTTGCAGGTGTATACTTAGTTTTCAGTAGTTGTTCATAAAATCCTAATAAAAGTAGTGACTCGAAGGAAGCTAACTACGAAAATCACTTTTTTGGACGAGGGAAAGGTATGTTTTTTCCAGTTTAGAGGAAAGCTCGAACCTAATATTGTGAATCGTCGCCCTTTAGCTCTCTAGAATTGGTCTCAGCGTGATCGATCTAGGAGACGTTGGTGAAGCCGACATAATAACTTGTTGATCTCCCAAAGGCCTTGTAACGGTTTTAGGAATTTTATTCAGTATTCCCATATTGCAGTTTTCCCTTTGGGTTACAGATGTGCATCCATAAGAAACTCAGCGCACTATTTCAGAAGTGCCATAGAGTGGCAGTTGTTTTTTACGAGTTGTGCCAGTCAGGATAGTATTGAAGGCAATAGCAATTTGGGTCACTTAGTAGGCGCACCTAGTGGGCGGCCGAAGTAAGACCGTTTTCATTATTCGAGTTTAACCGCCATCGCTGGAGAGCTATTGAAAGAAAGCTACCCAATTAAGCACACTGTTTATAACTCTCCAGGTTTTCGGCCCATTATGGGTGCCCGTCTCATGTTGCTCCACAGAGGTAGCGCCAAAGTCTTTTTGGTGTACCATTCTGCATCAATTCCATTCACATCAGCAAGTAAATACCCGGATGAAATCACCCCGAGAAGCATTATGTGGCCCGTGGCATTGATGACAACGTATACATATGTTCACGCTACCAGCAGGTCAAAATTTCCCCATCACCAGACTATTTTTCCATGACCCATTCCGATTACCCTTGGTCCAGGATACCCATCGAATTCCCAGAACCAGTTCAGTTAAGGTCTTTTTTCCACGTTGTCAGCTCTCAACCCAAAAGATCTGAAGCCGTTGACAATATCCCTCCAAAATTCTATGGAATAAGTGATGTAGAACATACCCTGTTCAATGGTATCGGCTCAGCTCGGTTTTTGATGGGGTGAGTTAATCAGCGGTAATAATGATAGAGATCATACCGACCGTCATAATTTTTCTCAATAGACTTAAAAAATAAATTGTTTTGTGTTGAATCCCATGGATTGCTGATTTCCATAGTGTAGCTGTGCTATTTACTCATGGACTCTGCAGTGTTTCGTGCGCCTCGAGGTATCCACTGAAGCTGACCAGCCACCAACCTTGGTTAGCATGATCATGATTCCGTTCGAAGATATAGACTTCCAAAGGCTCGAAAGGAGTTCAATGCCAAATTCTATTGAATAAACACTTGCCTAGATTTATACCACCCAGCCCTATATTAGGCAATTCGGATGAAAACTCACACAAAAAGGAGAGAATGGCAATGGGGTGAAGAGCAACAGTGTGTATTTGAAAAGACAAAGGCAGACGGAATACAAATTGACGTAGCATTATGGTTAGCTTTTTGTACTCATCAGCTTATGTGTATTCTGTGCTTATTTCCAGTGCCCTTTGAAACAGTGTTCGAAATAGTTCGACTATATATTACATGAACACGAAGCTCGTGAATTATGGATATATGCCAGTCCACTTGTTCTTCCTGTAGACTGTTCTGACATGTCTGGTCGGTTAGAAATCTTAGTGTTCAGAAATGAGGTGCTGCTGCTTTCCACTTCACAACAAGTCAGTTTGATGTTTAGGTGGACATTATTGAAGTGATCTAGTAATGCATTCATATCACTGTTGTTGTCATTATTGATGTATATAATGTAAGCGTAGCTTCTGTGAAGATCAAGTATTGAAATGTCTCGTCGCAATAATTGTTCCAGTAAATGAGGAAGGTTATCTGCCAGTTTAGGTCCGAGGAGACTTCTCAAAACCACCCTATATATTGGTCGATGGTAAAAATTGATTCACCGAATGAATGAGGATTTCCCCTGGGACTCCAAACTGCGATGACCAGTCATATCGCAGTGAGCACATCATCAACGAAACCAAAACTAGTCAGATCCTCAAGTACGGAATAAGTTATTAGGGAAAAATGAAGAGAACATCCAAACAGCTTGATCCAGTTCATACACGATACTAAAAAATACGAAATTACCTGCATACTACGGGGCTCTAACCCTTCTTACTTATAAACTGGGAAATTTCAAGCAGCAAGAATGGTCCATAAGCTTGACCCTACTCTGGTGGCCCATTATTTATTCACTCTCCCATTCTTATTCTCTTCCATGACCTTTCATCCACTTTAATCTTGTCTCAGTTTCATTGGGTACTTTAGTAGCTATACGAAATCCCATTGACTGCAGTATTCTTGTGTACATATGCAGCAAAATGGTGTGTGATACATTGTGCAAACCTATGTTTGTGACTTATCAAACTCCAGAAGTAGGATTATGATTTGGTCCATCTTCCCGAAATTGAGATGGTTTACGCGGATAGGTTATCCCGGGCGTGCGTCACGAATGACGTCAGTGAGCCACTGCAGTTTGAACAAGTCCAGATAAATGATTGTAGCATAATAGATAACGAAAATCTCATCAAATTACGAAAACCGACTGCCGGTGGGACTGTCTTCCAACAACTCATGGATTTCCTTTCCAACAAAAGGCCCTGGGAAGAGGAAGATTTGCCAGCGCTGTTTGTCTTATCCCACAAAGAGTGAGAATTGTTCTCTATTGTAAAACGGGCTGATATTTGAAGGAGACTGATTACTTACGGCGGATCAACACAGATGAATTAATGAATGGACAACAGTTTCATCACAACCGCACAAGCAGAAATTTCTCTAGGCAAAGGAAGTTTTGTACTAGCCTCGTATGAGCAATCAGATCAAGGACTACGTGCCACGATATGAACCGTGCTGAACCCATGGGAACAAGCAAAGGAAAGGCAAAATTTCGCTCCGAGTACTACTTACTCGCCCTGAGCAGAGTTTGGCCATAGATATTTTGGGGCATGTGAAGAAACACTTGCTAGTTCCGATTGGTTATGACAATGACATTTTCAAAAACAACCTACTGAGTACCACGAGTACATCCAACGGAAACAATCAATTACGCGTTCCTTTTGACATATATTATATGAATGGTCTGTTTTGTATCAGTTTACCGATTTGATTCCAAGGCCTAAATGTTTTCTTACTCGAGCTAGAACAGTCCACCTTTTATCAATCTTCAAGGTTCTGCAGAGCTCCGGGAGAATTGCTTTTTCAGAGTTAGCATAATAATCTGAAGGCAGTTGGTAGGGATATCCCCAGAGGCAATTCCAGTGGTTGACCACTGCACCAACTACTGTAGCGACATTGATCTGCACAACACGGACGTCTTTTTTATCACGTAAATTCATTGGAAAAGGATAAGTAATATCTACACACTCAAAGCCCGTTCAGTCATGTCAAAAATGTCTAATATAAGCTACTCGCTGAAGTCTTTGGGATATGAGAACTGTGGTATTCTTCTACTTCAAGATGTGTAGCTTCATTCAGCGATAGGTGATGAGTTACTGAAGCTCGATGGATTCACCAGCGACAGGCCGGAGAGACACCCAGGCATGAAATCCAGTGGGGGAGGTGTTATTACCTAAGTATATCATGTTTGGTGTCGTTCATTCTCATGCATAATTACACGCGACACAGAAAATATTTGCTGTCAAACCATTGAATGCTAGACACGCTTTATCCTCAGATGCTCTTGTGTGTTTATATCTATTCCGTACATAACCCCAGACTGTAGCTCCACAGAACTACCCAACATTCTGGATTCATTCAATTTGTCGCTTATAGAGTGGATTGACAGCTCACCTTTTATTGTATTTAGAGACTTTAACAGCTCCGACAAGACATTACACATTCCCGTGTCCCTCCGTGACATTGGTCATTCCCCCACCAGATATAATGCTTGTCTGGACTGCTTCTATGTGAGCGAGTCATCTATCCTTCATGCTGTGATCAGTGCGTCGGTGAGAAATTTCGACCAATATATTGCCAAAGTTCTTTCTAATATATTTAATAGAAGCAATCACCAAGGCGTAATTGCAGATCCCGTCCGGAGGGTTCCTTTACGGTAGCGTGAAGTACTCAATACTCATTTACTTCAAAACATGATGGCCTATTCCAAGTTGGATTTATTTCACAACTCTGAAGTGTCTATACGTTTTAAACTTATTGCTAGCTTTTCAAACCTCTGTTACGAGACTCTCTGTCCACGAACAAAGATTTTGATGCGTACAGATCTTTTCCATATGGAGAAGCTGAATAGATAAAAACTGGTAAACTTTTGTATCAAAGAAGAAATTGTTTATCTTGACTGACTACGCAAAGACAAATCTTCCAGCCACTTATGGAATGGATTGAAAATGTTTCGTGGTCGCGTTCCTTAAGCAAATAACATACTGCATGATGTCGAAGACTTAACAAGTGTTTCGTTTCAGAAATTAATTTAACCGATTTATTACACAAATCACCTGGTACCGTGGGGGAAGTTGGAAATCCCTTGTACCTTCACCTGAAAAGTGTTTACAAGGAGCTTAAATAGATTCACATCAGTAGAGCCTTCGGATCCCGTGGCATCATTTCTGTTTTTCTGAACTCTTGGGCTGTCGATGTGGCTCCAGTGCTCTCCCCTATGTTTGTTCGAAGTCACTCTGAAGGCAAACTCGTTGTCCTGTGGTGATAAGTTTGTATCCATCGAATGCCAAAGAAAGAAAATGACAAATGTCTTCTCAAGGCACCCAAGTCGACCTTTCTGAATACCTTCGAATGGATAGTAAATGACGATCTTAAGTCTGTTGTCAACGTTTTTGATTTAAACCAATTCGTCTACCGAAAATAACGTTCTTATTAGGATGCCGTCAGCCGTCGTATCCATTCAATAGAGTCTTTGTTTGACCAGAAAGGCATACCTGTGTACGTCTGTTTTCTGAACTACACAAATGTTTTCAATTCGCTCAGCAATGAACTTTTACTGTCTCCTTTAGACCAGCAAGGAATGTCCCCACTGCTTTCCAATTGGTTGAAACTATTTCACGATCTAGTCTCAGTGCACATATCTTAATGCTCACAGATCATCTCAATCCCTAGTAACAGGAGTATTGTAAGGGGATATCCTTTAAACATTTTGTTCGCTTGCTATGTGCATGACCTCCCTTCTAAATCGTGACCCATTACTTTTGAATACGCTGACCATATTATGGCCAGTTGTGTGACTTCTAGGGCAGTAATAATATCAGTCCACATCAAACGTCTATTTGTTCGATGATAAGATGGTCCAGCATCGTCAAATCAGCACTTAATCAAAATCAGTGTGCAGAAGTACACTTTTCAGCTGATCGCGAATTCCCATCAAACCGTAGAGCCTTCATGATAGAAGGTTCAAACGTGGAAAGAGCTCACTGCTATAAATATCCGGATATGCTTACTTCAACAGATTTCAGGTGGAAAAATTATGCACAAGATACCTTCTCAAGAAAATAGGTTTGACATTTTACATCTCTCGTCAGAGGTCACGACAAGTACCTACCCACATCAACTCTAAGTTTATTCAGGCTTGTCTGCTATGTCACTGGTTACACCGCTCCCTGTCATCTTCCCTGATTTTCTTAGCAGAGCTTCGTGTTGATCAAGCACCCCGGTCTATGCAGGTCTAAGTGCAGTAACACATACCACTCTGAGTTATTGGATTTTGTGGAAAAAGATCCATTTATCTATATGTGAACGGTTGTGCAACAATAGAATTTCTGACTATATACTCCCACATTCATTCAGCCATAACCCGCAGTAATACCCACTCTGCTGAAAGTGAGAGATCAAATTGGCATGTGCCTGAACTACAAGGCCTTATAACTCGATTATTCCATATCTAGCAGGATCTATAGTTCCAAAATAACCACTTGTGAACGACTTGCGAGAAAAGCCTACCTAATCACGATTGTCCTTTTCCATGGAGTTCTTCTTAGACAAACATAACGTACTGGTCAGCATGATTCAATCATCATCGTTCTTTTTCACTTTCATGCACTTCTTGCCACTTCCAAAGCATGTAACCGATTGTCTTCCACTGATAGTTTACCTCTTCCGGACAAATAAAGTGCTTGCTTGGTTTGACTTGAAATTAATGTCGTTTTGATATACGTAGCTCGAATATGCCCACACTGGCTGTGCCCTGCGCTTCCAAAGCTCACTAGCTTTACTTGTTTTGCCTTACAGAACAGGCAAAAAGAAGACTGATCTCTGGGGCAGCATCAGAGTTAGGACCTCGTTTGCAGGGGTGATTTTCACAGACAAATTCTTATTCTTGTAACGACTGATGCCGCCTCTCTGTTTAAAATACCGGGCTCTTAATTTTCAAGCCACTGAAGCGATAAGCAATCAGTGTATTTAAGAAGTTTACCCTGAGTAAATGGCATCAGTAGTATTTTCTGAAGTATACCATGAAAGCATCTCTGTCCTGGTGACATAGAAGTTCATTAAGGACTTATTGGGCACCGACTGCCACGGGCTATCTCGTGTTCAGAGCCATCCCCGCCTATTTGTTATAAAACACCATCAATGATACATTGGTGAGTATCAACGCTCAGAGGGAATATGGTTTAGCCCAGAAGTTATAAAAACTTCGGACATATATTCGGAAAATGTAAAATTTGAACTTCCTCCAGTAACAGACGTAATACGTGGCAACATAACCGCGGTTACCAACGAATCTACTGTATTGTGACGCCAATCTCAGGAAACTACGGATTTCGTCAACGTCATAGGGTAGTGGCCACGATTTCTCTTGCCCGATATTTGAGGAGTCAGAGTGGACTCCATCTTCGACGCTCCCACTCACAAGGCATAATGCTTCTTTGTGAATAGAGCAACATTTGGATCGTTTCGCTTTTATTCCATTCTGGTTCAGTCCGTCCAGTAACATTTTCAGTTGAGTCAATTGTTCAGTGGCAGATTTTCCGTGGACGATGAGGTCGTCCAACTAGACTGAACATTAGCAAGCGTTTTGATCTTGCAGCACTTCTTGTATTGGCCATTTGAAAGTCGTCAGTTCATTAGACAGAAAATGGTGTGTCTTCTGAAACCCATGCACCCCCGTTGGTATCAGGAATGCTGATTCCTATCTGCCAAATTCTTTAGCTTCTGCGTACCAGAAACCACTGGCCAAGTTCAGTGATGTATTGTACGTATCTCCTCCATGGACATCAAACGGGTCGTCTATTTGTTGTAGGGTGAAGCTTCCCTGTTCTTGATCGAATTCAACTAGTAGTAATCAGAGTATAATTGGAAATCACCATCCTTTCCTAATAACACAACAGGTGACGACCATGGTGACTATGATGGCTGGATCACACTATATTCTAACATCTGCAGGATCATTTCATTCACTTCTTATTCCAAAGCCGTGGGAATCCGGCAGGGAGACTTTCTCATAGGATCCGACTCACCGGTGTCTAATTGATGTCCTAATAAATCATTTGGACTTCAGTCTGTGTCGGCCCACGCGGACACATCAGCACGAGTCCTGAATAGTGTAACCAGCTGTTCTTTCTCATCTTGGTCACACACATCCACCAAACTTGTCAGAATGTCCTCAGTGTATCTTTCTACGTTTTCTCTCTTAAATTCTACTAGAAACACTACATTCCTCGCCCCGTTACACTATCTGATCTCATCAGTGGTACGGAGTGAGTCGTTGTCATTAACAAATCAATTTGGTCAACAAGTCTATCCCGAGTAACAGATTACACGTCATTGTGTCGACCTTCCACCCAAAACAACCTTACTTCCGCAATCGTCTCGTCTTTTTGTGGACCTCCGACTAACTCCTGGGATTCTTCTTTGATCCGGATACAGTCATCACTTGTAACGTGCAATGCGAGCAGAATATAAAAATCGTTAATTATTTGTACTAACACTTAACGATACTGGGGGAATAACGGTTTGGGAGCACGTCGTGGCGATGCATTATGTGAGCTTTCAATCTTCCGGAAATTGTATTCTGGTTATAACAGTAAAACCTCTTCTGTTACAACGAATACCTGGAACACATAAGAGCTCGTGGGTCAATACGGAATAACGGAGACATTGTTTTCTCACATCAGACGACGATTCACGAGAGCAGCATTCCGGCATTTCACTCAAGATTGGGAGTGTGATTATCAAATCGGTAGTCCGTAGCTCAGTATGGGAACAAGCTGGCAGTACCGGTAGCAATAATAATGTTGAGTTTAGCAATATGATCCTCAAGTGAGCGCCATTTCAGGCTTCTCAATGAAAGCAACATTTCAAATATCATTCCATATTACAGTCCGATGTGGGGATGACGATTGGAACGAAGAACTCATACATTACTTACAAGGTTGCGTGATGCTTTGAAGCACAAAAGTGGAATATTGAAGTGTAAGGGATGCAAATTGCATGGGGAAAGATACACACACACATCTTGTATCACTTCTGTGGAGCACGGGACCTATCAGAGGTGGGATGTTGAGGAGGAATGATGAGTTCAGAATTTTTCAATTTGTTCTCGTCAGTGGAGAGTTTCAAGGACAGTTGTATTGTCTTTCTTACAATGGTCATGTGGGAGAATCTAATAAAGGGAGAAGTTGGAGTGGGAATGTTTTTGAAGTGCGAGCTTTCCGGAAGATGAGGAATGTTCACTAGAGCGCGGGATACGAAAACCAACCGTGTTTGTCAGAGACAGGAGGAAGTGAGGGCAGTGGCTGAAATGTCATCTATAGACAGTCTATTTCGTTTGGCACACAGCAAGTCATGGGACATCCAGAATCGGACAAAAAGTGGGATCCAGTGAAACGAATCAGTGTGTTCATCAGATGGCCGATGGTTATCCGAGCTGACCGGAATCGAATCATTTATTCGGGTGCAACCACATGAATCAGTTAGAAAAGCCAGTTAGATTTACCGGTTGGACCAAAACGACCTTAGGCAAGAGTATTGTCTTCGATCTCCACAAACAATCTATAAACTCGGACGGTAGATTCATGCGGTCTTGTTCAATCTTGGGCCAGGGGAGTTGGAGTGCCCGGACCAAACGCTTTTGGGCGCACAGGTCAGGGGTCAACTTCCTTATTCCGATTGCCTCGGCTATCGCTAGAGTGCGCAACTGAACACCTTTGCATTTGTTTGGGGGGACACGATAAAGAACTTTGAAAGCGGCTTCCGGATTCACCTGATGTCCAGTATCGACCAAATGCGCTAAGATTGCGCTATTTATCGATCCAGTTTGTCCTTGACTCAACCAGCGTGGATGATGCTCTTTAATCCGAGTTGATAGCTGTCGTGCCGTTCGACCTACATAAGATGCGTCACAAACACATCTGAAAGAGTATACGACCATTGATGAGGTCAGCATCGGCAGTCTATCCTTGTTCTGAATCTGGATTAGAGGAGCACCTCGGAACACACACCGTAGAGTGGCGGCATTGAAAGTATTTCGAATTTCTCTCCCCAGTCGACGGTTTAAGATTTCACTAACAATATCACCTTTAAATGGCAAACTAATATAAAGATCTTTCTTCCTTACGGTTTCCACGGTGATTTTTGGCACACTTTCGGTAAGATTTCTTTCGATAAACCGATCCGGGTAACTGTTCTCACGTAGGGTGTTTCTTATAAGCATTAATTCGTCATCTAAAGTCTCTACGGAACAAATTTTCCTCAGCTAGATAAACCAATCACATGATAAGGATAACTTGACTGACAAACCCCTGCCCATGATTGGTGTTTATTCCATGTCTATGTTCATGATCTTTTGTCTAATGTCTACTATGTAATCTGTAAATGGCTTGAGAATGAATTACTGAAAAACAATTGTTTCGCCGATTTGGACTTCTATATGATGCAATGGGTATTTTTCAGACAATCTATAAACTGTTTCTGTCTACCATTGAAACGAAGTAGTTCGGAAACAAAAATATCTTGTTACTGTGAAACTCAAACTTCGATCATCGACCTAGTGGGCTTCGGGCACATTGCATCACACCAGATAAACAATGTCCATATTCTCACCCGCAGTGCTATCAAGAGCATTCAAATATAGCCAGAGAAAAGACAGTCCCTGAAACTGGAGACTTCACGAAACCAGTTGTTTGGACGTACCACTCACTCCACCAAAAATTGAGCCTCACACATATTTCGAAATTACAGCTTGTATATTACGAAATTTCATCGAGTATTTTTTTGCGCGATACATGACACAGCATCACTTCAGAATGGTTTCCCAATCCCGTGCTCATCTCTCTTTTGAACCAGTTGCAATTGCTTGATTTCGTTGCATGGTTCATTCTTTTTATATGTTACCTTCCCTGTGAGTCTGGGAGATATATATATTTGTGCACAACATAGTCACTCGAACATTAAGTCTAGCCGAATTCAAAGAAGCTGAGCATGATTTTGTTTGTGAACTGTGATGAAACAAATTTGCTGAAGTACCAATGGTTTTTATGAAAAACAAAACTAAGCAGTCCAAGTTCCGAAGACAAAGGGTCAAACTACATATCGATCGCATATGCAACTCTAATTGAAGCTACCCCATGCGTCACCCTTGACTTACAACTTCTCATTACGATAAAAAGTTTGAGCTTTCTGATATAGTCACCAATCAACACTTGTTGATGGGAATGATTATTTGACAATAACTCGTGACGGAGAGACACTGTTGTGCTTGACGAGTTCTTGTCATCATCCGACAAGTGTATTGTATGGTCTAGGGTATCGTTGCGCCTTGAGGGTTTGTCGGTTCCCGTGTGAGCTTCTGAGTAAGAACTTGTACCTTTTCCACTCAACAGATGGCATCTTTTACAACGATGGAAGTTGATCGTGCATGATGTCCGTTCCATGAGATAAGCGTTCACTACTTCAGTCTATTCCCTAACTGAAATTTGAGGACTAAAGCAAAACGTTATAAATGTATGTTCTCTTCGGTATCTAAACAATAGCATCACATGAAGCAATTGCTTCCAGCATCAGTGTAGATTCATTTATACACTTCGGTGTTATCGTAGAATTCAGACATACAACTGGTTGTCTCCCGCTTTCAGTGTAAGCTCGAACCAATTATAAGGAAGGGGAATGAGGAGTTGCATGTGATCTGATTAAGTCGACTGGTAGAATCCGTGGTAGATTTGGTGGAGAGTGGAATGGATACAACTATTTTGTTGTAGGCACCAGCACATGACTGATCCAACTTCCTTCTCTCATTATACAAAGTTTAGATTGGCCGCATAATGGCATGCACCACAACTGCCTAACCAATGCATAACACATCGGGCGATGATCTTTCGTGAACGTTTTATAGTGCAAATGAATACAAAATTTTGTAACAGAATTACCCAGTAACTGAACCCCTTTCTAGAGTGAATGAGTCAGGAGCACCCAACTTCTGGTTTTAAATACGAGTAATTCGCAGTATCACGACTCATCTGCACTCTTTGCTGAGATTCGTGCAACTTTCACAGTTTCCGCAACACCTCCCAATTTTGAAACACAGTTGCTCATTCCCAAAGAACTTATTGATAACATGGTTCCCATTTGGTTATATTGAGCACTTAGTGGTGAAAAATGGAGTGAGGCTAAAAAGAAAGCAGATACTACCTATCCTGTGCGCGGTCAGCATGCAGTCCCAGTCCAACGGAGTAATGAACTGATGGACAACGACGACGACCAGAGGAAGCACAAAGTGGATTCTATACAGTGCGATTGTGCTCCTAGCAAATCATCTGCTTACGAACTCAATCAAAGGGACACATAAACACATTGCTTATCTGAATTGCGTCCTCACCGTAAAAGTGCTTTTCCGAAATAATTGAATCCCGAGATACGGAATGGGTCAAACATGTTTGATAGATCTCTCAATCGACAGCGGCTTATTGACCGTATGCATGCTTTCGATAACCATTTATTGCACTTGCAAAAATGAGCAACACCAACTTGGTTGTTCATTTTGTCTCTGGTGTTAACAAACGAGACCTACATGCAGCCATACACTCTCATTATTCTATGTGGTCCTTCAACCCATATCGTTGGATACAAAATGCATTTGTAATGAGGAAAAATACAATAAGCACATTCTCGGTGGAGATGATGATTTGGGTTGAATGCGACCGGTGGAATGCAACGAGAACAGTGTCACACTCCAGAGACATTTGAAGATGTCAAATAGATTTCAGCAGAGCAACCACCTGTTTCCCGAAATAATGGACAAACTCATATGGGTTCTTCGGATATCAGTATGTCTTACTTTCTAGATTGATTATCATCACACCGAACAACCAGAGGAGGCTCTCCAAGGTAATAGGTTATTACTGGTGCTGTGCTCTCGTCCAAAGCACTATCGCTGTTTTGTACCCCAATGCCAACGTATCCCGTTTATCCCTGGTATATGAAATAGATTTCAGGTCAGTTAGAACACATATTAAAAGGTCCATTTTATACATGCGAAGAAAGTCAAATTCTTCAGTTGAAGTGTGACAGTTTGAAATGATGAAGGTGATTCTGGGACGTTATGATGACTAACTGATATTACGGAAAACGAACAACCGTGGACAGTGCAAATGCCTAGTAGCGGCACTCTAAATTGGGCGAGTGGAATTGAAAAGCTATCTGTCCCTCTCTTGGGCGATTTGTAGCTCGAAACAAGAGGAAAAGGGAACTTTTCACGGTGCGAAACGAAGTATTTATTCATGACAATAATTCAGAAGGGATTAATCAAAAGAATCGAAATACATCGAGAACGCGAACAGTCTGACTAGCCCCAACAACGACGCCAACATATACCATGAACACAAACACGCACACACCATCTACCATACATATATTCTCTAGTAATTATTGGCACCACGTTCATCTTGTCCGTCTCATACTCGTTCTCATCAGGTAATTGGACAACTTTCGATGCCCGATCGAATCTATTCAATTTGTTGTTTACATTTGTTTTACCAGTTGAGAGGCCGTTGAGCTGGAATGTGCATATTGCAAGTAGAAAAACAATGAGAGAACATGGATGTGTCATCATTCAGATTGACTCCTTCAATGCTGATCAATTATTTGGGTTTCCGTATTCAGTTGACTCGTTGTGCTCTCTATCAATCCTCCATTTATATATCCACATGTGTTATCTGACTACCCGTCGATTTCCACAGTGTTGTTCAGTGATATTCACAGATTTTCGTGCATTGACTTGATATGATTGGTTGGGTAATAGACAGAAATTCGATTTGTAATTGGACTATGTACTGAACTTCAGACAAAAGTGTATGCAACTGACCTGTATCAACGCATCCCACAGAATGCTTGGAATTGTTTCTTGTTTTTTGTTTGCCAGTGGTTGTAATTTGATCTTTGATACCGAACTGACTGGAAGATTTGTCAAATTATGTTACACTTTGATCGGTATACAATCACACTCAGTTACACGGATTAAACAAAACCATAAGCTCACACTGAACATTTGAGTGCATGGGAAAATTGTAAACGGTACAACAGAATCGCACTGTGAGTAATTAACTGGAAAAACGTGTCTCCGAAAAACACTGAACGCGGAGAGCATTCGGGCAAATAAAATTCAACGGATTCAACAAAAGTGCATACGGTAACGGAACATGAAACATTTGAACACTAGATAATTCACACCCTCGTGTGACCGTGGTTTGCATCGTGCAACGCATCAGCAACGTGTAGAATAAGGTAAAGCAAGACAAGATGGGACCATTTCAACTCATGCTCATCCCCCCCCCCAAGCAATGGTATGACCAGTCCATTGTCCGATTTATCTCCACATTCGTGCGAGTGTTTGAACACGGGAATGTTAACTGCTGACAAATAACATGAGATAGACAGTGTGGAAATCTGGTTTCTTTATAAATTACCGACGAAGCATGGTTAGAACTTTGTAAATACTAAGTGACTAATAATGTTGATGAATTTTTATTGTTTAACAACTGAATGTCTGACGCAGCAGATCGTGCTAACTGTCTCAACGTTAGGATTCTGCAGCAGTCTGCACAAGTCAAGTTCCATCAAATGCGGATGGGTTTCGCGTATTTCCGCTACTGTATTGCCGAGGTGAGATGAATTTTGTGTGTTCATCTGATCGTTATGCAAATGTGTGTGCGTTCTGCTTTCTCTTGGTCCAAAACATTCGGGTCATCCGTTTCGCAATGAAAGTAATCTCTTCGAGAGCAGCATTCACTTTGCGATGATGTTGAATACATCGTTCAATGTGTCTATTTGAGTTATGTTGTCAAGCTCCTGTTGCCATTGCTGTCAGATTACGTATACTGCATTGGTTGTAAGGGTAAAATGTTTGCGTAGCTATTGGGCTACAGTTTGTAAGTCACTCAGAGAATCCTCTTTGATTCCCGATGTCAGCATTCATACATGTATATGGTCTAATTCTGCCCACAAGTGAAGTATGAATTCAAGCGCAAGAGTCAACTCGACAATAGAAACAAAATCAATTTACCGAAATTATTGATGTTTCAGATCTGCAATTTGCTGGTGATAGAATGCATCGTGTATATGCAGCTCTTTTTGGTGTGGAGCGCAATCCACCCCAAAACTAACACTATGAGTCAGCTGTAAGGCAGTGCGATTCGACTTATCTAATGTAACAGTTGCCAGGACAGCATCTCTCCCTTAGTGGCATAGAAATTAACTTAGGACTTAATAGGCACCGACGGCCACAGGTTATCGTGTGTTCAGGGCCATCCTCGCCTATTTGCTATAAAACACCGTTTCAATACTCACAATGCTGGAGTTAATGTCTAGAGATTTTACTCCGCTGTCGATGATACGTTGGTGAGTGTCAACAATCTAATGGAATATAGTTTCAGCCACAAGTTATAAGAAGCTCGGTCACACTATCCGGACCATGCAAAATGTGAACTCCCTCCAGTAACAAGTGCAGTAAGGTGGCAGAATTACTGAAGTGAGCAACGAATCTCCTGTATTGTGACGCCAATCTCAGGAAATCATGTACCTCGTCAACATCATGGGGTACTGGCCACGAATTCACTTGTCCGAAATTCGAGGAGTCAGATTGGGTTCCATCTTCGGAGATCACATTCCTTAGGCAGTTTGCTTCGTTGCGAATGAAGCGACATTTGGATCATTTCAAATTTAATCCATTATGGTTTATTGCAACCATCAGTTCTTTCACACCTTAGTCGCCTTCATCCACCAACATTGTCAAAATGTCTTCAGTGTACCTCTCTTCGTTGTTTCCTATAGGTTCTATTGGGAACGTATTTTCATTCGCCCTTTTACATTGGCTGATCTCAACAGTGGTGTCGAGTGCGTTGTTGTTATTAGGAAACTAATTATTAGATCCAGTCGGTTATCTAGCTTGATCAGCAAGTCTATTTCAATGAGTGGACTAAACGTGGTTGCGATGGCGATGATGAAGGGATAAGGAGGGGTTTGTCTGTTCGCTCGGATCTCTGATATAACCATTCCCTTACTGACTATTTCTGTCCCACTTGGGAAGGCACGCCTCTCATTATTGATTATGCTGTGGTCCTAATTAGTGTACAGAATGTGGCCGTATTTATCCATCTCAACTGTACTATGCCTCCATCAATAAATTCTAATAAAACAGCTTTAGTCATCGTGGCATCACAAAGCTCAACATAATAATGCCAGTCAATTACACTACTGAATGCTTGATCGATGGGGACCTTGGTGTGCATGGTATCCTCTATATAACCACAGTCTGTAGCACTCGGTGGCCCTTCTCCTCGAAGGTACCGACTACCTCCTCCTAAAATGCTTTGTCGAGGTAGAACGGTGGTTTCTCCAACAATCTTTTACGTACACCTGGTACTCGCACGCCTTCGATTACATGCTCGAGAATGCGGTTGGTAATAATATTCCGAGATCCATGCTCGGGTAGCCAAGTGCCTCAATCCACGAGTGAATTGTCCAATGTTTTCATCATCTTGCTGATGACGGTTGGTAAATTACCATCGCTGTGCTGAAGGGAGACGAAGACTATTCAGGAAAAGTCGTAATTGTACGAATGCCCCACCATCGACAATATCTATTATTATCGCATTTTCAATAACGCGGGCAATTGCCTCGCAACTTAACGAAGACAGTAGTTTTGGGGAGCTGCTCACGACAGGAAATCATGTTAAATAAAACTGCACATGTGTTTTTCCATCGAGAAACATTCCAGGCTTTTGCAGACTTCTGCAGTGGAAGGACATGGACCAGCACAACATTCTGGGAGAGCTTCGCGAATAGTGACGTCTGGCCGCCCATCACTTGCGTCAGTCAACATTCAGTCGATAGCGACCTAACTTCCAAAACAATCTCATCTTTCTGAACCTCAAACATAATCCTGGGCTTTTTATTTGATCTTGGTAGAGTCATCACTTGTAACGTGCAAAGCGAGCACAAGACGGAGTCCGATAATTATGTGTACTAACGCGTATTGATTCTGTTTGAAAGCATATTGTGGTAATGCATTACGTGAGCTTACGATCTACCCGCATTTGTATTCTCGTTATAACACTAACCCCCTTCTGTTACCACTACCCGAGGCATTCTCCAAGGGACAACATTGTCTCTGATTTCACTTTCTGTTTACTTTCCTGCAGTTTTTGAAAATGAAAATACTATTCTCATCAAATATACCGATGATGTCCTGTTTGGTATGCCATGTGCTTGCGATTCTAATTTTCCTACCCTCCAAAATGGTTTCGCTCAGATTTCAGGTTGGTCTTGTGCGCACAAATTAGACTTCAAAGCAATCTAGTGTAGTGACATTATATTTTTCCTTTTTAACGGTTGAAAGCAATCCAATTTCAAAACGACTGCTCACCCATTACAAAAATGAGGGACGAATGAGTCATATTGATTCAGTAAAGTAACTTCGGTGGTAAACGGAACACAACCTTACTTCCTGTGAAAATGTTGGTTCCATTTTTGTAAATATAAAAACTTGCCTTTCTCTGTTTCACACCTTAAATTCCATTCCATACCCACTCATCCTGTCAAGTGCTTTGTCCTTGCAGGTGTCCTAACTCACTGACTGTGTGCTTCATCTGTAACCTTTCTTGACCTGCTGTTGAAAGATGTCAAGTTCATTGCTAGATCCCTTATCGAAAACCTGGTTCTATAAAGGGATAACATGGAACGAGGCATTATCGTAGTGGAAGAAATTCCAATTGTGTCCACTGCATTTCATAGTGTTTGCTAGATAATTTTACAAATACACAAATCAAATAGGGGAAGCACATTAGGATGTTAGCTTTTGACAGCATAAACAAGTTATGGTTTGGTGGAAACAAATTTCCATCTCGCCTGATTCCCTTAACTACACTACTACCTTATTGAAGACACTGTCATCTAAACAACCCAACTAATAACTCCCCCCACGCAACCATTTCCAGTCACTGCTGGAATATCTGTATTTGTTGTGAAGACCACCGCAGTAAAATCAAACTGAACATTGATTCGACAGGTAGTGATGTAAATAGAGACATATGAGGGATCTGAGGCTTATTTCATTGGAGAAGAGTGTGAATTGAATGAGAGAGACTGCAAAATCTGTTATAGAAACTGCAAGAAAAAAGGAATACATTGCTATCATTAACTCCTAAATGCGTCAAGGAGAAAATTCCATGTGATTTTACTCACTGCCAGGATGATATGTCAATTAAATTACTACCAAGTGGAACATTTAACCGATGTTTGACGGACTAGATTTCAACGAGGAAGGTAACCATCGAACTCGAAACACCTGTTTCAAGTATGCACATATATCGAACACGATTTGTCTTCTCCAGTAGTCCCCAATACATGAATCACTTTCCCAATCCTCTCCACCGACTTCTGGTCCCATTCGATCTAAGACATTTCAACTATAGTCGCCACAATGACCTACGTGATATTCCATTCTGGTCAGTTCGACTGTCCTCCCACCTGAATCACTTCAACTGATATTCAAGTCCTATAATAGCTCGTGCCTTATCGATATCTGATATCGTGATCAGCATTGTCAATCTATATTCGAGAAAGAGCAAATAAGCCGCTTTTGTCTAATGCAGTTTCCCATCGGTTTGGGAATCGTGGAGCTCAATATTCACAGAGTGACACTAAAATGGGAGGTGCGATAACACTATTTGGTAAGTGAATGATACTTAATTAATAACTGTGTATTGTTTGCTACCAGTAAGCGATCCACGTAGTTCCACTTGTGAAATCCACATGCCGAGAGCAATTCCTGATTGCCTGCATCACGAAAAATCCACTCAACGCTGCGTAGTTCGTACCCCACTGAGTTGTGGTTCTGGTGCTGCATCGACCTACTCGACAAGTGGGAGGTCGCCGGATTTTTTCCAGTTCGCCGCGTTGTATCTTGGATACGATTAATACAAAATCATTTCTCGTTCTCGTGGTTTATCTCGGTCTTATTGTGACGAACATGGTTTGTGTTTGCACAAAACACAGCGACATCGTTCCAACCATGTTAATAATTATCAATCGACTCATTGGCAATTCTAAAATGGGCATAATTGTTATAGTTTCCTCCTCTACAACTCACAAAACAGGAACCACAGAAGTCGGAGTTATGCAGTTATCGAAGCCATTGTGGCAATTCATCATATCGCTCACAGTTAAATATTCCAAAGGAGCAGTTGGAGCAAACTGTCACAGGCTGACGCTCTTCGCATTTTCACGAGATCTTCATTATCTGTTGCATGAACTTCAATCAGCAGAATAGATCAAACACCATTGTTGCCCTATTGTCAGTTGAGGCACACGGTCGAGGTAATATGTACGTGATAACTATGTGTGTTCCGAGTTAATAAAACATCTAATATAAGCACTTCTAATATCAGATTATCATTTTTTGTAAATTGATTACCATCACACTGAAGAATCAAAGGAAACTCTCGTAAGTAGTGGGCCAATACGGGTGCTGCGCTCTCGTCCAAAGCACATGGCGGTTCGGTACCCAGATGCTACGGTTTCCCTTGTATGTCCAGATTTCGTGGGAAACGCAAACTCGATCAGATGTGTGCAAGAAGTCCATGCTATTCTAGCATCAGTACAATGCAGACGAATACCGAAGAGATGTTTCAATATAACCCGAACAGAAAACGGAGAAATGGTGCATCGACTATCCCGAGTAAAATGACAAACCCACTGTGGATTTTGAATTGTGGATCAGGTAGTCTAGTTCCAAACCAGCCGTGAGTGGCGTATGGGGCGTACAACAGTATTCTCACCGGCATATTTAGCGCAGTGGTTCTCTGAACACCCAGGATGTTTAGCCTAATCCGGAGAGCGTATGAACTGAGCATTCAGCCACCCGTTCATAGTGGGTTACGGAACCCACGTTCCGTCCCGGTGTTTTGCGGTTTATTGTTTGGATAACTAAGCACTCCGATTGGACTACCGATTTTTGGTTTGCCAATCTGGCCAGCGAAATGCTGCAGAAATAACGATGACCTCTTTGAATGTGAAATTTTTGTTTACCAACATGCCGTTACTGGAAACGATCAATTACTTGTGCGATTTCACCGTAGAAAACCAAACCAATATCAGTATCCCAGTAGCCAATGTGAAGGAATAACTGTATTGATGCACTTTCAATGTCCAGTTTACCTTCAACGGAGAATAACACCATCAGACCGATGGAGTAGTTATACGGTCACAACTAGGCTGCGTATTTGCTCATATATTCATCGTTAGGCTGGGAAACGGGAAACTTAGTGGTACGATAAAAAAAATGCACACCTACGGTCGATACGGAGATGATATTTTTGTCCTAAGTGACTTTCATAAACGACTGGAGTCATTGTTACAGTATTTTAATCTGCCGAAGGAAACTGCTTCGTCGCGTATATCGCAAGCCAACTTGGACAGACCAGTACACGAATGTCGCCAGCTTTGTACCAACTGGGCGAAAATGTAACCAGCGTCCGATGTGTGGTCCATTGTGCAAGCAGGTGTGGCGCATAACGGCAGACGGAAAACAAAAATGGGTATGCTGAGGGAAATAGGTTGAATCAGTCATGAGCTGCAGCCTGGAACGCAATAGTTTTGTCAATGTCATTATACACCAAATCTACCAAGGATTACAAAAGTCGATACGATCAAACCAAATCCAATTCGTAATTCCTCATCTTTATATAAGCATACGTAGAGTGAGAAATTTGAATAATTCAAAGAAAATGCAAATCCTCATTTGTAGCACAGATTACAACTTTGAAGAACCGATCGGAAGAATGAAAATACATCGAGAACGTCAGCAGGCTCACTAGCCCCAACAACGACGCCAACATATTACTTTAACACAAACACGCACACACCATCTGCCATACATATCTTCCCTGGTAATTATTGGCACCAGATCCATCTTGTCCACCTCATACTCGTTCTCATCAGGTAATTGGACAACTTTGGTTGCACGATCGAATTTATTCAATTTGTTGTTTGCATTTGTTTTACCAGTTGATAGGCCATTGAGCTGGAATGTGCATACTGCAAGTAGAAGAACAATGAGAAAACATGGGTTTGTCATTATTCAGATTGAATCCTTCAATGCTGACCAATGATTTGGGCTCCCCTATTCGGTCGACTCGTTGTGCTCTCTACCAGTCCTCCATTTATATATCCACATGAGTTGTCCGACTGTCTGCCGATTTCCACCATCTTTTTCAGTGATGACCACCAATGTTCGTGTGTTGACTTGATATGATTGGTTGGGCAATAGACGGAAGTTCGATTTGTAGTTGGACTATGTGATGAACTTCATACGAAAATGTACGCTTTGATTCATTTCTCTGCTCCTATTTTTGTTCGTTATTGGTTGTAATTTGATCTCTGATCGTTGATCTCGGAATGACTGACAGAATAGTCAAGTTATATCTCAATTTGATCAGCATGCAATCACTCTCAGTCACATAGATTCAAGGATAGTATCAGATCAATTTATTGTTTTGGTACATGTGAGAATTTAAACAACACAATAAAAAGGCTGTGTGAGTAATTATTGTGAATAGTTATTTTCCGAAAAGTGCGCGATGAGCAGCAGCAGTTATTATTGTGTCATTTTGGAACACCTCTCTTCCGCAAACGAATAAATATTAGGAACATACTGCTCGTCTAATTCAAACGCATCGTCAAGAATGTCCAACACACACGGATTATCTTCCTTGTCTTTTCCCCAAATCCAAGATAGCGAGGGAAGTAGCACACAGTGACTCAACAACTAACTATCGAATATGAACCACTCTTGTGACTTCGCTACTCTGTAACCTAATGCAGGGACACCAAGATAGGTGATTTTGTCGTTCAAAATACGAACAGATCCGATTGAAGATGTGCATTGAGGAAGCGGCATCGGAGGTAGACACAATTACGGCCGCGAGTCCCCCACGTGCAACTTGCAATTGCGTCACGATTTCCGCTGACTGTTTTTGATAGTACCCGTCACGCATCCCATTCTAGGTATCGATCTTCACCAGCATTGTGCTCTGTTAGTTAGCACACGACACCAGGGAGTCGTCGACACACAGAATTCTCTCTCCATTTCAGGTTTGTATTCCTCCGTGAATCATATCAATAATCCCGCACACCAAACCACAGATAGAACATCCCTATGGAGAACTCATTTCCGTCCACCTGGTCATGCTCATACAGTCCGATTCCTTCCCCCCTCTACCGTAACTACGACGGTCACCCACCACATCTGAAATGAAAAGTCAGAATAACCATATTGCACGATTACCACACAGGACGATTTTACTCTATCTCCAGACAATACATACAACAGACAACGGTTAGTTCCACAGTTTATGTTCGAGCAAAGCCATGACAACAAAATTACTAACGTGATTCTCATCATGGTAAAATTAATGTCACATACAGCTACTTCTGTATGCACAATGGTGGTTTTCATCGTTTAATTGCTATCGCTTAGACAAATCTAAGTAGTTTCGTATTTTCTGTTCCGTATTTACTCAGAACGCTCTTTCTTCGTCAAATTGGTGTTGCGTCACTAGTATGTGTTGAGCTATTGAGGACGACAGTGTCCTATCAGTTCATCAATCGTCAGTGCTTGAAATCTTAGGGTCAATTGCTTGTTCAACTCACTTGGGAATATGTTCCAAAGATTTGCTACATAACTGCCATTCTATTTGACCGATGTAGGTGACTCAACACCCCCCACTGGAATTGGTAAATCACATTTGAAGTGGTGTACAGAGTTGGGCTTTCCTCAATCGGCGGAATCGGTATGCTCTTCGTGCCGTGACCTCCATTTGTGTTCAATTTTATTAAGTTTGTGATGGTATGTTTATCGATTACTGGATCAAAATATCCGTTCTTTTGAAGCATTGTTCGGATCAGACTGAGTTCGTCAGCGAACGTAACATCCGTACATATCCATCTAATTCTGTTGAGAAGGTGGGAGCTACACTGCGTGTGTGGGATATAGGCACATAGCTTGCAAAGCGTCAACTTTGGCCGATCCTCATTTTTCGTGAAATGGACCAATCTTGAGATTGATCCATCAGATCTTCGAGATCGTTGAACATCGAGGGAGTTTAACAATCCCCGGATTTCAACCAGTCCCTTTCTCTTGGGACCCAACAAGCTCCGCGAAGCACATGCTGGGTTCGAACAGACACATGCATTAGGCGTAAATAGGAATACATTCGAAATGAACTTCCAGTAGTGTTTGGGCCTCCGCCTCTCAAATAATGCCTAAACAAAACTACAGCTGACGTTATCACAATAACTATAAGGTTCTCAAACAAAATACCATCTCAGACAAGTTCACAATTCCACAAATTCATGATTTTACTTACGCCGTGCTCGGTTCTTTTGTTTCCAGATGCATCGACCTAGTAGGAACTTAACAATAAACCTAGTAGCTGAGGCCGACATTCAAAATTCCATTGTCACAATTATATTCGAACTGACTCGATGTTTGCACATGACACTCAGACTCAGTAATGTGGACTAAAACGTTCGAATCTTTGTGAACCGAACAACACGTAATTTCGAACACTGTCTACATGTACTCAGACGACATTCTGGTGGCAAGTTCTTCAGAGAAAGATAAGATGACACGTGTACGCCCTTTCCGAGAAGCTTAGTCAACACAGTGTAATCCGAAAGCATGGAAAATGCGAATTGGGTAAGTCCACTACCAATTTCTTAGGACTACACATTTCAGCCTCCGGAATACGCTCTCTCCCACACAAGCCAGCGACAATTCAAGACTATCCTCAAGTTCAGTATTTTGGGTAACTACCCAAATTCTTCTTCCTGGTTAACTTATTTCACCGGTTGATCCCTACTGCACCGAAATAACGCAGACTCTCACTGACCTTCTATGTGGAAGCAAGTGAGACTTTACATTCCTTGACGCGACACAATCGGCATCAGCCTCGATCAAGCAAGCTGTCATCAACACAGCACTCCTTTCGACCTATTGGCATCAAGCACAAACACTTAAGACATGGTTGTCGGATCAGTGTTGTAGCAATTCGTAAACGACTCATTGCAACCAATAACCATCTTCTCAAAGCATATAAAACCTACCGCATCACATTTTTCTACGAATAGCTGCAAACTACTTGCAAAAGAGTATTATTTGGAAGGATTCATCGAACATGGGAAACATTTCTCGAAGTTGATTGACACATCAACATTCACTAACCGTTTTGGCAGAAGAACATTCCTGTCTAATCCTAAGTGGCATTCTGAGCTTTGCATATCCGAAAGTATTTATCTAATTCGCAACACGTTTTTCTGGTCAGATTAATTCAGAGATTTGTTATAACTTCGAATCTTTATCCAATGCGACAGACTTTGGACAATTCCGAAACTCACTTAAAATTATTAGAGAAAAGCGTGTATGTAGGAATGCACAACGATGAAATATTTTGTTTGATAAAATCATGCAAACTGATTAGGATTAAAAATTCAAAACAATTCCAGTTACACAAAATGAATGGGTCAGCATCAATGGCCCCAACAACGACGGTAACAAATTCCGTGCACACAAACACGCACACACCATCTTCCGTGCCAACGTCGTCTAGTAATAGTTGGCACCACATTCGACGTGTCCCTCTCCATCTCCGTCTCTGCCTCCGTCTCCTCAATCGCCTTCTCATCTTCATCAGGCAACTCAACTACCTCATTGACTTCAGGTTTATCCGATTTCTCCTTCCTTTCCATTTTCACTGCTCCTCCGCTATCGGTTTCTTTGGCCGTGTTCGTTACTTCCTCAACAGATTTCACACGATCATGTGATCGACTGAACACGAAGGCATCTATTCGTGAGGTGCATATTGCGAGTAGTAGAACGATGAGTAAACACGAACGAATCATGATTCAGATTGATTTATCGATTGTCGATTGTTGTTCTTACGGTTTATTCGTGTGGTAAAGCTAAGGACCCTTAATCTTCCACTCGAAATGTTCTATGTTCAACTCCTTTTTCCATTTATATGCGCTCATATGGTTTTGGGTAACACACAGATTTCAGATTTTTTTCATGCTGACAAAATCACGAGCTGTGAATTGCAATTCGAGTGAGTAACCATTGGACCTTATTTGTTCGGTGTATGACGGAAGTGCGATTTCATTAGAACTGAGTGCACAATTTCCGGGTACACTTAGAAGATACCATGTCACCTCCGAATTTAGAATTCATCTGACTGGGTTCAGTTGAGCTGCAAGGGATTGTTCCAGAAAAGATTCTCATTTGTATGTTTATATTCGATGCACAGAATTTAAGATTTGGGCTTCAATTTGCAAGATCTTTAACAATCAAATAATTTGTAAAATATTCTCATCGTCAAATGTTATTTAGCAAACCGTATGTGGCAAACACAGAACTATCTAATCGGTATTCGGCATCAGATCAGCACAATACACGCACGGAGTTTTGTGAAAAATTGTGAACTTAGTGAACTGGCAACGGTATTCAAAAGAATTCACAATTGCAATTGTCAGATTGATGAAATTAGATTCATGTCCGAGAACAGCAACGAGTCCAGTTGAATTTCTCTAGTTGGCTAACAAAAGAAATCCACAAAACCGTGATTGGTGCTATCTTGGACCATGCATTCTATACGGGACAAAGGAAAGCACAAGATGGAAGTTTCAGTTTCAAATACTCAATGAAATTCGATACAACCTCCATTCCATCGAGGTGGAAACGTCCACCAGCATCCTTAGCCATGTCTTCCGTATTGATATCACCTCTTGCATTAGACTCTTCGAGCTATGTGGAACGACGAGAGATACCACATACTCTTTTTGTTGAATCTCCATATGTATCTGCCAGTTAACCCAAGAACACCGTTTCTTCATTCTCGATATGAACGAAAGCGTGTTCCGTAGATTTATATACTGTGTTTTACTTCCATATCATTCACCACAAGTCACTTCCCATCATATATGGTAGCAGTGTAATGAGGCATTCCAATTAGTTCATATTGTTTACTCAATAAACATGTTCTACTTGGTTCTCTATTCATCCCATCTTGTTGCTCAGATTACGTATATTGTGACCTATCTACGAAAACCGTCGTACTCCTTCCAAAGTTTCATAGATTATTGAGCTTGTACAATCATAGCATTTCAAATAATAGAATAGTTAATCGCAGTGAATTTTCTCGTTAAAAGTATTATTATATATGGAGGATTAGACGAACTTTCCCGAAAAGCACACGACCGTCTTTGCGATTATTGCCGCTCATCACATATGCGTCTTTATATTAAATTTCATATACTCTAGGTTCGAAAGGGATTAGAAGTGAACTGTTGGATTCTGACTGAATCCAAGGTAGAACGAACGAAAATAACGTTTAACTATTTTCTTGTAAGGTGGAATGTTTGATGCGGTCTAATTGTTTACTTGTTTCACGTTGCGAGTAGATAATTTGTAGGCAGCATATATGCTGGGTACCGATTATCCTTAGTATGCGTAATCTGAGCAACAAGATGGGATGAATAGAGAACCAAGTAGAACATGTTTATTGAGTAAACAATATGAACTAATTGGAATGCCTCATTACACTGCTACCATATATGATGGGAAGTGACTTGTGGTGAATGATATGGAAGTAAAACACAGTATATAAATCTACGGAACACGCTTTCGTTCATATCGAGAATGAAGAAACGGTGTTCTTGGGTTAACTGGCAGATACATATGGAGATTCAACAAAAAGAGTATGTGGTATCTCTCGTCGTTCCACATAGCTCGAAGAGTCTAATGCAAGAGGTGATATCAATACGGAAGACATGGCTAAGGATGCTGGTGGACGTTTCCACCTCGATGGAATGGAGGTTGTATCGAATTTCATTGAGTATTTGAAACTGAAACTTCCATCTTGTGCTTTCCTTTGTCCCGTATAGAATGCATGGTCCAAGATAGCACCAATCACGGTTTTGTGGATTTCTTTTGTTAGCCAACTAGAGAAATTCAACTGGACTCGTTTCGACAAACGTCTCGCTGTTCTCCGACATGAATTTAATTTTATCAATCTGAAAACTGCAATTGTGAATTCTTTTGAATACCGTTGCCAGTTCACTAAGTTCACAATTTTTCACAAAACTCCGTGCGTGTATTGTGCTGATCTGATGCCGAATACCGATTAGATAGTTCTGTGTTTGCCACATACGGTTTGCTAAATAACATTTGACGATGAGAATATTTTACAAATTATTTGATTGTTAAAGATCTTGCAAATTGAAGCCTAAATCTCAAATTCTGTGCATCGAATATAAACATACAAATGAGAATCGTTTCTGGAACAATCCCTTGCAGCTCAACTGAACCCAGTCAGATGAATTCTAAATTCGGAGGTGACATGGTATCTACTAAGTGTACCCGGAAATTGTGCACTCAGTTCGAATGAAATCGCACTTCCGTCATACACCGAACAAATAAGGTCCAATGGTTACTCACTCGAATTGCAATTCACAGCTCGTGATTTTGTCAGCATGAAAAAAATCTGAAATCTGCGTGTTACCCAAAACCATATGAGCGTATATAAAGGGAGAAAGGAGTTAAACATAGAACATTTCGAGTGGAAGATTAAGGGTCCTTAGCTTTACCACACGAATAAACCGTAAGAACAACAATCGACAATCGATAAATCAATCTGAATCATGATTCGTTCGTGTTTACTCATCGTTCTACTACTCGCAATATGCACCTCACGAATAGATGCCTTCGTGTTCGGTCGATCACATGATCGTGTGAAATCTGTTGAGGAAGTAACGAACACGGCCAAAGAAACCGATGGCGGAGGAGCAGTGAAAATGGAAAGGAAGGAGAAATCGGATAAACCTGGAGTCAATGAGGTAGTTGAGTTGCCTGATGAAGATGAGAATGCGATTGAGGAGACGGAGACAGAGACGGAGACGGAGTTGGAGAGGGACACGTCGAATGTGGTGCCAACTATTACTAGACGACGTTGGCACGGAAGATGGTGTGTGCGTGTTTGTGTGCACGGAATTTGTTACCGTCGTTGTTGGGGCCATTGATGCTGACCCATTCATTTTGTGTAACTGGAATTGTTTTGAATTTTTAATCCTAATCAGTTTGCATAATTTTATCAAATAAAATATTTCATCGTTGTGCATTCCTACATACACGTTTTTCTCTAATAACTTTAAGTGAGTTTCGAAATTGTCCAAAGTCTGTCGCATTGGATAAAGATTCGAAGTTATAACAAATCTCTGAATTAATCTGACCAGAAAAACGTGTTGCCAATTAGATAAATACTTTCGGATATGCAACACTCAGAATGCCACTTAGGATTAGACAGGAATGTTCTTCTGCCAAAACGGTTGTTGAATGTTGATGTGTCAATCAACTTCGAGAAATGTTTCCCATGTTCGATGAATCCTTCCAAATAATACTCTTTTGCAAGTAGTTTGCAGCTATTCGTAGAAAAATGTGATGCGGTAGGTTTTATATGCTTTGAGAAGATGGTTATTGGTTGCAATGAGTCGTTTACGAATTGCTACAACACTGATCCGACAACCATGTCTTAAGTGTTTGTGCTTGATGCCAATAGGTCGAAAGGAGTGCTGTGTTGATGACAGCTTGCTTGATCGAGGCTGATGCTGATTGTGTCGCGTCAAGGAATGTAAAGTCTCACTTGCTTCCACATAGAAGGTCAGTGAGAGTCTGCGTTATTTCGGTGCAGTAGGGATCAACCGGTGAAATAAGTTAACCAGGAAGAAGAATTTGGATAATTACCCAAAATACTGAACTTGAGGATAGTCTTGAATTGTCGCTGGCTTGTGTGGGAGAGAGCGTATTCCGGAGGCTGAAATGTGTAGTCCTAAGAAATTGGTAGTGGACTTACCCAATTCGCATTTTCCATGCTTTCGGATTACACTGTGTTGACTAAGCTTCTCGGAAAGGGCGTACACGTGTCATCTTATCTTTTTCTGGAGAACTTGCCACCAGAATGTCGTCTGAGTACATGTAGACAGTGTTCGAAATTACGTGTTGTTCGGTTCACAAAGATTCGAACGTTTTAGTCCACATTACTGATCCCGAGTGTCATGTGCAAACATCGAGTCAGTTCGAATAGAATTGTGACAATGAAATTGTGAATGTCGGCCTCAGCTACTAGGTTTATTGGTAAGTTCTTACTAGGTCGATGCATCTGGAAACACAAGAACCGAGCACGGCGTAAGTAAAATCATGAACTTATGGAATTGTGAACTTGTCTGAGATGGTATTTTGATTGAGGACCTTATAGTTATTGTGATAACGTCAGTTGTAGTTTTGTTTAGGCATTATTTGAAAGGCGGAGGCCCAAACACTACTGGAAGTTCATTTCGAATGTATTCCTATTTACGCCTAATGCATGTATCTGTTCGAAACCAGCATGTGCTTCGCGGAGCTTGTTGGGTCCCAAGAGAAAGGGACTGGTTGAAATCCGGGGATTGTTAAACTCCCTCGATGTTCAACGATCTCGAAGATTTGATGGATCAATCTCAAGATTGGTCCATTTCACGAAAAATGAGGATCGGCCAAAGTTGACGCTTTGCAAGCTATGTGCCTATATCCCACACACGCACTGTAGCTCCCACCTTCTCAACAGAATTAGATGGATATGTACGGATGTTACGTTCGCTGACGAACTCGGTCTGATCCGAACAATGCTTCAAAAGAACGGATATTTTGATCCAGTAATCGATAAACATACCATCACAAACTTAATAAAATTGAACACAAATGGAAGTCACAGCACGAAGAGCATACCGATTCCGCCGATTGAGGAAAGCCCAACTCTGTACACCACTTCAAATGTGATTTACCAATTCCAGTGGGGGGTGTTGAGTCACCCACATCGGTCAAATAGAATGGCAGTTATGTAGCAAATCTTTGGAACATATTCCCAAGTGAGTTGAACAAGCAATTGACCCTAAGATTTCAAGCACTGACGATTGATGAACTGATAGGACACTGTCGTCCTCAATAGCTCAACACATACTAGTGACGCAACACCAATTTGACGAAGAAAGAGCGTTCTGAGTAAATACGGAACAGAAAATACGAAACTACTTAGATTTGTCTAAGCGATAGCAATTAAACGATGAAAACCACCATTGTGCATACAGAAGTAGCTGTATGTGACATTAATTTTACCATGATGAGAATCACGTTAGTAATTTTGTTGTCATGGCTTTGCTCGAACATAAACTGTGGAACTAACCGTTGTCTGTTGTATGTATTGTCTGGAGATAGAGTAAAATCGTCCTGTGTGGTAATCGTGCAATATGGTTATTCTGACTTTTCATTTCAGATGTGGTGGGTGACCGTCGTAGTTACGGTAGAGGGGGGGGGGAAGGAATCGGACTGTATGAGCATGACCAGGTGGACGGAAATGAGTTCTCCATAGGGATGTTCTATCTGTGGTTTGGTGTGCGGGATTATTGATATGATTCACGGAGGAATACAAACCTGAAATGGAGAGAGAATTCTGTCTGTCGACGACTCCCTGGTGTCGTGTGCTAACTAACAGAGCACAATGCTGGTGAAGATCGATACCTAGAATGGGATGCGTGACGGGTACTATCAAAAACAGTCAGCGGAAATCGTGACGCAATTGCAAGTTGCACGTAGGGGACTCGCGGCCGTAATTTGGTATGGGAGTGCCATTGGCAGTGCTTAGATATTGGTTTGATGAACTAGGCTATTCGAAACTAATTCTTCAATATACAACAGATGACGTTTATTGTTGTAGCTGCCGTCTGTCTTAGTCGTTAGGATGTGTTGGGCTGTTAGTTCCACTACTTGACACATAGTAAGATGCAATCGTAGTTTTCCCAAACCGTTTGTAATATTCACAATGGTGGGACAGTAATGGACTAATGGGGAAATTGGGATGGAGCTTTTATTGAAAGAGAGGAATAGGGGACTAAAGATGAATAGAGAAGAGGGGATGGTCACTGGCCAGACGAGCTTGTGTTATGCGTCGATTTATAAGGGCATTTTGAAGATGAACATTGCCAAAATAGTAAGTAATTCGACGCTTTACTCAGAAGAGCAAGCTGAGGGTCAACCCAAAACAGTTAGACCCCCGAAGTTGCTTTCACCTGAACAATGGCCCTTGAGGTATTCTCATCCACAATGGTATCTCACAAGCACATCATCCAAAACTCTTCCTGAGGAGCCTCGGTTCATCCCAGTTTCGAGATTTCTATTTCCAATGCCTCTGAAAGCTTTGTTGTTCACTGCGAGATGATGGAATACAAGCTTGAAGTCTACATTGGGTTTGCCCGTTGTTCTGTACACCTGCATGTTTAACCGAATTGTTGACAAATTTTCTACTGCATATAGAAATTGTGTTCCGTGTGTTCAATTCTATTATGTCTACCTCCTATGCTGCTTCCTCAATGCACATCTTCAATCGGATCTGTTCGTATTTTGAACGACACAACCGTCTATCTTGGTGTCCCTGCATTAGGTTACAGAGTACCGAAGTATCAAGAGTGGTTCATATTCGATACTTAGTTGTTGATTCACTGTGTGCTACTTCCCTCGCTATCTTGGATTAGGGGAAAAGACAAGGAAGAGAATCCGTGTGTGTTGGACATTCTTGACGATGCGTTTGAATTGGAAGAGCAATATGCTCCTAATATTTATTCGCTTGCGGAAGAGATGAGTTCCAAAATGACACAATAATAATTGAAGTTCAAGTAACAGGATGCATAACTGCACATTTAGCGATAATATTTGGGCCATGTGTCAGTGTGTATCTAACTGGAGTAGGTAGATACGTCAGACGGTTTGCAATGACGTCTGTCCTACTCCCGATCTGACAGACGTCAAATAACTCCAAAAACTGAGTGAACGCACAACGATGGATATTTTGTTTGGTCAAATAATATGATGTGAACAACAGTTTTTAATCAATGCCGTTTTAGTTACGAACGATAACTGGGTCGATATGAACGGCTCCAACAACACCGGTTACAAATTCCGTCAATACAAATACGCACACATCATTTTCCGTGCCAATGTCGCTCAGTGATTTCTTCAAGCCTACTTGACTTGTTTATCAGGAATGCGATTGGAAGTTCCTATTCGGATAGTTTACTGAAAACCGATCACGGTGGTTCGCTGATAGTGAGATGTGGGTCAGGCACAGCCAAGCTGAGGAACGACAACAGTGTGGTCGGGAGTTGTCACTACTTTATACGTAAAATCTCCAAATGAGTGCTTCTGAGAAACTTCGTACACCTGTCTGTTTTTACCATATAAATCGGGAACTAATATATGAAACAATATATGATGAGTTCTTTTTCGTTCCCAACTCGTCATTCACATTAGCAACACTAAAATCCTGGGATGCTCAATTTCATTTCGTCTGCTTCTATTGTTCCTTTCAAATGGTTCTCATTGGGATTTGATGGACCGATTTCGACGGTGTTGAGCCTCAAGGTGCATATTCAGAGTAGCAGAACGATGAGCAAGTACGGACGAGTCACAAGTCAATTGGAGTACCTGATTATTGATTAGTGTTCTCATTCTTGTGTTTCTCATTTATTCACGTCGACCACATAATGACTGATCGACATTCTCACTCAGCTGCATCCCCCAAATAGATCTATACACAACCCATTCCTTCAGTCATATAAAACCATGTTAATTTTGGTTACTCGTGAGTTTCAGCAACGTGGTTTTGTCAAAATCACGATTTGATAATAAGAATTCGATTGGGGAACTTACAATCTGTCTTCTTTTGTTTGATGTGGAAGGGAAGTTAGCTTTGAGCACGACTGCGTGCGCAATTTCTGTTATAAATAAATGGGTTTGATTTATTCCAAATTTAGTGTCTGTTCAACTGGGATTGTTGATTTGTGTTTGGCGTTTATTGGAGCATTTTATTTGGAAATAAATTTCGACGCACTCCCGTATCATGCTTTATTCTATCAGTCCACTCCTAAACCAATGCAGTCACAACTACCGACTGGTCGACCACATAATGACTGATCGACAATCTCACTCAGCTGCAATCCCCAAACGTTTCGAAGATTGTGTGCACATGAGAATACTGAAGGAAGTATTGTTTCACATTTTCGAAGTCCGTGAAATTTTACTTATGTAGGTGGACGAAAGGTGGGACGAAAATCTGATAAGCATGACTGGTTGCCTGTGCACGGGAATGGTGGTCAAACGGTATAGGAAGGGAAACACCATGGCCGCTGCACGAGTGAATTTCCAGTTCATTCGATTGATGCCAACTGGATTAACGTCCACACAAACCACTCTCACTTTGCAGGATGGTTGCATGGGCACGGAGGCTGTGTTTCACTACTGGAAGTGGACGAAAATGATTACAATGTCTGATTCTCAACGACAATCAGCATCAGTGTGCTCATGTAAATTTGTCTACAATACCACCATGAAGAAAGTAATAATTTTGCTTAGAAACATCCCCGCCTTTCTGATCGTATGGACATCATACCTGGAAATAGGTAGTAGTTTCATAATGCCGCACTCAGCTACAATTGGTAGTTAATCATCACTGAATAGGGCCACAATGACCCACGCTGTTTATCATTGTAGAACTGTTCCACATAGTCGAGTTACACAACCTATGATATATACATATATCTTTCCTAAAGAAGTAATATTGCTTTCCTGCTTTCTCATTTTCACAGAATGCGATGTCTTTTCGAACGCGGCGATACCCTTTTACCATCCCTCAGCTTGAAGGCTGTCTCTCGAGCAAAAACTCTTTCCACTGGTATCACTCCATACAAGCCCTGATAAATATCAGTCAAGTATTATCTTCTATGATGATGGAAGTAATTTCGAAATGGTGTGGACCAAAATTCCGAATGGTCTGCAAATGTTAGCTGAAAACAGAATAATTTCATTTTCGTCTAAACTCGACATATTGGCAATATGATCCGTGTACAGGTGGTCACTGTGTTGAAGTGTGAGAGCGAATGACATTTACCGTACATTGTGTAATAAATTCAAGACTGGTCTCTAGACAGTTGAATGATGAAATCTTGAGGAAATTTCCCGAAGATATATGGAGGGTTATCAAATAACAACCTCAAGTTTGATGGACAGGGGATCTCAACCACATTGGGCTAATGACCGTTGTATTATGTTGTTCATTTGCAACAATCAACTGACACTCAAGTGCTGAGATTACTTGCACACTTGATTTCGACCGTGGAGACAACAACGGCTTTTAGCAGACACACTCGGGACACACTAAAAGTTTGTGTATGTGACTCGTTTGAAGGAAGTGATGGAAGTATTTTAAAGAACGGGATATATCCAGTATGGGTTATTTTATGTTTATAATCATGGGAATTTTTCAGTGGAAGTATTTGCTGTCGGAAACAGTTGAGAAAGTCGAAGAAGCAGGTGTTGGTTCTGTCGGGAAGGTATATAATTGTAATGGTTTTGATGTTTCTTGCAAGAGGACATGTAAGCATATCCACTGATGCTACTTTTGGCCGTTATGATTCATTCATTTTTAGCTGGATTAGGTCCGAGTCCTACCTCACGTGACATCTCGATAATGGCATGTTCGAGTGCATTGAAAAATGGTTCTAGTCAGGAGATTTCCAAAACGTCGTTTATACAATCAGTTTGTCAGATTGAATATTGAGAATGAACATTGAGAAAGTAGAAAAGCACAACGACGGAATATTTCATTTGTTCAAAATGAAGGAGGACAAAATCAATAAAACTCATAGTAAACGTCAAAAAATATCCGACATATTCTCCTCCATCTCCGTCAAATCAGTCTACTTTTCATATAAATTAGAATTCTGCATCGTAATCTTCTCAGACAACTCTATATTCCACTGATAAGCCGTGGTTATATCATTGAAGTTCGACGATTGTATTTGTATTATTAGGCAATTACGGATATGATTGTCTTGGTTTATACACATAAACTAGGACCAGCGAAATTCATGAGGGCAAACAAAACTGATTGGAGTACCTTTCGGAATACACACATCGGAAGGAGATGGAACGAAACAATTGGTTGTCAGACTCGAGGACAGCGAGAAATTGCCCAAGCTTATAGAATACAGATATGGAACATGCATTGGAATGAAGCGAAGTCAATCGTTGTTTGATTCCACAGATGTTGACAGCTATCAAGAATGAGGTCACAGATGTAAACACTATTTTGTGAATGTAGATCACGGTGGTCGTATCACTAGGAAAATATGTGGAGGTGATGATGTAGAGATGGTTTCATCATCAGATGTACTGATGAGATTTTGAGTGTTAGCAAAATGGTTGTTGGGCACTGTGGGTTCAGGTTTGTGGAAAGCACGAAACTTTGAAGAACCACGGGTGTCTTTGAGGATGCTCTGGATAACTCGGATGAACCCACTAGCCAATTGAAAGCTAGGAAGTTTCGCTAACAGTCCGGGATAGTTCAATATATATGAACAGTTCTACACCGCACTTAGTGAATTACATTATGAACAGAGATAACTGCAAGGCATTCATGAGTTTGATTTCTTAGAAATATTTGCTATCCAAATATTAGGGGCGAACGTGGGGATAAAGACGGAGGCTTTTGATTGGAATAATGCATCTCAGATGAAAAAAAGTTTTACTTATAAATGATTTCAGATTTATGGACTTCGCGATGATTATGAAGAGTGGTTAACCGATTCATTTGTGGTACTTTGTGCAATTCACATATTCTACCATTTCATTCTCAGAGCATTGCACATAACGTTTTACCACTTTAGAAAGTTCAATGAAGGCACAATTTCAACGCACGCCCACTCTTTCATTCAATCCGAGATCAAAGATCAGAGATCAAATTACAACCAATAACGAACAAAAACAAAAGCAGAGAAACGATTCAAAGCATTTTTCTAAATGCGCTGATTCAGATATATTGAGTACATTATGGTCTGAAGTTCATCACACAGTCCAACTACAAATCGAACTTCCGTCTATTGCCCAACCAATCATATCAAGTCAACACACGAACATTGGTGGTCATCACTGAAAAAGATGGTGGAAATCGGCAGATAGTCAGACAACTCATGTGGATATATGAATGGAGGACTGGTAAAGAGCACAACGAGTCGACCGAATAGGGGAGCCCAAATCATTGGTCAGCATTGAAGGATTCAATCTGAATAATGACAAACCCATGTTTTCTCATTGTTCTTCTACTTGCAGTATGCACATTCCAGCTCAATGGCCTCTCAACTGGTAAAACAAATGCAAACAACAAATTGAATAAATTCGATCGTGCAACCAAAGTTGTCCAATTACCTGATGAGAACGAGTATGAGGTGGACAAGATGGATCTGGTGCCAATAATTACCAGGGAAGATATGTATGGCAGATGGTGTGTGCGTGTTCGTGTTAAAGTAATATGTTGGCGTCGTTGTTGGGGCTAGTGAGCCTGTTCACGTTATTGCACGATTTGCAGTGTTGCCATTAGGCATTTGCGCTGCCAATGGATGTTCATTTTCGGTAATATCAGTTAGTCGTCACGACTTTCCTGAATCCATGCCACCCTATAACGTTACCGTATCAAACCAGTTCACTCAGTGTGTGCAGCTTCGCGTCCCAGATTTCGTCCAGCTGCAGTAACGTTTTCTCTATGAAGTGCGAATATGTGAAATAATATTTCTTCCAATATTCCCGAGAATAAACAATCTTTAAATTGCTTAGGAAATATAGGAAGGATAGGATGGGAGTGTAATCATATTTGAATGGGCAGTCGGTAGTTGTGAGTGGGTCAGTGCAAATGTGAACGGCTAGAGTAGGGCAGAATATGGACAGCTTCGAGTCCGGAGTGGGACGGCTTCATCCAATGGAAATTGAATTCCGTCTAGGAAGAACATTACACATACAGACAGTAAAACACCACCGAAAATATTAGTCAGTGGTGTGCGATAAGAATTGACTGAGGCTTCCAATACAATAGTAAATAACTGGGAACGGGCGATGCAGATGAGAATTGGATGGAATTGTGTAGTCTGTAGGCAACCCTCTGTATACTATGTCAAGATTCTCATTGTACGTGTACATTCTCAGATACTCACACACAAATTGCTCCAACGTCCATTTATCATCAAAGTTGACTTGTATCATGACTCATCAAACGATCTATTATCAATGTTCCATTTATGCAGATTTCTAATAACAACTTCAAATGTACATACTCAAAAAATAAAATTTCAACATACTCGATAACCAAATACTTACGTGTTGCATTGAAAAAGATCGGAAGATGAATGTGGATTAAACTGAACGATCAGGTTATATAACCAACGCGATGGAGCAAAGTAGTCTACATTACTCGACTGTATCCCGTGGATTATCCCAGGTCATTGCTGGCTACTTGATCAAAAATAGTCACAAGCTTATGACCATCACCCTCGGTATTATTTCCTTTTGGTCAATCACCGGTAGTCAAATGATCACTGGCCATCAAGATCCTTAGAGGTCGCTTCCAATACTGAACACGTTTATCAGTTTGTAATTATTTAGTCCGATTTATTGCACACACCACTGATTGTAGGAATTGGATAAAATGCGGAATACACAACTGCATTTTCTGGGGCAGACAATGCAATATGGCAAAATATGCACGGCCGTTTCGGTAGTAGGTTTTCACATCCACTACCTAGTAGAATTGATCCCACTGCTACCTACTCAATCCGACTCCCTTCTGGTCGTGTGCTAGTGGCCATCGAGGGTATTCGTACATACACCACACTCCTGAGACCGTTTCATTGCGCACGCCAAATCTGTACACCAATGTTAGAATTGTGTACTACCGTGGACAGATAGATTCTGCATTATGTCATCATTGCATAGAGCCACGATGACATCCATACAATGTGCAGACCATGTTGTTATTGGATACAGAATCTGGACAACCTTTACCAAAAGAAGAATAACTCCAAACGAAATAAATAAAGTCATAGCATGTTTGATGAGCAAATATATAGGTGTTGACTCAAAGAGGAGTAAGAAAGAGAAATTTCCATTTTACATCCAAATTTTCCCACTATGACAAACTATTTATAAGGAAACGATTAGTGACAAACAGATTTGTTTTCTTTGGTACTTCAAATCAGACAAATACAACACGCGAACAAGGATTTGTAAAATCAGTCAGGTTGGTGAATGGACCAATGTGTTCACAGGAATTCACAATAACAACTGTCAGGTTGGTGATAGCGGATTCGAGTGGACAACTCCACCACTTGTTCTGCCAATTGCGTGTGTCTGTCTCTCGATCTCGATAAACATTGACCAGGTAAGAAACAGTACCTTGACAAACACTTTCTCGTAGTAACGTGTTCGTAATCACCTCAGTTGTGGATAGGATTCGTTGGCCGACTCCAATGGAGCGGGTTTGTGACACTCAATGGATGACTTTGAAAACTCCATCTCGCGTCAGCTTGTGTCCCATATCGAGCGCACGTTCAAAGATAGCACTGTTTACAGTTTTGAGCGTTCCTTTTGTGAGACAGATAAGGAAATGCTCTTGGACTCGCTGAGAGAGACACCTGGTTGTTTTTCCACACGAATCTACTACTGTCACACTGGCAACTGCAACTGTGAATTCCTGTAACCACTGGGGTCAATTTACTAACTTCACCATGTTTACAAGATGCCGTATCTGTGTACTGCATTGGTCTAATGAGGAATAACGAGTAGAAAAATCTGCGTTTGCTACACACAGCTTTCGAATCAAAATCAAACCACGAGAATATTCTACGGATTATTTCACTGTTGAAAATATTGTAGTGTAAAAAATATTCTGTGCGCCCAGTAGAAACAGTATTGGGGCAGATCATTAAATTCCTCTCGAACTCAGTCGACTGCATACTACAATCAGGGGAAAACATGAGTGGTACGTTTACCCCAAAATCATGCACACAATGCTCATGAAATTACTCTTCAGTCTCACACTGAACAAATAAAGTCAAATGATTGCTCATCGAAATTGTTACTCACGATTCGTGATATTGACAGAAATTACTATGTACTGAAATCTCTGAGAATCTGAACACGACATGTTCATATATAAATGGAGGAATGAGATGAGCACAGAAGAATTCAAGTGAAAGATTCAGAGTCCTTAGTTTTACCACACGGATTAACCACAAAAGCAACAGTTGGCAATCCAGAAACCAATCAGAATCATGATTCGTTCACGTTTGCTCATTGTTCTACTACTCGCAATATGCACCTCTCAAATCGATGCGCTGGTGTTCGGTCGATCACAAGATGACGTGAAACCATTGGAAGAAGGAACAAGAACAGTGTACGTAATTGGACTAGAAAGAAGGACGAGAACTGAAAAGGAGAAATCAGTTGAAGCAGTATCAGCAGCAGCAGCAGCAGAAGCAGTAGGGAAGAAGCCGGATGAACCCGAAAATGATGAGACAGACGAATTGCTCGATGAAGATGAGAATGCCATTGAAGAGACGGAGATGGAGGGAGACACTTCGATTGTTATGCCAAATATTGCTAGACTACGTTTGCGTAGAAGTTGGTGTGTACGTGTTTGTATTCGTGGAATTTGTTACCGTCGTTGTAGGGGCCATTGATGCTGACCCAGTTATCCTGTGTAACTGACGTTATTTTGATTTCCTCACCTTGTTCAGTTGCCATGATTTTATGAAATAAAATATTCCACTGTTTTGCATTCCTAATCTACATCGTCTTTTTCAACTTTCATGCAGTTTCTGAATGGTTCAATGTCTATCGCATCGGTTTGTTTTCAAGCATTATTACATACTCAGTGAGGGAAAACGCAAGGTTATTCTAGTCGTTGGATCACGTGCAGTTGACTCATGAGGGAAGTTTAGTCGGCAAACGAGAAAAATTAACCGTCCAATCTGAAGGGAATGTTGCAGTGAGATTTTCATATCAGGATGGGTGACAGCTTTTGATAACGGCAGGAAACCACAATATCTGTGGTATTGAATATGTGGTAAAGACGTTCAATGATGGAACGGAATGAACAGCGCAAGGGAAATTTAATGATCCTGCCAATCAGTTGTAGAATTCATTGCAATGGTAAATTACGTGGTTACTTGGATTTAGAATACTAATCCATCCTTCCTAATCTATTCTAGTCCAAAACGAAGATGTGTGTGTTTCGAAAATTCGGAATCCTCAGCTGGGACTGACATTGGGTTGTTTGTAGTAGGTCCTTTTGAAAAGCCCATCTAATTTTCGTTCTATCTAACGAAATACATCAACATACGATTTGAATGATTAGAGCGCGTTACTTTGGCTATATTCTGGAATGGAAAGCACCGATTAGTAGCTGTCTAATTCTATGTTGAATTCCGAATTTTATGTGTGGGTCTCGTTCGTCTAATGTGTACCAATTGATGCCCAGTGAGAAACCCGCACATTTTTGGAAGAACTAGAAACTGCCTTTTCCGAAAATTGAGAAGAACCTGATCAGATTACTCACTGAAATGCTTCATACAATCGTTATTCCTACTACGGCAACTCAGATGTGTGCTTGTAATCGGAGAGGGAGCGCATGATGACAATTACATAGAGAGCTGGATGGTTCGTGAGTTCTGCACCTCTATTACGAGGGTATTCACGGAAACCGTCAACCGTCTGCCTTCAACATGGAACTTAGTGACTAAACACATTGAATACCAACAGGTTCCATCAACAGGCAGTGGTAACTGCCACTGACAGCCTTAGAACAATTGGAAAATATTTCATCAAAATATATGCAACCTCTGTGTACAAATTCCATTGTCAATGAAACATATGGATTGGATCATTCTCTTTTAAAGATATTTTTGTCTTCCTACACCCATTTCCAGATCTCCTCTATCACACAATCCTCAGTTTGATTTGTTCGTTTGACATTTGTCCAACTCAAACTGGATACAACAGTATGATTGAGTATAACCTGATGAGAGATAGTTTTTACTGTACCCAACTTCATTTTACGTATTAAAAACACCAAAGTGAAACGTTAGTGAGATGACAATGACGTGGAGGCCAGTCGTCGTATTCCTCAAGGAACTCACCACATCCATATATTTTCATTGACAATGGAATTTGTACACAGTGGTTGCATATATTTTGATGAAATATTTTCCAATTGTTCTTAGGCTGTCAGTGGCAGTTACCACTGCCTGTTGATGGAACCTGTTGGTATTCAATGTGTTTAGTCACTAAGTTCCATGTTGAAGGCAGACGGTTGACGGTTTCCGTGAATACCCTCGTAATAGAGGTGCAGAACTCACGAACCATCCAGCTCTCTATGTAATTGTCATCATGCGCTCCCTCTCCGATTACAGTCACATATCTGAGTTGCCGTAGTAGGAATAACGATTATATGAAGCATTCCAGTGAGTAATCTGAACAGGTTCTTCTCAATTTTCGGAAAAGGCAGTTTCTAGTTCTTCCAAAAATGTGCGGGTTTCTCACTGGGCATCAATTGGTACACATTAGACGAACGAGACCCACACATAAAATTCGGAATTCAACATAGAATTAGACAGCTACTAATCGGTGCTTTCCATTCCAGAATATAGCCAAAGTAACGCGCTCTAATCATTCAAATCGTATGTTGATGTATTTCGTTAGATAGAACGAAAATTAGATGGGCTTTTCAAAAGGACCTACTACAAACAACCCAATGTCAGTCCCAGCTGAGGATTCCGAATTTTCGAAACACACACATCTTCGTTTTGGACTAGAATAGATTAGGAAGGATGGATTAGTATTCTAAATCCAAGTAACCACGTAATTTACCATTGCAATGAATTCTACAACTGATTGGCAGGATCATTAAATTTCCCTTGCGCTGTTCATTCCGTTCCATCATTGAACGTCTTTACCACATATTCAATACCACAGATATTGTGGTTTCCTGCCGTTATCATAAGCTGTCACCCATCCTGATATGAAAATCTCACTGCAACATTCCCTTCAGATTGGACGGTTAATTTTTCTCGTTTGCCGACTAAACTTCCCTCATGAGTCAACTGCACGTGATCCAACGACTAGAATAACCTTGCGTTTTCCCTCACTGAGTATGTAATAATGCTTGAAAACAAACCGATGCGATAGACATTGAACCATTCAGAAACTGCATGAAAGTTGAAAAAGACGATGTAGATTAGGAATGCAAAACAGTGGAATATTTTATTTCATAAAATCATGGCAACTGAACAAGGTGAGGAAATCAAAATAACGTCAGTTACACAGGATAACTGGGTCAGCATCAATGGCCCCTACAACGACGGTAACAAATTCCACGAATACAAACACGTACACACCAACTTCTACGCAAACGTAGTCTAGCAATATTTGGCATAACAATCGAAGTGTCTCCCTCCATCTCCGTCTCTTCAATGGCATTCTCATCTTCATCGAGCAATTCGTCTGTCTCATCATTTTCGGGTTCATCCGGCTTCTTCCCTACTGCTTCTGCTGCTGCTGCTGCTGATACTGCTTCAACTGATTTCTCCTTTTCAGTTCTCGTCCTTCTTTCTAGTCCAATTACGTACACTGTTCTTGTTCCTTCTTCCAATGGTTTCACGTCATCTTGTGATCGACCGAACACCAGCGCATCGATTTGAGAGGTGCATATTGCGAGTAGTAGAACAATGAGCAAACGTGAACGAATCATGATTCTGATTGGTTTCTGGATTGCCAACTGTTGCTTTTGTGGTTAATCCGTGTGGTAAAACTAAGGACTCTGAATCTTTCACTTGAATTCTTCTGTGCTCATCTCATTCCTCCATTTATATATGAACATGTCGTGTTCAGATTCTCAGAGATTTCAGTACATAGTAATTTCTGTCAATATCACGAATCGTGAGTAACAATTTCGATGAGCAATCATTTGACTTTATTTGTTCAGTGTGAGACTGAAGAGTAATTTCATGAGCATTGTGTGCATGATTTTGGGGTAAACGTACCACTCATGTTTTCCCCTGATTGTAGTATGCAGTCGACTGAGTTCGAGAGGAATTTAATGATCTGCCCCAATACTGTTTCTACTGGGCGCACAGAATATTTTTTACACTACAATATTTTCAACAGTGAAATAATCCGTAGAATATTCTCGTGGTTTGATTTTGATTCGAAAGCTGTGTGTAGCAAACGCAGATTTTTCTACTCGTTATTCCTCATTAGACCAATGCAGTACACAGATACGGCATCTTGTAAACATGGTGAAGTTAGTAAATTGACCCCAGTGGTTACAGGAATTCACAGTTGCAGTTGCCAGTGTGACAGTAGTAGATTCGTGTGGAAAAACAACCAGGTGTCTCTCTCAGCGAGTCCAAGAGCATTTCCTTATCTGTCTCACAAAAGGAACGCTCAAAACTGTAAACAGTGCTATCTTTGAACGTGCGCTCGATATGGGACACAAGCTGACGCGAGATGGAGTTTTCAAAGTCATCCATTGAGTGTCACAAACCCGCTCCATTGGAGTCGGCCAACGAATCCTATCCACAACTGAGGTGATTACGAACACGTTACTACGAGAAAGTGTTTGTCAAGGTACTGTTTCTTACCTGGTCAATGTTTATCGAGATCGAGAGACAGACACACGCAATTGGCAGAACAAGTGGTGGAGTTGTCCACTCGAATCCGCTATCACCAACCTGACAGTTGTTATTGTGAATTCCTGTGAACACATTGGTCCATTCACCAACCTGACTGATTTTACAAACCCTTGTTCGCGTGTTGTATTTGTCTGATTTGAAGTACCAAAGAAAACAAATCTGTTTGTCACTAATCGTTTCCTTATAAATAGTTTGTCATAGTGGGAAAATTTGGATGTAAAATGGAAATTTCTCTTTCTTACTCCTCTTTGAGTCAACACCTATATATTTGCTCATCAAACATGCTATGACTTTATTTATTTCGTTTGGAGTTATTCTTCTTTTGGTAAAGGTTGTCCAGATTCTGTATCCAATAACAACATGGTCTGCACATTGTATGGATGTCATCGTGGCTCTATGCAATGATGACATAATGCAGAATCTATCTGTCCACGGTAGTACACAATTCTAACATTGGTGTACAGATTTGGCGTGCGCAATGAAACGGTCTCAGGAGTGTGGTGTATGTACGAATACCCTCGATGGCCACTAGCACACGACCAGAAGGGAGTCGGATTGAGTAGGTAGCAGTGGGATCAATTCTACTAGGTAGTGGATGTGAAAACCTACTACCGAAACGGCCGTGCATATTTTGCCATATTGCATTGTCTGCCCCAGAAAATGCAGTTGTGTATTCCGCATTTTATCCAATTCCTACAATCAGTGGTGTGTGCAATAAATCGGACTAAATAATTACAAACTGATAAACGTGTTCAGTATTGGAAGCGACCTCTAAGGATCTTGATGGCCAGTGATCATTTGACTACCGGTGATTGACCAAAAGGAAATAATACCGAGGGTGATGGTCATAAGCTTGTGACTATTTTTGATCAAGTAGCCAGCAATGACCTGGGATAATCCACGGGATACAGTCGAGTAATGTAGACTACTTTGCTCCATCGCGTTGGTTATATAACCTGATCGTTCAGTTTAATCCACATTCATCTTCCGATCTTTTTCAATGCAACACGTAAGTATTTGGTTATCGAGTATGTTGAAATTTTATTTTTTGAGTATGTACATTTGAAGTTGTTATTAGAAATCTGCATAAATGGAACATTGATAATAGATCGTTTGATGAGTCATGATACAAGTCAACTTTGATGATAAATGGACGTTGGAGCAATTTGTGTGTGAGTATCTGAGAATGTACACGTACAATGAGAATCTTGACATAGTATACAGAGGGTTGCCTACAGACTACACAATTCCATCCAATTCTCATCTGCATCGCCCGTTCCCAGTTATTTACTATTGTATTGGAAGCCTCAGTCAATTCTTATCGCACACCACTGACTAATATTTTCGGTGGTGTTTTACTGTCTGTATGTGTAATGTTCTTCCTAGACGGAATTCAATTTCCATTGGATGAAGCCGTCCCACTCCGGACTCGAAGCTGTCCATATTCTGCCCTACTCTAGCCGTTCACATTTGCACTGACCCACTCACAACTACCGACTGCCCATTCAAATATGATTACACTCCCATCCTATCCTTCCTATATTTCCTAAGCAATTTAAAGATTGTTTATTCTCGGGAATATTGGAAGAAATATTATTTCACATATTCGCACTTCATAGAGAAAACGTTACTGCAGCTGGACGAAATCTGGGACGCGAAGCTGCACACACTGAGTGAACTGGTTTGATACGGTAACGTTATAGGGTGGCATGGATTCAGGAAAGTCGTGACGACTAACTGATATTACCGAAAATGAACATCCATTGGCAGCGCAAATGCCTAATGGCAACACTGCAAATCGTGCAATAACGTGAACAGGCTCACTAGCCCCAACAACGACGCCAACATATTACTTTAACACAAACACGCACACACCATCTGCCATACATATCTTCCCTGGTAATTATTGGCACCAGATCCATCTTGTCCACCTCATACTCGTTCTCATCAGGTAATTGGACAACTTTGGTTGCACGATCGAATTTATTCAATTTGTTGTTTGCATTTGTTTTACCAGTTGAGAGGCCATTGAGCTGGAATGTGCATACTGCAAGTAGAAGAACAATGAGAAAACATGGGTTTGTCATTATTCAGATTGAATCCTTCAATGCTGACCAATGATTTCGGCTCCACTATTCGGTCGACTCGTTGTGCTCTTTACCAGTCCTCCATTTATATATCCACATGAGTTGTCTGACTATCTGCCGATTTCCACCATCTTTTTCAGTGATGACTACCAATGTTCGTGTGTTGACTTGATATGATTGGTTGGGCAATAGACGGAAGTTCGATTTGTAGTTGGACTGTGTGATGAACTTCAGACCATAATGTACTCAATATATCTGAATCAGCGCATTTAGAAAAATGCTTTGAATCGTTTCTCTGCTTTTGTTTTTGTTCGTTATTGGTTGTAATTTGATCTCTGATCTTTGATCTCGGATTGAATGAAAGAGTGGGCGTGCGTTGAAATTGTGCCTTCATTGAACTTTCTAAATTGGTAAAACGTTATGTGCAATGCTCTGAGAATGAAATGGTAGAATATGTGAATTGCACAAAGTACCACAAATGAATCGGTTAACCACTCTTCATAATCATCGCGAAGTCCATAAATCTGAAATCATTTATAAGTAAAACTTTTTTTCATCTGAGATGCATTATTCCAATCAAAAGCCTCCGTCTTTATCCCCACGTTCGCCCCTAATATTTGGATAGCAAATATTTCTAAGAAATCAAACTCATGAATGCCTTGCAGTTATCTCTGTTCATAATGTAATTCACTAAGTGCGGTGTAGAACTGTTCATATATATTGAACTATCCCGGACTGTTAGCGAAACTTCCTAGCTTTCAATTGGCTAGTGGGTTCATCCGAGTTATCCAGAGCATCCTCAAAGACACCCGTGGTTCTTCAAAGTTTCGTGCTTTCCACAAACCTGAACCCACAGTGCCCAACAACCATTTTGCTAACACTCAAAATCTCATCAGTACATCTGATGATGAAACCATCTCTACATCATCACCTCCACATATTTTCCTAGTGATACGACCACCGTGATCTACATTCACAAAATAGTGTTTACATCTGTGACCTCATTCTTGATAGCTGTCAACATCTGTGGAATCTAACAACGATTGACTTCGCTTCATTCCAATGCATGTTCCACATCTGTATTCTATAAGCTTGGGCAATTTCTCGCTGTCCTCGAGTCTGACAACCAATTGTTTCGTTCCATCTCCTTCCGATGTGTGTATTCCGAAAGGTACTCCAATCAGTTTTGTTTGCCCTCATGAATTTCGCTGGTCCTAGTTTATGTGTATAAACCAAGACAATCATATCCGTAATTGCCTAATAATACAAATACAATCGTCGAACTTCAATGATATAACCACGGCTTATCAGTGGAATATAGAGTTGTCTGAGAAGATTACGATGCAGAATTCTAATTTATATGAAAAGTAGACTGATTTGACGGAGACGGAGGAGAATATGTCGGATATTTTTTGACGTTTACTATGAGTTTTATTGATTTTGTCCTCCTTCATTTTGAACAAATGAAATATTCCGTCGTTGTGCTTTTCTACTTTCTCAATGTTCATTCTCAATATTCAATCTGACAAACTGATTGTATAAACGACGTTTTGGAAATCTCCTGACTAGAACCATTTTTCAATGCACTCGAACATGCCATTATCGAGATGTCACGTGAGGTAGGACTCGGACCTAATCCAGCTAAAAATGAATGAATCATAACGGCCAAAAGTAGCATCAGTGGATATGCTTACATGTCCTCTTGCAAGAAACATCAAAACCATTACAATTATATACCTTCCCGACAGAACCAACACCTGCTTCTTCGACTTTCTCAACTGTTTCCGACAGCAAATACTTCCACTGAAAAATTCCCATGATTATAAACATAAAATAACCCATACTGGATATATCCCGTTCTTTAAAATACTTCCATCACTTCCTTCAAACGAGTCACATACACAAACTTTTAGTGTGTCCCGAGTGTGTCTGCTAAAAGCCGTTGTTGTCTCCACGGTCGAAATCAAGTGTGCAAGTAATCTCAGCACTTGAGTGTCAGTTGATTGTTGCAAATGAACAACATAATACAACGGTCATTAGCCCAATGTGGTTGAGATCCCCTGTCCATCAAACGTGAGGTTGTTATTTGATAACCCTCCATATATCTTCGGGAAATTTCCTCAAGATTTCATCATTCAACTGTCTAGAGACCAGTCTTGAATTTATTACACAATGTACGGTAAATGTCAATCGCTCTCACACTTCAACACAGTGACCACCTGTACACGGATCATATTGCCAATATGTCGAGTTTAGACGAAAATGAAATTATTCTGTTTTCAGCTAACATTTGCAGACCATTCGGAATTTTGGTCCACACCATTTCGAAATTACTTCCATCATCATAGAAGATAATACTTGACTGATATTTATCAGGGCTTGTATGGAGTGATACCAGTGGAAAGAGTTTTTGCTCGAGAGACAGCCTTCAAGCTGAGGGATGGTAAAAGGGTATCGCCGCGTTCGAAAAGACATCGCATTCTGTGAAAATGAGAAAGCAGGAAAGCAATATTACTTCTTTAGGAAAGATATATGTATATATCATAGGTTGTGTAACTCGACTATGTGGAACAGTTCTACAATGATAAACAGCGTGGGTCATTGTGGCCCTATTCAGTGATGATTAACTACCAATTGTAGCTGAGTGCGGCATTATGAAACTACTACCTATTTCCAGGTATGATGTCCATACGATCAGAAAGGCGGGGATGTTTCTAAGCAAAATTATTACTTTCTTCATGGTGGTATTGTAGACAAATTTACATGAGCACACTGATGCTGATTGTCGTTGAGAATCAGACATTGTAATCATTTTCGTCCACTTCCAGTAGTGAAACACAGCCTCCGTGCCCATGCAACCATCCTGCAAAGTGAGAGTGGTTTGTGTGGACGTTAATCCAGTTGGCATCAATCGAATGAACTGGAAATTCACTCGTGCAGCGGCCATGGTGTTTCCCTTCCTATACCGTTTGACCACCATTCCCGTGCACAGGCAACCAGTCATGCTTATCAGATTTTCGTCCCACCTTTCGTCCACCTACATAAGTAAAATTTCACGGACTTCGAAAATGTGAAACAATACTTCCTTCAGTATTCTCATGTGCACACAATCTTCGAAACGTTTGGGGATTGCAGCTGAGTGAGATTGTCGATCAGTCATTATGTGGTCGACCAGTCGGTAGTTGTGACTGCATTGGTTTAGGAGTGGACTGATAGAATAAAGCATGATACGGGAGTGCGTCGAAATTTATTTCCAAATAAAATGCTCCAATAAACGCCAAACACAAATCAACAATCCCAGTTGAACAGACACTAAATTTGGAATAAATCAAACCCATTTATTTATAACAGAAATTGCGCACGCAGTCGTGCTCAAAGCTAACTTCCCTTCCACATCAAACAAAAGAAGACAGATTGTAAGTTCCCCAATCGAATTCTTATTATCAAATCGTGATTTTGACAAAACCACGTTGCTGAAACTCACGAGTAACCAAAATTAACATGGTTTTATATGACTGAAGGAATGGGTTGTGTATAGATCTATTTGGGGGATGCAGCTGAGTGAGAATGTCGATCAGTCATTATGTGGTCGACGTGAATAAATGAGAAACACAAGAATGAGAACACTAATCAATAATCAGGTACTCCAATTGACTTGTGACTCATCCGTACTTGCTCATCGTTCTGCTACTCTGAATATGCACCTTGAGGCTCAACACCGTCGAAATCGGTCCATCAAATCCCAATGAGAACCATTTGAAAGGAACAATAGAAGCAGACGAAATGAAATTGAGCATCCCAGGATTTTAGTGTTGCTAATGTGAATGACGAGTTGGGAACGAAAAAGAACTCATCATATATTGTTTCATATATTAGTTCCCGATTTATATGGTAAAAACAGACAGGTGTACGAAGTTTCTCAGAAGCACTCATTTGGAGATTTTACGTATAAAGTAGTGACAACTCCCGACCACACTGTTGTCGTTCCTCAGCTTGGCTGTGCCTGACCCACATCTCACTATCAGCGAACCACCGTGATCGGTTTTCAGTAAACTATCCGAATAGGAACTTCCAGTCGCATTCCTGATAAACAAGTCAAGTAGGCTTGAAGAAATCACTAAGCGACATTGGCACGGAAAATGATGTGTGCGTATTTGTATTGACGGAATTTGTAACCGGTGTTGTTGGAGCCGTTCATATCGACCCAGTTATCTTTCGTAACTAAAACGGCATTGATTAAATACTGTTGTTCACATCATATTATTTGACCAAACAAAATATCCCATCGTTGTGAGTTCACTCAGTTTTTGGAGTTATTTGATGTCTGTCAGATCGGAAGTAGGACCAACGTTATTGCAAACCGTCTGACGGATCTGAACAGAAATTTCTACCTACTCAAGTTAGATACACACTGACACATGGCCTAGATATGATTGGTGTTTGTGCATTGAGGCATCCAGTTACTCGAACTTCAATTAATATTGTGTCATTTTGGAACTCATCTCTTCCGCAAGCGAATAAATATTAGGAACAAACTGCTCTTCCAATTCATGGGCATCGTCAAGAATGTCCAACACACACGGATTCTCCTCCTTGTCTTTTCCCCTAATCCAAGATAGCGAGGGAAGTGGCACACGGTGACTCAACAACTAACTATCGAATATGAACCACTCTTGATACTTCGGTACTCTGTAACCTAATGCAGGGACACCAAGATAGGCGATATTGTCGTTCAAAATACGAACAGATCCGATTGAAGATGTGCACTGAGGAAGCGGCATAGGAGGTAGACATAATGGATTTGAACTCACGGAACAAAATTTCAATATGCAGTAGAGAATCTGTCAACAATTCGGTTATACATGCAGGTGTACAGAACAACGGGCAAACCCAATGTAGATTTCAAGCTAATATCCCGTCATCTTGTAGTGAACAACAGTGCTTTCAGAGGCATTGAAAATAGAAATCTTGAAACTGGAAAGAACCGAGGCTCCTCAGGAAGAGTTTTGGATGATGTGCTTGTGAGATACCATTGTGGATGAGAATACCTCAAGGGCCATTGGTCAGGTGAAGGCAACTTCGGGGGTCTAGAAGGTTTGGGTTGACCCTCAGCGTGCTCTTCCAAGTCGGGCGTCGAACTACTTACTATTTCGGCAATGTGCATATTCAAAATGCCCTTATAAATCGACGGATATCACAAGCTTGTCTGGCCAGTGACCATACCCTCTTCTCTATTCCTCTTTAGTCCCCTATTCCTCTCTTTCATTAAAAGCTCCATCCCAATTTTCCCATTAGTCCATTACTGTCCCACCATTGTTAATATTACAAACGGTTTGGGAATATTCTCCACAATGAGAAGCCGATCGCATCTTACTATGTATCAAGTAGTGAAACTAACAACCCAACACATCCTAACGACTAAGACGGACGGCAGCTACAACAATAAGCGTCATCTGTTGTATATAGAAGAATTAGTTTCCAATAACCTAGTTCATCAAACCAATATCTACGCACTGCCAATGGCACTCGCATACCAAATTACGGCCACGAGTCCCCCACGTGCAACTTGCAATTGCGTCACGATTTCCGCTGACTGTTTTTGATAGTACCTGTCACGCATCCCATACTAGGTATCGATCTTCACCAGCATTGTGCTCTGTTAGTTAGCACACGACACCAGGGAGTCGTCGACAGACAGAATTCTCTCTCCATTTCAGGTTTGTATTCCTCCGTGAATCATATCAATAATCCCGCACACCAAACCACAGATAGAACATCCCTATGGAGAACTCATTTCCGTCCACCTGGTCATGCTCATACAGTCCGATTCCTTCCCCCCCCCCTCTACCGTAACTACGACAGTCACCCACCACATCTGAAATGAAAAGTCAGAATAACCATATTGCACGATTACCACACAGGACGATTTTACTCTATCTCCAGACAATACATACAACAGACAACGGTCAGTGCCACAGTTTATATTCGAGCAAAGCCATAACAACAAAATTACGAACGTGTCTCTCATCATGATATAATTAATGTCACATACAACTATTTCTGTATGCACAATGGTGGTTTCCATCGTTTAATTGCTATCGCTTAGACAAATCTAAGTAGTTTCGTATTTTCTGTTCCGTATTTACTCAGAACGCTCTTTCTTTGTGAAATTGGTATTGCGTCACTAGTATGTGTTGAGCTATTGAGGACGACAATGTCCTGTCAGTTCATCAATCGTCAGTGCTTGAAGTCTCAGGGTCGATTGCTTGTTCAACTCAGTTGGGAATATGTTCCAAAGTTTTGCCACATAACTGCCATTCTATTTGACCGATGTGGGTGACTCAACACTCCCACTGGAAGTGGTAAATCCTATTTGAAGTGGTGTACAGAGTTGGGCTTTCTTCAATCGGCGCAATCGGTATGCTTTTCGTGCCGTGACTTCCATTCGTGTTCAGTTTTATTAAGTTTGTGATGGTATGTTTATCGATTACTGCATCCAGATATCCGTTGTTTTGAAGCACTGTTCGGATCAGACTGAGTTCATCAGCGAACGTAACATCCGTACATATCCGTCTTATTCGGTTGAGAAGGTGGGAGCTACACTGCGTGTGTGGGATATAGGCACATAGCTTGCAAAGCGTCAACTTTGGCCGATCCTCATTTTTCGTGAAATGGACCAATCTTGAGATTGATCCATCAGATCTTCGAGATCGTTGGACATCAAGGGAGTTTAACAATCCCCGAATTTCAACCAGTCCCTATCTCTTGGGACCCAACAAGCTCCGCGAAGCACATGCTGGGTTCGGACAGATACATGAATTAGGCGTAAATAGGAATATGTTCGAAATGAACTTCCAGTAGTGGAATATATTTGAAATGACCTTCGAGTAGTTCATGGGCCTCTGCCCGTTATCACAATAACTATCAGGTTCTCAATCAAAATACCATCTCAGACAAGTTCACTATTCCTGTCTAATCCTAAGTGGCATTCTGAATGTTGCGTATCCGAGTGTATTTATCTAATTGGCAACACGTTTTTCTGGTCAGATTAATTCAGAGATTTGTTATAACTTCGAATCTATATCCAATGCGACAGACTTTGGACAATTCCGAAACTCACTTAAAGTTATTAGAGAAAAACGTGTATGTAGGAATGCACAACGATGAAATATTTTATTTGATAAAATTATGCAAACTGATTAGGATTAAAAATTCAAAACAATTCCAGTTACACAAAATGAATGGGTCAGCATCAATGGCCCCAACAACGACGGTAACAAATTCCGTGCACACAAACACGCACACACCATCTTCCGTGCCAACGTCGTCTAGTAATAGTTGGCACCACATTCGACGTGTCCCTCTCCAACTCCGTCTCCGTCTCTGTCTCCGTCTCCTCAATCGCATTCTCCTCTTCACCAGGCAACTCAACTACCTCATTGACTTCAGGTTTATCCGATTTCTCCTTCCTTTCCATTTTCACTGCTCCTCCGCCATCGGTTTCTTTGACCGTGTTCGTTACTTCCTCAACAGATTTCACACGATCATGTGATCGACCGAACACGAAGGCATCTATTCGTGAGGTGCATATTGCGAGTAGTAGAACGATGAGTAAACACGAACGAATCATGATTCAGATTGATTTATCGATTGTCGATTGTTGTTCTTACGGTTTATTCGTGTGGTAAAGCTAAGGACCCTTAATCTTCCACTCGAAATGTTCTATGTTTAACTCCTTTCTCCATTTATATACGCTCATATGGTTTTGGGTAACACACAGATTTCAGATTTTTTTCATGCTGACAAAATCACGAGCTGTGAATTGCAATTCGAGTGAGTAACCATTGGACCTTATTTGTTCGGTGTATGACGGAAGTGCGATTTCATTCGAACTGAGTGCACAATTTCCGGGTACACTTAGTAGATACCATGTCACCTCCGAATTTAGAATTCATCTGACTGGGTTCAGTTGAGCTGCGAGGGACTGTTCCCGAAAATATTCTCATCCATAGGGATGCGGAACAGGTACCATCAAAAACAATCAGCGGAAATCGTGACGCAATTGCCAGTTGCACGTGGGTGAATCGCGGCCGTAATTTGGTATGCGAGTGTCATTGGCAGTGTGTAGATATTGGTTTGATGAACTAGGCTATTGGAAACTAATTCTTCTATATAAAACAAATGACGCTTATTGTTGTAGCTGCCGTCCGTCTTAGTCGTTAGGATGTGTTGGGCTGTTAGTTTCACTACTTGACACATAGTAAGATGCAATCGGAATTTTCCCAAACCGTTTGTAATATTCACAATGGTGGGACAGTAATGGACTAATGGGGAAATTGGGATGGAGCTTTTATTGAAAGAGAGGAATAGGGGACTAAAGATGAATAGAGAAGAGAGGATGGTCACTGGCCAGACGAGTTTGTGTTATCCGTCGATTTATAAGGGCATTTTGAAGATGAACATTGCCAAAATAGTAAGTAATTCGACAACTGTCTCAGAAGAGCACGCTGAGGGTCAACCGAAAATGTTTAGACCCCCGAAGTTGCTTTCACCTGAACAATGGCCCTTGAGGTATTCTCATCCACAATGGTATCTCACAAGCACATCATCCAAAACTCTTCCTGAGGAGCCTCGGTTCATCCCAGTTTCAAGATATCTGTTTTCAAAGCCTCTGAAAGCATTGTTGCCTAAATGCACATACACCAATCATATCTAGGCCATGTGTCAGTGTGTATCTAACTTGAGTAGGTAGAAATTTCTGTTCAGATCCGTCAGACGGTTTGCAATAACGTTGGTCCTACTTCCGATCTGACAGACATCAAATAACTCCAAAAACTGAGTGAACTCACAACGATGGGATATTTTGTTTGGTCAAATAATATGATGTGAACAACAGTATTTAATCAATGCCGTTTTAGTTACGAAAGATAACTGGGTCGATATGAACGGCTCCAACAACACCGGTTACAAATTCCGTCAATACAAATACGCACACATCATTTTCCGTGCCAATGTCGCTTAGTGATTTCTTCAAGCCTACTTGACTTGTTTATCAGGAATGCGATTGGAAGTTCCTATTCGGATAGTTTACTGAAAACCGATCACGGTGGTTCGCTGATAGTGAGATGTGGGTCAGGCACAGCCAAGCTGAGGAACGACAACAGTGCGGTCGGGAGTTGTCACTACTTTATACGTAAAATCTCCAAATGAGTGCTTCTGAGAAACTTCGTACACCTGTCTGTTTTTACCATATAAATCGGGAACTAATATATGAAACAATATATGATGAGTTCTTTTTCGTTCCCAACTCGTCATTCACATTAGCAACACTAAAATCCTGGGATGCTCAATTTCATTTCGTCTGCTTCTATTGTTCCTTTCAAATGGTTCTCATTGGGATTTGATGGACCGATTTCGACGGTGTTGAGCCTCAAGGTGCATATTCAGAGTAGCAGAACGATGAGCAAGTACGGATGAGTCACAAGTCAATTGGAGTACCTGATTATTGATTAGTGTTCTCATTCTTGTGTTTCTCATTTATTCACGTCGACCACATAATGACTGATCGACATTCTCACTCAGCTGCAATCCCCAAACGTTTCGAAGATTGTGTGCACATGAGAATACTGAAGGAAGTATTGTTTCACATTTTCGAAGTCCGTGAAATTTTACTTATGTAGGTGGACGAAAGGTGGGACGAAAATCTGATAAGCATGACTGGTTGCCTGTGCACGGGAATGGTGGTCAAACGGTATAGGAAGGGAAACACCATGGCCGCTGCACGAGTGAATTTCCAGTTCATTCGATTGATGCCAACTGGATTAACGTCCACACAAACCACTCTCACTTTGCAGGATGGTTGCATGGGCACGGAGGCTGTGTTTCACTACTGGAAGTGGACGAAAATGATTACAATGTCTGATTCTCAACGACAATCAGCATCAGTGTGCTCATGTAAATTTGTCTACAATACCACCATGAAGAAAGTAATAATTTTGCTTAGAAACATCCCCGCCTTTCTGATCGTATGGACATCATACCTGGAAATAGGTAGTAGTTTCATAATGCCGCACTCAGCTACAATTGGTAGTTAATCATCACTGAATAGGGCCACAATGACCCACGCTGTTTATCATTGTAGAACTGTTCCACATAGTCGAGTTACACAACCTATGATATATACATATATCTTTCCTAAAGAAGTAATATTGCGTTCCTGTTTTCTCATTTTCACAGAATGCGATGTCTCATCGAACACGGCAATACCCTTTTACCATCCCTCAGCTTGAAAGCTGTATCTCGAACAGAAACTCCTTTTACTGGTATCAATCCATACAAGCTCTGATAAATATCAGTCAGGTATTATCTTCTATGATGATGGAAGTAATTTCGAAATGGTGTGGACCAAAATTCCGAATGGTCTGCAAATGTTAGCTGAAAACAGAATAATTTCATTTTCGTCTAAACTCGACATATTGGCAATATGATCCGTGTACAGGTGGTCACTGTGTTGAAGTGTGAGAGCGATTGACATTTACCGTACATTGTGTAATAAATTCAAGACTGGTCTCTAGACAGTTGAATGATGAAATCTTGAGGAAATTTCCCGAAGATATATGGAGGGTTATCAAATAACAACCTCACGTTTGATGGACAGGGGATCTCAACCACATTGGGCTAATGACCGTTGTATTATGTTGTTCATTTGCAACAATCAACTGACACTCAAGTGCTGAGATTACTTGCACACTTGATTTCGACCGTGGAGACAACAACGGCTTTTAGCAGACACACTCGGGACACACTAAAAGTTTGTGTATGTGACTCGTTTGAAGGAAGTGATGGAAGTATTTTAAAGAACGGGATATATCCAGTATGGGTTATTTTATGTTTATAATCATGGGAATTTTTCAGTGGAAGTATTTGCTGTCGGAAACAGTTGAGAAAGTCGAAGAAGCAGGTGTTGGTTCTGTCGGGAAGGTATATAATTGTAATGGTTTTGATGTTTCTTGCAAGAGGACATGTAAGCATATCCACTGATGCTACTTTTGGCCGTTATGATTCATTCATTTTTAGCTGGATTAGGTCCGAGTCCTACCTCACGTGACATCTCGATAATGGCATGTTCGAGTGCATTGAAAAATGGTTCTAGTCAGGAGATTTCCAAAACGTCGTTTATACAATCAGTTTGTCAGATTGAATATTGAGAATGAACATTGAGAAAGTAGAAAAGCACAACGACGGAATATTTCATTTGTTCAAAATGAAGGAGGACAAAATCAATAAAACTCATAGTAAACGTCAAAAAATATCCGACATATTCTCCTCCATCTCCGTCAAATCAGTCTACTTTTCATATAAATTAGAATTCTGCATCGTAATCTTCTCAGACAACTCTATATTCCACTGATAAGCCGTGGTTATATCATTGAAGTTCGACGATTGTATTTGTATTATTAGGCAATTACGGATATGATTGTCTTGGTTTATACACATAAACTAGGACCAGCGAAATTCATGAGGGCAAACAAAACTGATTGGAGTACCTTTCGGAATACACACATCGGAAGGAGATGGAACGAAACAATTGGTTGTCAGACTCGAGGACAGCGAGAAATTGCCCAAGCTTATAGAATACAGATGTGGAACATGCATTGGAATGAAGCGAAGTCAATCGTTGTTAGATTCCACAGATGTTGACAGCTATCAAGAATGAGGTCACAGATGTAAACACTATTTTGTGAATGTAGATCACGGTGGTCGTATCACTAGGAAAATATGTGGAGGTGATGATGTAGAGATGGTTTCATCATCAGATGTACTGATGAGATTTTGAGTGTTAGCAAAATGGTTGTTGGGCACTGTGGGTTCAGGTTTGTGGAAAGCACGAAACTTTGAAGAACCACGGGTGTCTTTGAGGATGCTCTGGATAACTCGGATGAACCCACTAGCCAATTGAAAGCTAGGAAGTTTCGCTAACAGTCCGGGATAGTTCAATATATATGAACAGTTCTACACCGCACTTAGTGAATTACATTATGAACAGAGATAACTGCAAGGCATTCATGAGTTTGATTTCTTAGAAATATTTGCTATCCAAATATTAGGGGCGAACGTGGGGATAAAGACGGAGGCTTTTGATTGGAATAATGCATCTCAGATGAAAAAAGGTTTTACTTATAAATGATTCCAGATTTATGGACTTCGCGATGATTATGAAGAGTGGTTAACCGATTCATTTGTGGTACTTTGTGCATTTCCCGTATTCTACCATTTCATTCTCAGAGCATTGTACATAACGTTTTACCATTTCAGAAATTGAATGAAGGCACATTTCCAACCCATGACCAAGCGGATTTTGCTGGTGGGCATTCTGAAGTCCGTGGCAATAAATACCAAAGTCATACAACCTAAAGCGACATTCTAGTGCATCTACAGCGACTTGGCCGCGAGAACTGAAGTTATTAGAATCTATTTGAACGACCTTCGAACGCCTAACCAGAAGCTACATTGAATCAGTTTTCAGGAACGAATGTGTTCAGCCACTTTGAGATCGATGGGTGTGAATATTGTGGACAAGATTTGAATCACCCTTGTCTATTCCTATAACACCCTTTTTCTGTAAACTAGTATTTGCTAACGTACCTCATTTTGTCTCCTTTCTCTGTCTAGCCGCTGCACATTCGAGAGTAGAAAACGAGAATAAAATTCAATGAAATCTTTTAATGTGTTAGCACCATATCCGATCCGAGTTGCTTGTTCGTTTGGATAGTCTGAGTGTACCACTGCCGTAGTTTGTAAAGTCACTCTAGAAAGTGGTTTGAGCAAACGCATTAGATTGCATGATTTTTCAGATGCACAAATCATGCTCACACGAAATTCAGAAGTTCCAGTTCTCGGTACGACACATGAAGTTAACCAGTTTCAAATCAATTATTGAATTTTACGACTTACATTTGATGAAAAGAAATGCAACTACAACAAATATGAAATTGAGAGAAAAACCGCACTCATTTCGATTTACTGGAAATCACACACACTGCCCTACTCAAATCATACTTTCATCTGAGCATGAACAAACTCGATAAGTTTCTAACTCGCATTGCTATTCAGAACTGGTGATTTTGATAGAATGAGAAACGAATGGAATCCTTGGGTAGCAAAAGCATCCTAAAGGCACGCGTTCAAGTAGAAGGTTGAGGTGACAACACAACAAGTCGAATAAGTGAGCCTAGAGACCACAGTTCTACCAGATACAAGCATTACAATAATGGGAATCAACAATCATGAATTCAAACTTAATCATATTTCGTCCGTATTTGCTCGTCCTTCTACTGCTCGCAATATGCACCCCTCTCTCATTTCAATGCTCTCTCAATTTTGCAATGGCCCTTCCCCTCCTCCAAGATTTGTTCGTTATTCTCGTAAACAGGCTTACGGTCACCATATGAGCTTCGCGTCTCAGATTCCGTCCAGCTACAGTAACGTTTTCTCTATGAAGTGCGAATAGGTGAAATAATATTTCTTCCAATATTCCCGAGAATAAACAATCTTTAAATTGCTTAGGAAATATAGAAATGAGAGGATGGGAGTGTAATCGTATTTGGTTGGGCAGCCGGTAGTTGTGAGTGGGTCAGTGTAAATGTGAACGGCCAGAGTATAGCAGAATATGGGAAAGCTTCGAGTCCGGAGTGGAACGGCTTCATCCAATGGAAATTGAATTCCGTCTAGGAAGAACATTACACATACAGACAGTAAAACACCACCGAAAATATTAGTCAGTGGTGTGCGACAAGAATTGTCTGAGGCTTCCAATACAATAGTAAATAACTGGGAACGGGCGATGCAGATGAGAATTGGATGGAATTATGTAGTCTGTAGGCAACCCTCTGTATACTATGTCAAGATTCTCATTGTACGTGTACATTCTCAGATACTCACACACAAATTGCTCCGACGTCCATTTATCATCAAAGTTGACTTGTATCATGACTCATCAAACGATCTATTATCAATGTTCCATTTATGCAGATTTCTAATAACAACTTCAAATGTACATACTCAAAAAATAAAATTTCAACATACTCGATAACCAAATACTTACGTGTTGCATTGAAAAAGATCGGAAGATGAATGTGGATTAAACTGAACGATCAGGTTATATAACCAACGCGATGGAGCAAAGTAGTCTACATTACTCGACTGCATCCCGTGGATTGTCCCAGGTCATTGCTGGCTACTTGATCAAAAATAGTCACAAGCTTATGACCATCACCCTCGGTATTATGTCATTTTGGTCAATCACCGGTAGTCAAATGATCACTGGCCATCAAGATCCTTAGAGGTCGCTTCCAATACTGAACACGTTTATCAGTTTGTAATTATTTAGTCCGATTTATTGCACACACCACTGATTGTAATAATCGGATAAAATGCGGAATACACAACTGCATTTTCTGGGACAGACAATGCAATATGGCAAAATATGCACGGCCGTTTCGGTAGTAGGTTTTCACACCCACTACCTAGTAGAATTGATTCCACTGCTACCTACTCAATCCGACTCCCTTCTGGTCGTGTGCTAGTGGCCATCGAGGGTATTCATATATACACCCTCACTGCTGTATTCGTTCAACTCTCAATTCATATGTGTCTGGGATCCAGTTGAGACGCACGTGTTTGTCTGTTCGACTAACTTCGATTGTTACGACCTGCCTTCGAAACAGTGAGTTCTTGTTCTCTTGTATGTCATTCTCGGCCAACTTACAGTCTCTCGACAAACGTAAAAGAAAATATTGCTCTCTCACTATTTGTATTATGGATTGGCGATGGGACGATTAATTCGCTCAGATCAAACACTTAACAGAGTAGCTGGAAAATATGATTGAGGTGAACTGGATATGGAAGACGAAGATTCAAATTGAATATTTTCCTACTAATGAAGATTCAGTTTGTATTCAAATAAATCCATAAGAGTTTAGATCATGCCTAATCGAATGTTCACAAACCTCGGTGTGCCTGTCTCATCTGATAAAAGTTTCCAGTCTGCACACTCAGTTGTACGTTAAATAAACTTGTGTGAATTAGATGACCGACTCTTCCTGAGACCGTTTCATTGCGCACGCCAAATCTGTACACCAATGTTAGAATTGTGTACTACCGTGGACAGATAGATTCTGCATTATGTCATCATTGCATAGGGCCACGATGACATCCATACAATGTGCAGACCATGTTGGTATTAGATACAGAATCTGGACAATCTTTACCAAAAGAAGAATAACTCCAAACGAAATAAATAAAGCCATAGCATGTTTGATGAGCAAATATATACGTGTTGACTCAAAGAGGAGTAAGAAAGAGAAATTTCCATTTTACATCCAAATTTTCCCACTATGACAAACTATTTATAAGGAAACGATTAGTGACAAACAGATTTGTTTTCTTTGGTACTACAAATCAGACAAATACAACACGCGAACAAGGATTTGTAAAACCAGTCAGGTTGGTGATAGCGGATTCGAGTGGACAACTCCACCACTTGTTCTGCCGATTGCGTGTGTCTGTCTCTCGATCTCGATAAACATTGACCAGGTAAGAAGCAGTACCTTGACAAACACTTTCTCGTAGTAACGTGTTGGTAATCACCTCAGTTGTGGATAGGATTCGTTGGCCGACTCCAATGGAGCGGGTTTGTGACACTCAATGGATGACTTTGAAAACTTCATCTCGCGTCAGCTTGTGTCCCACATCGAGCGCATGTTCAAAGATAGCACTGTTTACAGTTTTGAGCGTTCCTTTTGTGAGACAGCTAAGGAAATGCTCTTGGACTCACTGAGAGAGACACCTGGTTGTTCTTCCACACGAATCTACTACTGTCACACTGGCAATTGCAACTGTGAATTCCTGTAAACACTGGGGTCAATTTACTAACTTCACCATGTTTACAAGATGCCGTATCTGTGTATTGCACTGGTCTAATGAGGAATAACGAGTAGACAATTCTGCGTTTGCTATACACAGCTTTCGAATAAAAATCAAACCACGAGAATATTTTACGGATTATTTCACTGTTGAAAATATTGTAGTGTAAAAAATATTCTGTGCTCCCAGTAGAAACAGTATTGGGACAGACCATAAAATTCCTCTCGAACTCAGTCGACTGCATACTACAATCAGGAGAAAACATGAGTGGTACGTTTACCCCAAAATCATGCACACAATGCTCATGAAATTACTCTTCAGTCTCACACTGAACAAATAAAGTCAAATGATTGCTCATCGAAATTGTTACTCACGATTCGTGATATTGACAGAAATTACTATGTACTGAAATCTCTGAGAATCTGAACACGACATGTTCGTATATAAATGGAGGAATGAGATGAGCACAGAAAAATTCAAGTGAAAGATTCAGAGTCCTTAGTTTTACCACACGGATTAACCACAAAAGCAACAGTTGGCAATCCAGAAACCAATCAGAATCATGATTCATTCACGTTTGCTCATTGTTCTACTACTCGCAATATGCACCTCTCAGATCTATGCCACTTTGTTCGGTCGATTACAAGATGACGTGAAACCATTGGAAGAACGAACAAGAACAGTGTACGAAATTGGACTAGAAAGAAGAACGAGAACGGAAAAGGAGAAATCAGTTGAAGCAGCATCAGCAGCATCAGCAGCAGAAGCAGTAGGGAAGAAGCCGGATGAACCCGAAAATGGTGAGACGGACGAATTGCTCGATGAAGATGAGAATGCCATTGAAGAGACGGAGATGGAGGGAGGCACTTCGATTGTTATGCCAAATATTGCTAGACAACGTTTGCGTAGAAGTTGGTGTGTACGTGTTTGTATTCGTGGAATTTGTTACCGTCATTGTAGGGGCCGTTGATGCTGACCCAGTTATCTTGTGTAACTGACGTTATTTTGATTTCCTCACCTTGTTCAGTTGCCATGATTTTATGAAATAAAATATTCCACTGTTTTGCATTCCTAATCTAAATCGTCTTCTTTAACTTTCACTCAGTTTCTGAATGGTTCAATGTCTATCGCATCGGTTTGTTTTCAAGCATTATTCCATACTCAGTGAGGGAAAACGCAAGGTTATTCTAGTCGTTGGATCACGTGCAGTTGACTCATGAGGGAAGTTTAGTCGGTAAACGAGAAAAATTAACCGTCCAATCTGAAGGGAATGTTGCAGTGAGATTTTCATATCAGGATGGGTGACAGCTTATGATAACGGCAGGAAACCACAATATCTGTGGTATTGAATATGTGGTAAAGACGTTCAATGATGGAATGGAATGAACAGCGCAAGGGAATTTTAATGATCTCGCCAGTCTGTTGTAGAATTCAGTGCAATGGTAAATTACGTGGTTATGTTGATTTAGAATACTAATCCATCCTTCCTAATCTATTCTAGTCCAATACAAAGATGTGTGTGTTTGGAAAATTCGGAATCCTCAGCTGGGACTGACATTGGATTGTTTGTAGTAGGTCCTTTTGAAATGGCCATCTAATTTTCGTTCTATCTAACGAAATACATCAACATACGATTTGAATGATTAGTGCGTGTTACTTTGGCTATATTCTGGAATGGAAAGCACCGATGAGTAGCTGTCTAATTCTATGTTGAATTCCGAATTTTATGAGTGGGTTTCGTTCGTCTAATGCGTACCAATTGATGCCCAGTGTGAAACCCGCACGTTTTTGGAAAAATTAAAAACTGCCTTTCCGGAACATTCAGAAGAACCTGGTCGGATTACTCACTGAAATGCTTCATACAATCGTTATTCCTACTACGGCAACTCAGATGTGTGATTGTAATTGGAGAGGGAGCGCATGATGACAATTACGTAGAGAGCTGGATGGTTCGTGGGTTCTGCACCTCTATTACGAGGGTATTCACGGAAACCGTCAACCGTCTGCCTTCAACATGGAACTTAGTGACTAAACACATTGAATACCAACAGGTTTCATCTGATGACTTGTCATGGATGCCAACAGATATTTTTTGCCCAAAATGCTGTTTATTACTTGTGGTGACTGCCACTGACAGCCTTAGAACAATTGGAAAATATTTCATCAAAATATATGCAACCTCTGTGTACAAATTCCATTGTCAATGAAACATATGGATTGGATCATTCTCTTTTAAAGATATTTTTGTCTTCCTACACCCATTTCCAGATCTCCTCTATCACACAATCCTCAGTTTGATTTGTTCGTTTGACATTTGTCCAACTCAAACTGGATACAACAGTATGATTGAGTATAACCTGATGAGAGATAGTTTTTACTGTACCCAACTTCATTTTACGTATTAAAAACACCAAAGTGAAACGTTAGTGAGATGACAATGACGTGGAGGCCAGTCGTCGTATTCCTCAAGGGACTCACCACATCCATATATTTTCATTGACAATGGAATTTGTACACAGTGGTTGCATATATTTTGATGAAATATTTTCCAATTGTTCTGAGGCTGTCAGTGGCAGTTACCACAAGTAGTAAACAGCATTTTGGGTTCATCCGGCTTCTTCCCTACTGCTAACACTCAAGATCTCATCAGTACATTTGATGATAAAACCATCTCTACATCATCACCTCCCCATATTTTCCCTGTGGTACGACCACCGTGATCTACATTCACCAAGCAGTGTTCACCTCTGTGACCTCACTCATGATAGCTGTCAACATCTGTGGAATCAAACAACGATTGACTTCGCTTCATTCCAATGCATGTTCCATATCTGTATTCTATAAGCTTGGGCAATTTCTCGCTGTCTTCGAGTCTGACAACCAGTTGTTTTGTTCCATCTCCTTCCGATGTGTGTATTCCGAAAGGTACTCCAATCAGTTTTGTTTGCCCTCATGAATTTCGCTGGTCCTAGTTTATGTGTACAAACCAAGACAATCATATCCGTAATTGCGTAATAATACAACAACAATCCTCGAACTTCAACGATATAACCACGGCTTATCAGTAGGATATCTGAACAAAAATATTATCATTATTATTATTATTGTTATTACTATTGATGTTGTTTTTATTATCAGCTAGTATTTAAGTGAAATAATTGATAAACCGGAAGTTATTCGAGCACATGCACACACCACACCGTTGTCATCAACGCACTAACAACATGCGCGCTCTATGGGTTGATCCACAAGACTGCGCCGAATGGATTCCGATGTTTCGCATATGCATTACATAATTGCGGAGATGGGCCAGTACAAAAGGTAAAATCTGGTGTTGCCAGTCAAATTACATGCTAGCTCAATATGGTTGAAGCCATGTGCTTCTGTATTTGCGTGGATAATTAGTTTGATCTTTATGCCGAGAAACGGCCGATGCAACCAAAAATGGCGACAAGTGTATCTGGAAAATTGGGAAGTTGTCTTGTCCTCGTATATGGCAAATCATTCAACCACAGGTTGCTTGTCGATACTGGTGCCGAGGCCAGCATTATTTCACCTCTTCTTAGGAAAAGCAACCTCAAATCATCACCCTTCAAATTGAAGTTGGAACATAACTCTACCACTTCATTAGAATGAACTTTGATCGCCTGACCGAAAGCCACATTGAACCAAATTTGAACAGCAATTGTGTTGCCGGTTTGATTTCGATTTGTGTGAACATTGTGGACAAGCTGTGAAACACCTTTTACTGTTCTTATTATGTCATGTTTCTGTACAGTAGCATTTGGTAACACACTTCATTTTTGTCTCCCATCTTTATTCCACACACAATACAATGAAGGATAGAAGATAAGAATGGGAACACCTTTGGAAGTGAATAAAAGAAGATATTCAGGTATTCCTTTTCCTAGTGCAGCACGGGAAGTTAACTAGCTTCGAATCGCCTAGTTAGTTTCACGGCTCATACATGGTGAGAAGGAATGTAACAACAATTATTTATCAAATTTGGAGAAAAAAGAACTCATTTCGGTTTGTCGAAAATCATGCACACTGTCCTACCAAATCATACTTTCTCATCTGGAAATGAACAAATCAACTCGGTAAGTTCCTCGCTAACAACTGTGAATTTGATAAAATGAGAACACACTGAAATCCATGAGGATTGAATTGAGTGCAAAACACATCGAATAAATGAGCCTAGCTACCTCAGTACTAGTGAGAGATTACACCACACGAACGGGATTTACCAATCTTGAATGCAATCCCAACCACATATCGTACAAGTTTATACCTTACCGACCGAACCGACATCAGCTTCTTCGACTTTCTCAACTGTTTTCGACAGCAAATACTTCCACTAAAAAATGTCTGGGTATATACAGTTCTTTAAAATACTTCCATCACTTCCTTCAAACGAGTCACATACACAAACTTTTAGTGTGTCCCGAGTGTGTCTGCTAAAAGCCGTTGTTGTCTCCACGGTCGAAATCAAGTGTGCAAGTAATCTCAGCACTTGAGTATCAGTTGATTGTTGCAAATGAACAACATAATACAACGGTCATTAGCCCAATGTGGTTGAGATCCCCTGTCCATCAAACTTGAGGTTGTTATTTGATAACCCTCCATATATCTACGGGAAATTTCCTTAAGATTTCATCATTCAACTGTCTAGAGACCAGTCTTGAATTTATTACACAATGTACGGTAAATGTCATTCGCTCTCACACTTCAACACAGTGACCACCTGTACACGGATCATATTGCCAACATGTCGAGTTTAGACGAAAGCGAAATTATTCTGTTTTCAGCTAACATTTGCAGACCATTCGGAATTTTGGTCCACACCATTTCGAAATTACTTCCATCATCATAGAAGATAATACCTGACTGATATTTATCAGAGTTTGTATGGATTGATACCAGTAAAAGGAGTTTTCGCTCTCGTCGTTCCACATTTTACCTTAGCTCGAAGAGTCTAATGCAAGAGGTGATATCAATACGGAAGACATGGCTCAGGATGCTGGTGGACGTTTCCACCTCGATGGAATGGAGGTTGTATCGAATTTCATTTAGTATTTAAAACTGAAACTCCCATCTTGTGCTTTCCTTTGTCCCGTATGGAATGCATAGTCCAAGATTGCACCAATCACGGTTTTGTGGATTTCTTTTGTTAGCCAACTAGAGAAATTCAACTGGACTCGTTGCTGTTCTCGGACATGAATCTAATTTCATCAATCTGACAATTGCAATTGTGAATTCTTTTGAATACCGTTGCCAGTTCACTAAGTTCACAATTTTTCACAAAACTCCGTGCGTGTATTGTGTTGATCTGATGCTGAATACCGATTAGATAATTCTGTGTTTGCCACACATGGTTTGCTAAATAACATTTGACGATGAGAATATTTTCCAAATTATTTGATTGTTAAAGATCTTGCAAATTGAAGCCCAAATCTCAAATTCTGTGCATCGAATATAAACATACAAATGAGAATCTTTTTTTGGAACAGTCCCTTGCAGTTCAACTGAACCCAGTCAGATGAATTCTAAATTCGGAGGTGACATGGTATCTACTAAGTGTACCCGGAAACTGTGCACTCAGTTCTAATGAAATCACACTTCCGTCATACACCGAACAAATTAGGTCCAATGGTTACTCAATCAAATTGTAATTCGCTACTTGTGATTTTGTCAGCATGAAAAAAATCTGAAATCTGTGTGTTACCCAAAACCATATGAGCGTATATAAATGGAGAAATGAATTACACATAGAACATTTCGAGTGGAAGATTAAGGGTCCTTAGCTTTACCACACGAATAAACCGTAAGAACAACAATCGACAATCGATAAATCAATCTGAATCATGATTCGTTCGTGTTTGCCCATCGTTCTACTACTCGCAATATGCACCTCACGAATAGATGCCTTCGTGTTCGGTCGATCACATGATCGTGTGAAATCTGTTGAGGAAGTAACGAACACGGTCAAAGAAACCGATGGCGGAGGAGCAGTGAAAATGGAAAGGAAGGAGAAATCGGATAAACCTGAAGTCAATGAGGTAGTTGAGTTGCCTGGTGAAGATGAGAATGCGATTGAGGAGACGGAGACAGAGACGGAGACGGAGTTGGAGAGGGACACGTCGAATGTGGTGCCAACTATTACTAGACGACGTTGGCACGGAAGATGGTGTGTGCGTGTTTGTGTGCACGGAATTTGTTACCGTCGTTGTTGGGGCCATTGATGCTGACCCATTCATTTTGTGTAACTGGAATTGTTTTGAATTTTTAATCCTAATCAGTTTGCATAATTTTATCAAATAAAATATTTCATCATTGTGCATTCCTATATACACGCCTTTCTTTAATAACTTTAAGTGAGTTTCGGAATTGTCCAAAGTCTGTCGCATTGGATATAGAATCGAAGTTATAACAAATCTCTGAATTAATCTGACCAGAAAAACGTGTTGCCAATTAGATAAATACACTCGGATATGCAAAGCTCAGAATGCCACTTAGGATTAGACAGGAATGTTCTTCTGCCAAAACGGTTGTTGAATGTTGATGTGTCAATCAACTTCGAGAAATGTTTCCCATGTTTGATGAATCTTTCCAAATAATGCTCTTTTGCAAGTAGTTTGCAGCTATTCGTAGAAAAATGTGATGCTGTAGGTTCTAGATGCTTAGAGAAGATGGTTATTGGTTGCAATGAGTCGTTTATGAATTGCTACAACACTGATCCGACAACCATGTCTTAAGTGTTTGTGCTTGATGCCAATAGGTGGAGAGGAGTGTTGTGTTGACGACAGCTTGCCCGATTGAAGCTGATGCTGCTTGTGTCGCGTCAAGGAATGTAAAGTCTCACTTGCTTCCACATAGAAGGTCAGTAAGAGTCTGCGTTATTTCGGTGCAGTAGGGATCAACCGGTGAAATAAGTTAACCAGGAAGAAGAATTTGGGTAATTACCCAAAATACTGAACTTGAGTATAGTCTTGAATTGTCGCTGGCTTGTGTGGGAGAGAGCGTATTCCGGAGGCTGAAATGTATAGTCATAGGAAATTGCTAGTGAACTTACCCAATTTGCATTTTCCATGCTTTTGGATTACACTGTGTTGACTAGGCTTCTCGGAAAGGGCGTACACGTGTCATCTTATCTTTCTCTGAAGAACTTGCCACCAGAATGTCGTCTGAGTACACGTAGACAGTGTTCGAAATTACATGTTGCTCGACTCATAAAGATTCGAACGTTTTAGTCCACATTACTGAGTCTGAGTGTCATGTGCAAACATCGAGTCAGTTCGAATATAATTGTGACAATGGAATTTTGAATGTCGGCCTCAGCTACTAGGTTTATTGTTAAGTTCCTACTAGGTCGATGCATCTGGAAACAAAAGAACCGAGCACGGCGTAAGTAAAATCATGAATTTGTGGAATTGTGAACTTGTCTGAGATGGTATTTTGTTTGAGAACCTTATAGTTATTGTGATAACGTCAGCTGTAGTTTTGTTTAGGCATTATTTGAGAGGCGGAGGCCCAAACACTACTGGAAGTTCATTTCGAATATATTCCTATTTACGCCTAATTCATGTATCTGTCCGAACCCAGCATGTGCTTCGCGGAGCTTGTTGGGTCCCAAGAGAAAGAGACTAGTTGAAATCCGGGGATTGTTAAACTCCCTTGATGTCCAACGATCTCGAAGATCTGATGGATCAATCTCAAGATTGGTCCATTTCACGAAAAATGAGGATCGGCCAAAGTTGACGCTTTGCAAGCTATGTGCCTATATCCCACACACGCAGTGTAGCTCCCTCCTTCTCAACCGAATTAGATGGATATGTACGGATATCACTTTCGTTTACGAACTCAGTCTGATCCGAACAGTGCTCCAAAACAACGGATATCTGGATGCAGTAATCGATAAACATATCATCACAAACTTAATAAAACTAAACACGAATGGAAGTCACGGCACGAAAAGCATACCGATTGCTCCGTTGAAGAAAGCCCAACTCTGTACACCACTTCAAATAGGATTTACCAATTCCAATGGGAGTGTTGAGTCACCCACATCGGTCAAATAGAATGGCAGTTATGTGGCAAAACTTTGGAACATATTCCCAACTGAGTTGAACAAGCAATCGACCCTGAGACTTCAAGCACTGACGATTGACGAACTGACAGGACATTGTCGTCCTCAATAGCTCAACACATACTAGTGACGCAATACCAATTTCACAAAGAAAGAGCGTTCTGAGTAAATACGGAACAGAAAATACGAAACTACTTAGATTTGTCTAAGCGATAGCAATTACACGATGGAAACCACCATTGTGCATACAGAAATAGTTGTATGTGACATTAATTTTACCATGATGAGAATCACGTTCGTAATTTTGTTGTCATGGCTTTGCTCGAATATAAACTGTGGCACTGACCGTTGTCTGTTGTATGTATTGTCTGGAGATACAGTAAAATCGTCCTGTGTGGTAATCGTGCAATATTGTGATTCTGAGTTTTCATTTCAGATGTGGTGGGTGAAATTCGTAGTTACGGTAGAGGGGGGGGGGAAGGAATCGGACTGTATGAGCATGACCAGGTGGACGGAAATGAGTTCTCCATAGGGATGTTCTATCTGCGGTTTGGTGTTTGGGATTCATGATATGATTCACCGAGGAATACAAACCTGAAACGGAGAGAGAATTCTGTCTGTCGACGACTCCCTGGTGTCGTGTGCTAACTAACAGAGCACAATGCTGGTGAAGATCGATACCTAGTATGGGATGCGTGACAGGTACTATCAAAAACAGTCAGCGGAAATCGTGACGCAATTGCAAGTTGCACGTGGGGGACTCGTGGCCGTAATTTGGTATGCGAGTGCCATTGGCAGTGTGTAGATATTGGTTTGATGAACTAGGTTATTGGAAACTAATTCTTCTATATACAACAGATGACGCTTATTGTTGTAGCTGCCGTCTGTCTTAGTCGTTAGGATGTGTTGGGCTGTTAGTTTCACTGCTTGACACATAGTAAGATGCGATCGGCTTCTCATTGTGGAGAATATTCCCAAACCGTTTGTAATATTCACAATGGTGGGACAGTAATGGACTAATGGGGAAATTGGGATGGAGCTTTTATTGAAAGAGAGGAATAGGGGACTAAAGATGAATAGAGAAGAGGGTATGGTCACTGGCCAGACAAGCTTGTGATATCCGTCGATTTATAGAGGCATTTTGAAGATGAACATTGCCAAAATAGTAAGTAGTTCGACGACTGACTCCGAAGAGCACGCTGAGGGTCAACTCAAACCTTTGAGACCCCCAAAATTGCTTTCATCTGACCAATGGCCCTTGAAGTATTCTCATCCACAATGGTATGTCACAAGCACATCATCCCAAAACTCTTCCTGAGGAGCCTCGGTTCATCCCAGTTTCAAGATTTCTATCTTTAATGCCTCTGAAAGCATTGTTGTTCACTACGAGATGATGGAATATCAGCTTGAAGTCTACATTGGGTTTGCCCGTTGTTCTGTACACCTGCATGTTTAACCGAATTGTTGACAAATTTGCTACTGCATATAGAAATTGTGTTCCGTGTGTTCAATTCTATTATGTCTACCTCCTATGCTGCTTCCTCAATGCACATCTTCAATCGGATCTGTTCGTATTTTGAACGACACAACCGTCTATCTTGGTGTCCCTGCATTAGGTTACAGAGTACCGAAGTATCAAGAGTGGTTCATATTCGATAGTTAGTTGTTGATTCACTGTGTGCTACTTCCCTCGCTATCTTGGATTAGGGGAAAAGACAAGGAGGAGAATCCGTGTGTGTTGGACATTCTTGACGATGCCCATGAATTGGAAGAGCAGTTTGTTCCTAATATTTATTCGTTTGCGGAAGAGATGTGTTCGAAAATGACACAAAAATAACTGCTGCTGCTAATCGCGCACTTTTCGGAAAATAACTATTCACAATAATTACTCACACAGCCATTCTTCTATAGTTCAGATTCTCACGTGTACTCATAGTGTGAGCTTATACTATCCTTGAATCCATGTGATTGAGTGTGATTGCATGCTGATCAAAGTGTGATATAATTTGACTATTCTTCCATTCAATCCGAGATCAACGATCAGAGATCAAATTACAATCACTGACAAACAAAAATAGAAGCAGAGAAACGATTCAGAGCATTTTTTTAGATGTGTTGATTCAGGTCAATTGCGTACATTGTCGTCTGAAGTTCATCACACAGTCCAACTACAAATCGAACTTCCGTCTATTGCCCAACCAATCATATCAAGTCAACACACGAACATTGGTGGTCATCACTGGAAAACACGGTGGAAATCGGCAGATAGTCAGACAACTCATGTGGATATATAAATGGAGGACTGGTAGAGAGCACAACGAGTCGACCGAATAGGGGAGCCCAAATCATTGGTCAGCATTGAAGGATTCAATCTGAATAATGACAAACCCATGTTTTCTCATTGTTCTTCTACTTGTAATGTGCACATTCCAACTCAGCGGCCTCTCAACTGGTAAAACAAATGTAAACAACAAATTGGATCAATTCGATCGTGCATCGAAAGTTGTCCAATTACCTGATGAGAACGAGTATGAGGTGGACAAGATGGATCTTGTGCCAATAATTACCAGGGAAGATATGTATGGCAGATAGTGTGTGCGTGTTTGTGTTAAAGTAATATGTTGGCGTCGTTGTTGGGGCTAGTGAGCCTGTTCACGTTCTCGATGTATTTTGATTCTTCCGACTGATCCCTTTTGATTCATTCAAATAAATATGTACTTTGTTGTGTACCATGAAATCTTCACTTATTCCATTATTTCGAGTCACAATTCGCCCGAGCTAGGGAATTTGTATTGCCATTTTGATTGGTACAGATAGCATTTCAATTCCATTCGCACGATTTGCAGTGTTGCTATTAGGCAATTGCGCTGCCATTGGTTGTTCGTTTTCGGTAATATCAGTTAGTCGTCACGGATTTCCCCTAGTCAACGTCACGGTGGAGTCTACCATTTCAAAGCGGTTCACTCAGTGTGTGAAGTTGTACACCGCATTTCTTTCCATTCATACTTGATCCATCAGGCACACTGAATGGTATAACAAGATGTCAGTGTAGATTTATTTCATGTCCGGAATGGTTCATGTAGTTTGGTGTTTTCGTGATGATTCTATCGGTTCTTCAAAGTTGTAATCTGTGCTCTAATTAGGGTTTAGATTTTCTTTGAATTATTCAAATTTCTCACTCTACGTATGTTCATATAATGACGAGGAATTACGAATTGGATTTGGTTTGATCATATCGACTGGTGTAATCCTTGGTAGATTTGGTGTATAATGACATTGACAAAACTATTGCGTTCTAGGCTGCAGCTCATGACTGATTCAACCTATTTCCCTCAGCGTACCCATTTTTGTTTTCCGTCTGCCGTTATGCGCCACACCTGCTTGCACAATGGACCACACATCGGACGCTGGTTACATTTTCGCCAGGTTGGTGCAAAGCTGGCGACATTGGTGTACTGGCCTGCCCACGTTGGCTTGCGATATACGCGACGGAGCAGTTTCCTTCGGCTGACTGAAATACTCCAACGATGACTCCAGTTGTGTGTGAAAGTCATTTAGGACAAAAATATTATCTCCGTATCGACCGTAGGTGTGCATAGTTTCTATCGTACCACTAAGTTTCCCGTTTCCCAGCCTAACGATGAATATATAAGCAAATACGCGGCCTAGTTGTGACCATATGGCTATTCCATCGGTCTGACGATGTTATTCTCCATTGAAGGTAAACTGGACATTGAAAGTGCATCAATACAGTTGTTCCTTCACATTGGCTACTGGGATACTGATATTGGTTTGGTTTTCTACGGTGAAATCGCACAAGTAATTGATCGTTTCCAGTAACGGCATGTTGGTAAACAAAAATTTCACATTCAAAGAGGCCATCGTTATTTCTGCAGCATTTCGCTGGCCAGATTGGCAAACCAAAAATCGGTAGTCTAATCGGAGTGCTTAGTTATCCGAACAATAAACCGCAAAACATCGGGACGGAACGTGGGTTCCGTAACCCACTATGAACGGGTGGCTGAATGCTCAGTTCATACGCTCTCCGGATTAGGCTAAACATCCTGGGTGTCCAGAGAACCTTTGTGCTACATATGCCGGTGAGAATACTGTTGTACGCCTCATACGCCACTCACAGCTGGTTTGGAACTAGACTACCTGATCCACAATTCAAAATCCACAGTGGGTTTGTCATTTTACTCGGGATAGTCAATGCACCATTTCTCCGTTTTCTGTTCGGATTATGTTGAAGCATCTCTTCGGTATTCGTCTGCATTGTACTGATGCTAGAATAGCACAGACTTCTTGCACACATTTGATCAAGTTTGCGTCTCCCACGAAATTCGAAGATACAAGGGATACCGTGGCATTTGGGTACCGAACCGCCATGTGCTTTGGACGAGAGCGCAGCACCCGTATTGGCCCACTACTTACGAGAGCTTCCTTTGATTCTTCAGTGTGATGGTAATCAATTTATAAAAAAAAGATAATATAATATTGGAAGTACATATGTGAGATGCTTTATCATCCCGGAACACACATAGTTATCACGTACATATTACTCCGACCGTGTGCCTCGACTGACAATAGTGCAACATTGGTGTTTGATCTATTTTGCTGATTGAAGTTCATGCAACAGATAATGAAGATCTCGTGAAAATGCGAAGAGCGTCAGCCTGTGACAGTTTGCTCCAACAGCTCCTATGGAACATTCAACTGTGAGCGATATGATGAATTGCCACAACGGCTTCGCTAACTGCGTAACTCCGACTTCTGTGGTTCCTGTTTTGTGAGTTGTAGAGGATGAAACTATAACAATTATGCCCATTTTATAATTGCCAATGAATCGATTGATAGTTATTTACATGGCTGGAACGATGTCGCTGTGTTTTGTGCAAACACAAACCATGTTCGTCACAATAAGACCGAGATATACCACGAGAACGAGAAATGATTTTGTATTAATCGGATCCAAGATACAACGCGGCGAACTGGAAAAAATCCGGCGACCTCCCACTTGTCAAGTAGGTAGATGCATCACCAGAACCACAACTAGATGAGCTATCACGGGATGCTCAGTGGGGTACGAACAACGCAGTTTTGAGTATTTGGATATGAGAAATTTAGGTAGATCATCCATCGAATAAGGTTCGTGTCCCTCAAAACAATCATACACTATGAAATCAAGTTGTGCTAACCCGTGGGTGAAATATGTGATACTATACGTCGGCATCATTGACGATCGCGTTTCTTGATAGAGTAGATTTTCTGTGATGCAGACAATCAGTGATTGCTCTCGGCATGTGGATTTCACAAGTGTAACTACGTGGATCGAGTATTGGTAGCAACTAATACACAATTATTAATTCATTATCATTCACTTACCAAATAGTGTTATCGCACCTCCCATTTTAGTGTGACTGTGTGAATATTGAGCTCCATGATTCCCCAACTGACGGGAAACTGCATTAGACAAAAGCGGCTTATTTGCTCTTTTTCCAATTCAGAATGACAATGCTGATCAAGATGTCAGAAATCGATAAGGCACGAGCTATCATAGGACTTGAATATCAGTTGCAGTGATTCTGATGGGACGACAGTGGAACTGACAGGATTGGAATATCTCGGAGGCCATTGTGGGCTCTACAGTTGAAATATCTGAGATCGAAAACCACGTGACTGAAGGAATGGGACCAGAAGTCGGTGGAGAGGATCGGAAAAGTGATTCATGTATTGGGGACTACTGAAGAAGACAAATCGTGTTCGATATATGTTCATACTTGAAACAGGTGTTTCGAATTCAACTGTTATCTTCTTCGTTGAATGCTAGCTCGTCAAACTTCATCGAGGGGATTTCGACGACTACTTCAACGGTTGTTACTAAGTCTACGACTTGCTTTTTGTTCATCCGACATATCATCCTGGCAGTTAGTAAAATCAAATGGAATTTTTTCTGTGAAGCCGTAGGGAGTTATTTATACTCACGTCTTTCAAGTGTCCTCTGATTTCGATAAGAGATTTTGCAGTCTTCACTCATTCCACACATTTTCCTTGGTTTCAAATGGACTGTGTTTCCAATTTCATTTAAATCTTCCAGTCCGCAGTGTAACTAAAAACTATATTTTGTGGAAAATTATATTTGGTAAAAGCCTCCAATAAAATAAGCCTCAGATCCCTCATATGTCTCCTTTTACAACACCACCTTTCGAATCAATGTTCAGTTTCATTTTACTGCGGTGGTCTACACAACGAATACAGATATAACAGCAGTGACTGGAAAAGGTGCGTGGGGTGGGAGAGCTATTAGTTGGGTTGTTTAGATGACAGTGTCCTTAGTAAAGTAAAAGTGTAGTTTAGCGAACCATGCGAGATGGAAATTTCTTTCCACCAAACCATAACTTGTTTATGCTGTCAAAAGCTAACATCCTAATGTGCTTCCCCTATTTGATTTGTGTATTTGTAAAATTATCTAGCAAACACTATGAAATGCAGTAGACACAATTGGAATTTCTTCCACTACGATAATGTCTCGTTCAATCTTATCCGTTGATATAACCTGGTTTTCGATAAGGGATCTAGCAATGATCTTGACGTCTTTCAACAGCAGGCCAGGAAAGGTTACAGATGAAGCACACAGTCAGTGAGTTAGGACACCTGCAAGGACAAAGCACTTGACAGGATGAGTGAGTATGGAATGGAATTTAAGGTGTGAAACAGAGAAAGACAAGTTTCTAGATTTACAAAAATGGAACCAACATTTTCACAGCAAGTAAGGTTGTGTTCCGTTTACCACCGAAGGTGCTTTACTGAATCAATATGACTCATTCGTCCCTCATTTTTGTAATGGGAAAGCAGTCGTTTTGAAATTGGATTGCTTTTTACCGTTAAAAAGGAAAAATATAATGCCACCGCACTAGATTGCGTTGAAGCTTAATTTGTGCGCACAAGACCAACCTGAAATCTGAGCGAAATCATTTTGGAGGGTAGGAAAATTAGAATCGCAAGCACATGGCATACCAGGCAGGACATCATCGGTATATTTGATGAGAATAGTATTTTCATTTTCAAAAACTGCAGGAAAGTAAGCAGAAAGTGAAATCAGACACAATGTTGTCCCTTGGAGAAGGCCTTGGGTAGTGGTAACAGAAGGGGGGTTAGTGTTATAACGAGAATACAAATGCGGGTAGATCGTAAGCTCACGTAATGCACTGCCACGATATGCTTTCAAACAGTATCAATACGTGTTAGTACACATAATTATCGGACTTCGTCTTCTGCTCGCTTTGCGCGTTACAAGTGATGACTCTACCAAGATCAAATAAAAAGCCCAGGATTATGTTGGAGGTTCAGAAAGATGAGATTGTTTCGAAAGTTAGGTCGCTATCGACTGAATGTTGACTAACGCAGGTGATGGGCGGCCAGACGTCACTATTCGCGAAGCTCTCCCAGAATGTTGTGCTGGCCCATGTCCTTCCACTGCAGAAGTCTGCAAAAGCCTGGAATGTTTCTCGATGGAAAACCACATGTGCAGTTTTACTTAACAAGATTTCCTGTCGTGAGCCGCTCCTCAAAACTACTGTCTTCGTTGAGTTGCGAGGCAATTGCCCGCGTTATTGAAAATGCGATAATAATAGATATTGTCGATGGTGGGGCATTCGTACAATTACGACTTTTCCTGAATAGTCTTCGTCTCCCTTCAGCACAGCGATGGTAATTCAACAACCGTCATCAGCAAGATGATGAAAACATTGGACAATTCACTCGTGGATTGAGGCACTTGGCTACCCGAGCATGGATCTCGGAATATTATTACCAACCGCATTCTCGAGCATGTAATCGAAGGCGTGCGAGTACCAGGTGTACGTAAAAGATTGTTGGAGAAACCACCGCCCTACCTCGACAAAGCATTTTAGGAGGAGATAGCCGGTACCTTCGAGGAGAAGGGCCACCGATTGCTACAGTCTGTGGTTATATAGAGGATACCATGCACACCAATGTCCCCATAGATCAAGCATTCAATAGTGTAATTGACTGGCATTATTATGCTGAGCTTTGTGATGCCTCGATGACTAAAGCTGTTTTATTAGAATTTATTGATGGAGGCATAGTACAGTTGAGATGGATAAATACGGCCACATTCTGTACACTAATTAGGACCACAGCATAATCAATAATGAGAGGCGTGCCTGCCCAAGTGGGACAGAAATAGTCAGTAAGGGAATGGTTATATCAGAGATCCGAGCGAACAGACAAACCCCTCCTTATCCCTTCATCATCGCCATCGCAACCACGTTTAGTCCACTCATTGAAATAGACTTGCTGATCAAGCTAGATCACCGACTGGATCTAGTAATTAGTTTTCTAATAACAACAACGCACTCGACACCACTGTTGAGATCAGCTAATGTAAAAGGGCGAGTGAAAATACGTTCCCAATAGAACCCATAGGAAACAACGAAGAGAGGTACACTGAAGACATTTTGACAATGTTGATGGATGAATGCGACTAAGGTGAGGAAGAACTGATGGTTGCAATAAACCATAATGGATTAAAATTGAAATGATCCAAATGTCGCTTCATTCGCAAAGAAGCAAACTGCCTAAGGAACGTGATCTCCGAAGATGGAACCCAATCTGACTCCTCGAATTTCGAACAAGTGAATTCGTGGCCAGTACCCCATGATGTTGACGAGGTACGCAATTTCCTGAGATTGGCGTCACACTACAGGAGATTCGTTGCTAACTTCGGTAATGCCGCCACCCCACTGCACTTGTTACTGGGGGAGTTCAAATTTTGCATGGTCCGGATAGTGTGACCGAGCTTCTTATAACTTGTGGCTGAAACTATATTCCATTAGATTGTTGGCACTCACCAACGTATCATCGACAGCGGAGTAAAATCTCTAGACATTAACTCCAGCATTGTGAGTATTGAAACGATGTTTTATAGCAAATAGGCGAGGATGGCCCTGAACACATGATAACCTGTGGCCGTCGGTGCCTATTAACTCCTAAATTAATTTTTATGTCACCAGGGGAGAGATGCTCTCCTGTTATATTTCACAAAATACCACTGATGCCATTTACTTAGGTCAAACTTCCTAGTTTTCACTGATCATCAAACGCATCAATGGCTTGATAATTAAGAGAACCGTGAATATCAGACAGAGGCGGCAGCAGTCCTTACGAGAATCCGAATTTGTCTGTTAACGTCATCTCGGCAAATGAGGTTCTAACGCTGATGCTGTCCCAAAGAACAGCCCTCTATCGCAGGCCCGCCTGCATTGTAGAGCAGAACACGTAACGCTAGTGAGATTTGGAAACGCAGGACCTAGCTTGTATGAGCATATTTATGCTACGGACCTCAAAACGGCAATAATTTCGAGTCAAGCCAAGCAAGTACTTCATTTGTCCGGAAGGGGTAAAATCTCAGCGAAAAGGGATCAGCTACGTGCTTTTACAATGGCAGGAGATAAGTGAAAGTGAAAAAGAACGATTGTGTTTGAATCATGCTGACCAGTACACTCTGTTCGTTCACAAAGAATTTAATGGAAAAGGACAATCGTGATTAGATGGGCTTTACTCGCAAGTCGTTCACAAGTTTTTCTTTTGAAACCAGAAACCCTGCTAGATACGGAATAACCGGGTTATGAAGCCTTGTAGTTCAGGCACATACCAATTTGGAATTCAAACATCTAGAAAAGTGGAATTGCTGTGAGTTAGAGCTGAGTGTAGTGGAAATGTATCGCCAGAAAGTCTAAAGCTGAACAGCAATTCACATGCAGAAGAACGGATCTTTTTCCACGAAATTCAATAACTCAAATTGGATTGTGTTATTGCACTTAGAACTGCTCTTGATCAATAAAACGTTTTGACAAACAAACCAGGGAAAATGAGAGGGCAGCGGCAAAACCAGTGACAAAGCACACAAGCCTGAATAAACTAAGACATGATGTAGGTCGGTACATTTAGAGACCTCTGACGAAAGATTTAAAATGTCAAACTTTTTATTACCTTGAGAAGATAACTTGTACATGATGAGTCCACTTAAAATCTGTCAAACTAAACATATCAGAGTAACTATGGCATTGAACTCCTTCCACTCTTGAACCTTCTGTCATGAAGGCTGGATAATTTGACGGGGATTTGCGATCAACTGAAAACAGTACTTCTGCTCAGTGATATGGAATAAGTGATAATTCGACGACGTTATTGGTATGGCATACCTGGAGGACGATTCACACAATCGGGGTCATTGACAATGAATCTGGTTTACACAAGATCATCATTCTACGGTTCATGCATAATAAGGATTCCAGCAGTCAACATCACACAGCAGAGCAACATTCATGTATTTAGCACGCAATCAATCGTACGAATTTTCGTTTGTACGCCTTCACCTCCCTGACATTTTTTGAGAACTTTTCACGCTTTCTAGCGTGGGGGCTGCTGTAGTGACCTCGATCATCCTGGAAAACGACCGTTTCCTGGACGCCATTTTGGATCTATTTTCTCTATGACCTTTTCTGACGTTTGATATCAACCTCCCTGTTTTGTTCGGCTGCGTACTTTCATCTGGACCGAATTTTCCGGGGTTTCCGTTGACCTAGTTTTGAATCACATCCACTTTCTGTTCTTCGCTGATTGTACGCGCTTCCGGTTAGCTTTCTGCTCACCCTTTGCTTTCATTTCCATTCGGTATATTTCTCGTATCAGTGCCCTGTATATATGGAATACACTTCCGTATCTGTCAACCGAATTGCGTCTTCTCTATTCGTCCGATAGGGGGATTACATTAGTATTTCGCTGTGACAGCAAATAAAAGAGACGTTCATTAGCAGTGTTCAGACTTCTTCTATAGGTCTGGAAGCTTCATTGCGATGAATTGACTTAAACTCCTCATAAACACCTTCCAGATGAAGGAAACAATTATTTTCAAATTCACCCAAGATCCAAGGTAATATGTGGTATGGATCGATTAAACGTTTTTCTGATACAGTCACCTATTAAGTTTTCGACATCATGCGGTATGTAGTTCGTTTGAGACACGCGACCAAGAAGAGTTTTCAGTCCATTCTATAGCTGGTGGGAAGACTTGTCTTTGCCTAGGGTACTTACGTATAGTCAATCAAGATAAACAATTTCTTCTTTGATGTACAGGTTAACCAGATTTACTGCAGACTTATTGTACGAACAATATGCTTTTTCTTTCAGCCCCCGCAATTTATCCAGGTTCTCCGAATCAAATCGATTTTTAAGCATCAAAATACTTGTTCGTGGACAGTGTGTCTCGTAACAGAAGTTCAAATAGCTCATAATATCAACACCTCAGGGTCGTAAAATAAATCCTATTTGGAAGAAGCCACCATATTCTGAAGTAAATGAGTGTTGAACGCATCATGATTCCGTAAATGAATCTTCCGAACTGGGTTCTTCGAAGGGCTTTGGCGATTGCATTTCATAAACATTTTAGGAGGAGCTTTGGCAAGAGTTGACAATGGTCGAAGTTTCTCACCGGGGCACGAATCACAGCATAAAAGATGGATGGCCCGCTCACAGAGAAGCAGTTCAGACAAGCATTATCTTTGGTGGGGGAATTGCCAATGACATGGAGGGACACTGAAATGTGGAATGTCTTGTCGGAGCTGTTAAAGTCTCTAGATACAATAAGAGGTGAGCTGTCAATCCACTCAATAGTGACAAACTGAATGAATCCAGAATGTTGGATAGTTCCGTGGAACTACAGTCTGGAGTTATGTACGGAATAGATATAAACACACAAGAGCATCTGAGGATAAAGCGTGTCTAGCATTTAATGGTTTGACACCCAATATTTTGTGTGTCACGTGTAAATATGCATGAGAATGAACCACACCAAAAATGAAGTACGTAGGTTAATAATAAATAACACCACAGTTCGTGTATATCAAAGACTTTAGCAAGTAGCTTATGTTAGACATTTTTGACATGACTGAACGGGATGGGATGCACAGATATTATTGATCCATTTCCAGTTACTTCCATGGCAAATAGGTGAAACCTGGTGAGCAGAAGTTACTGTCGTACAGATCAATGGCGCTACAGTAGTTGGTGCAGTGGTCAAACATTGGAGTTGCCGCTGTGGAGGTCCCTATCAACAGCCCTCAGATTAATATACTAACTCTGAAAAAGTGAATCTATCCGAGCTCTGCAGAACCCTGAAGATTGATTAAAGGTGGACTGTTCTGGTCCGTGACCCCAGCTCTCGTAAGAAAACATTTCTTCCTTCGAATCAAATCGGTAAACTGGTACAAAACAGGTCATTCACATGAGGTGTGCAGTGATCACAAAATCCCATGCCTGCAAACATTTTGGCTCAATGGATATCGATAAGCGACTCTCGTGACTGGCTGGTCCTGTTGCACTTGGAATAGATGGTTTGGTTCCGATTGGTTCAGAAAACTGTTGGCCACTGATTGAATCATCAGTCAGTTTCACTGACCCCAAACCTTTTCTCCATCCTGAACGAGCAATGAAGCACTGTCTGCCTGGAAGAGCATGAACTTGTCTCAATGATCCGAAAAAATGGTAACGATTTTGAGTAAATCATAGCCAAAGAATTGAACCTCGATATTCAAAACAAGATTGCTTCGTAAATTCCGTGGTAATGAAGTAGCAAATTATAAACGTGCGAAATGTATAAAGACATCAACTGTATGGCCACAACGATTCACGAGCAATAACCAGAGTTCAGCAAACTCGAGACCAAATACGATGACCGCGACAGTTATGGGCCAAGTCGAAAATATGCCACGGGACATATTAGCAAAATATTGGATTGACTGTGGTTTGGACTGTGTTTCGAAGCTCCACCCACCGTTGAACTCGTGAACTTGTGAACTGAGGCCCGTTGTCCAAAATCTAGGGTCCTTGGTATTCTATGCCAGGCAAAATGATTCCGTTGGATGTACTCGTGGTACTCAGCAGGTCGTTTTCGAAGAAATCACTGTCAAAATCAATCAGAACAAGCAAGTGTTTCTTCACTTGCCCCAAAATATCTATGGCCATACTCTGTCAAGGGCGAGTACGTAGTACTCAACTCAACTCAACATTGCTCCTTTCTTTTACCTGTTCTCATGGTTTCTGCATGATTCATATCGTGGTACGCAGTCTTTGATCTGAGTGCTCATATGAGACTAGTATGAAACTTCCTTTGCCCAGCGATGGAGCTGTTTATGCGGTTCTGAGGAAACTGTTGTCCTTTCATTGAATCGCCTATGTGTTGTCCAGGCGTAAGTAATCAGTATCCTTTGAATATCAGCCCGTTATCGATAAAGAATAATTCTCAGTTTTCGTCATTGGGATAACGTATCCACGATAACCATCTCAATTTCGGGAAGATGGACCTAATCATAATCCTGCTTCTGGAGTTTGAGAAGTCGCAAACATAGGTTTGCACAATGTATCACAGACCATTTTGATGCATATGTACACAAGAATACTGCAGTCAATGGGATTTCGTATAGTTAGTAAAATAACCAATGAAACTGGGACAAGATTGAAGTGGATGAAGGGCTTTGGGAACGAACAGATAGGGGAGGATGGATGAATGTTGGGCCACCAGAGTAGGGTCATGCTTGTGGAACATTCTCGCAGCGTGCAATCTCCCGGATTATAATTGAGAAGTGCTTGGGCCTCATTATATCCGAGCAATCTCGTATTGTTAGTGTCACATATGACCTTGATCAAGTTGTTCAGATTTAAACTTAATTTATCCTAAATCAAATGTTTCGTACTTGATTATCTGAATAATTTTTGGTTGATGATGTGATCATTGCGATATGACTAGTCATCGTAATTTGAAGCCACAGGGAAAATCCTCATTCATTCGGTGAATCAATTTTCACCATCGACAAATAGATGGGGTGGTTTTGGGAAGCCTTCTCGGACCTACCCTGGCAGATTACTTGGAACAATTAATACGACGAGACATTTCAAAACAATATTCAACTTGAATCTTCGTCTTCGATGTCCAGTTCACCTCAACCATATTTTCCAGCTACTCTGTTAAGTGTTTGATCTCAGTGAATTAATCGTCCCATCGCCAATCCATAATACAAATAGTGAGAGAGCAATATTTTCTTTTACGTTTGTCAAGAGACTGTAAGTTAGCCGAGAATGACATACAAGAGAACAAGAACTCACTGTTTCGAAGGCAGGTCGTAACAATCGAAGTTAGTCGGACAGACAAACACGTGCGTCTCAACTGGATCCCAGAAACATATGAATTGAGAGTTGAACGAATACAGCAGTGAGGGTGTATATATGAATACCTTCGATGGCCACAAGCACATGACCAGAAGGGAGTCGGATTGAGTAGGTAGCAGTGGGATCAATTCTACTAGGTAGTGGGTGTGAAAACCTACTACCGAAACGGTCGTACATGTTTTGCCATATTGCATTGTCTGCCCCAGAAAATGCAGTTGTGTATTCCGCATTTTATCCGATTATTACAATCAGTGGTGTGTGCATTAAATCGGACTAAGTAATTACAAACTGATAAACGTGTTCAGTATTGAAAGCGACCTCTAAGGATCTTGATGGCCAGTGATCATTTGACTACCGGTGATTGACCAAAATAACATAATACCAAGGGTGATCGTCATAAGCTTGCGAATATTTTTGATCAAGTAGCCAGTGATGACCTGGGACAATCCACGGGATGCAGTCGAGTAATGTAGTCTACTTTGCTCCATCGCGTTGGTTATATAACCTGATCGTTCAGTTTAATCCACACTCATCTTTCGATCTTTTTCAATGCAACACGTAAGTATTTGGTTATCGAGTATGTTGAAATTTTATTTTTTAGTATGTACATTTGAAGTTGTTAATAGAAATCTGCATAAATGGAACATTGATAATAGATCGTTTGATGAGTCATGATACAAGTCAACTTTGATGATAAATGGACGTCGGAGCAATTTGTGTGTGAGTATCTGAGAATGTACATGTACAATAAGAATCTTGACGTAGTATACAGAGGGCTGAGTACAGAGTTCAGATATATTCCAATGATCGAAAAAGGCCACTATGTGTTCGGGCAATCCATAGTAATGACTGATTTAGTGTAGATGTGGACTATTAGTAGAGGGGCATAAAATGGAACTGCCCGGAATCCCAGGGTGCACGGTGACTTTTAATGTAGACCTATTTCTGCCTAGAATGTACAACACGCATTCTGAGAGCAAAGCGCTAATAAGTCCGTCTTGAGGGCAATCATTCATGTCAATCCCAATAATTCCATGGTGTAATCCCAGTTAGGATACCTTATGTATTATGCTAAATTATTGTTCCTTCTTTAACTATTAGGAGAATGAGGATATTTTCTTCGTCATATACTTTGTGTAGATGAACGGGACAACTATTTTATTTCTACTTGTTTGATCTTTCTCGTCGAAACTGCAGATGAATTTGAATGGAACCGAATAGAACTGAATCAAATCGAACCCTTCATGAATATTTTCTTCCACACTCTTTCTGGTACCATACTGCTCCCGATAACTGCTGACCTGGAATACAGGGAGACGAAATTTGTCTGCTTCATCTTGTACTCGCAAACTGTGAGTCATGCTGCCCTGTTCGAATCCTGTGACTGGCACTGAACAAGAAAATGTGAATTTCCCATTACCGGATTCAAACGATCCACTTTTTTATCGAAAAGAACTACTGGGTGACGTAGTTACAAAAAATGACGCCATATTTTCACGGCCGTTCTTCATATTTCCATTATATAGGTTTGTAGTTCCCTCTTCACTAGCTACACATACCAATCATCTTGATTTCCGATTTAGTTATTTCCTGTTGTATTGCCAGCCAGTCTCATGGCAACGAATACATAATCACTGAAAAAGGAAAATTTAAGAGACCATAGTACTGGCACACTGATCATGGGTTAAGTGATTGACACATAAAGTGACTACAGATTCCTGATTTATTCCAATACTATGAAGAAAACGGATGGAATCAGTAACATCGAACAAATACATCGATTAGACAGAAAAAATTAAATTAACCTTCCTTGATAACCTCTCGGTTTGTTCTACTATCAATAATTTTCCGTCCCACTGGAAGTGAGTTTCCTGTTATTTTCGTTGGCCTATGGATTTGTGATTACCATGTGAACGTACCGTCAGCTGACACTGTACTGTGTTCACTGGAAGTGTATCCACCCCTGAATGGTTGAATGTCTACACATGCTACTGATAACGACAAAAGTAGCTAGGTTTTGACATCCGACAAAAAGACCTTCTGGATTGTCCGCTTTAGATGATGATGACCAATACCGAGATTTGCTAATTAAAATGCCAAAAAATAGTTCATTTTATCGCGGAATGATTGTAAAAAGCTACCGAAGTACTTCTACCACGCTTCTGGCGATATATTAACTAACGTGGACGTGCCTATTGTTAATAAATTGGCAGTGTTGTTCAATTTTGAAGCTTTCGGATGGAAAACCCGAGTAAAATAACAATGTATGCTCGTGTGCTGGTGTGCACGAACTACACACACACATAGCGCGATTATATACGACCAAGAAACTAATTTGATGCCTAAAAGCGAATGGGTACGATAGCCTTACACTGAATAACGCGATTGCATTGCCAACGTGGACGGAATCGTCAGATGAACGGTGAATACTAGAAGTGTTGTGGTGTGCTGTTCGCTAATATTGGAAGGGTCTCAGAAAATCCACCGATACTGGTTTGAGTGCAACAGTTAGACAAAGACACAGTGTCACCATTGGAGCAGCGGAATGAATGCATGGTGTCACGACAGTACAAACGTAACTAGAATTAGTAGTTCCAGGTCGTGTCACTTGTAAACTCCATGATAACCACCGATGGTTGTGACTAACACTTAATGAACTCCGTGGCTGAAGGTTGAAACACAAGAACAGTGGTAGCCTGTGGGGAATTCATCAGTTTCCAGAATTACGATTCGGATTGGCATGAGAAAATGATAGCTCCGGTGGAAGAGATTAAGATAGCAAAGATGTCCATTGCTGCTGATGGGTACACTCATATAGGTACACCTTTTATTGACCTTTTGTGCAGCCCCAAGCTTGTGAATAGATGCTGATGAAATAGCCACCGGTCATTTTCCCCATTTGGCAGCCTAGAATTGGTCGCAAACCTCTTCTTGAAATATTGCACCTATATTACAAAATTAAACCTAGTAAATAAAAGAAGATAAAGAGATAAAGGAAATACCGTAGAAGATCAGCAATGATAACAAACAGTGGACCGAATATCTCATCCCTTATCTGCGGCCGCGCTTTCCAGTCATTTCATTGTTAAAGCAGCTTTGTCTCTTGCAGACCTAGCAGTTTGTAGGCAGAAATAGCAATACATTGAGATAAACGAGTATGTATGGTGGCATGTTCGACATTGTCTTTCAACTCCTGACCAGTGTCCTTATTACCAAACGTATTCCATGCATTTCTAAATCCCGTACTGTTACCGATATGGCTGAACTGAAGAATAAAATGACAGTGTCATTGAGAAATGTAGGGGACTACTTGGTTCGCTAGAACAATCTGCTTCTAACAGCAACAAACTTCCACCTTTCAATTTCCTCAAATAACAGCTGTGGTGTTATTCCCAGATTGGTCGCCCAAAGTAAAGTGCTTCTCTGCTGGGAAACTGAATAATTTAGGGCGGGCAATACCACTGGAGCCGGATATAACTTTAGTGAACCTTCACGAAATGAAAAATGTTTTCACTAGAAAGCCTTCGGAAATAATATAGGAGCAGTGAAGCCAAGTAAGATTTTCCGGCTTGTCCAAGATTTTCCAGAGTCACCGAACAAGCTTTACCAAAACCATTGGATTACTGCTCCATTATGAGGTCAAACGAACTATGACCAAAGTTACACTATACCCTGCAAATGATGATCCACATAATAATTGCAGTTAATGTGTATTCTTCCAGGACTTCCACCCGTCTTTATCGGACAGCTCTATAAAGTCTTTCGAATGAAATTATTCCAATCACGAGATCCAACACTATAAAGATTTAACTCGTAGTCGGGTTGGTGGTTGGTTTGGCAAAACAATAGTACACTACTAGTCAGAGACTAATAAATGCCAATAAACAATCAGTTCGTATCATGGAAGGAAAGTATTAAAAGTCGAACTAGTGCACTTGGCCATTTAGAGCCCATC